>OZ010791.1:208133962-208733962 GCA_963932465.1 Maratus speciosus | reverse complement strand
ATGACTAGAATTTTCACAAAAATAAGAAACTTCACAATTTCACAAAAACAGGACTCTGTGAGAAAAATTTGGACAGACCCCTGATCTATGTAATGCAAAAATTTATAATCTGGATAACTCCTGTGGACAAGGAATGCAGTATAAAGATACTCTAATGTATTTTTATATGTTTCAGACATATTTGGCCGTATTTATAAGGTAAATTTAATGATGTGTGAAATGTGATCCATATAATGCAAAATTCTATATAATGCACAACTCTGCGTTTTTAGGCTTGCGTTATAAAGATCTTCTACTGTATATCAGATATTTTCAAAATAATAGGGTTCGTAAATATCATGATATTTTGATATATATCAGATATTTTTTTATATATATCTGATATTTTCAAAATAGGCAACTTATTGATGATTATAAATATTTTCAGACTTAATATAAATTAGAAACTAAAACTTATTGTATTTAGCATGAAAACTTAATAAAACAATTAAACAAAAACTTAATTTACAGAACAAATTAAAACAATAAAATTTATTTCCTAAATTGTTTAAGCCCGAGAAAGGGCAGATATTAAGATATTTCATTCAATTCGTTCTACATTTAATGTTAAATTTTTGTAACAAATAAACTAAACCAATTGAACATTAAAAAATAAAAATGAAATTCATACAATATAATACTTTAAACACCTATATACTTAGATTCCGTTCAAATGAAAACGAATAAATCTTAGACTTTTTTTAAAGTTTTGTATTTTGCATGTACCTTATCATATTATGTACAATCATCATAAACATAATGGAAAATCTGCAGTACAAATAGTTACAACTTAAAAATGGAAAAAGTCTAAGATTTATTTCGATTTTATTTGAACGGAATCTAAGTATATAGGTGTTTAAAGCATTATATTGTATGAATTTCATTTTTATTTTTTAATGTTCAATTGGTTTAGTTTATTTGTTACAAAAATTTAGCATTACATGTAGAACGAATTGAATGAAATATCTTAATATCTGCCCCTTCTCGGGCTTAAACAATTTAGGAAATAAATTTTGTTGTTTTAATTTGTTCTGCAAATTAAGTTTTTGTTTAATGTGTCAAGTTTTTTAATTACTGCATTCAGACAAACACATTTCAAAATTAATGGAAGGTATCATCATCAGGCTTTGATTTGTGCGATACCGCATCACAATTTGTGATGCAATTTACCTATGTATAATTCAAAATGTTTCACCAGTGCAGTAATGCAGGTTGTTGTAGTTTGGTCAAAAAATTACAATCAGAACTTTAAAAATCTGCTTGAAAATGTCATTTTTTTCCCACTATGACGTCTTATTCATCTTTTTTTTAATTCTTAAAAAAAAACCCTATTTCAGTTTCTTCAGTTTTATGTTTCACGTGAAAATCATTCAACTAAAAATAGGCAAATTATATTATTACGGCTTTTGAATTATTTACAACAATGAAGGAAAAATGTTAAATTTTATTAGAAAATGTCCGTTGATTCTCAATGAAAAAAGCGAAATTTGTAATTAAGAAAAATATTTGAATAATGTAAATAAAAATTAGCCCATGTTACTCTCTAGATTATAATCCACCTATATGCAAAGGCATTTTATGATCCGTTTTGATCCTGACGTCTGGCAAATGTTTTTACACTGTGAATTTATAATATTATTAGAATTAGCAAAGAATTAAAAATGAGTGGCATCAGGGACAAAAAGGTGGGAAGAGAAAATTAAAAAGTTATGATCTCCATAGGCTTTTCTATGTTAAATTAACATTGAGAAGTGACACTGGAAATAAATAAGTATTGCGCTACCACTCAATACTCAAATATTCTAAATGTATTTCTTTTCACTTATGTAACAAAATTGAAGATCAACTAATTGAAAACAGACACAATTTGCTTTTTACTCTCACAAAAAACAAACTGTGGGATTAATTATCAAGTTTCCAGAAAATTTTGTGTTTTATACAACAAAATTATATACAAAATAATTTGTTTTAATTGAAAAATTTGAACATAAATATAAGCTTGAGTACTTTTTCAAAAGGGCCTGTCAAAGTAAAAGTTCTTATCTATAGAATGACACAATCAATAACAGTTAAAAAATTCATTTACACTTGTTTTGACTGAAAATATCATATGCAGTATTTTGAAAATTAGTGTCAAATATATGAAAATATCGAAAATGTCAATGATATTTTAAAAATAAATATCGGATATATATATCCACTGATATATATCACTGAGCCCTGGCTGTAACAACCTTTCAGAAAATTTGCTGTGAATTTCAGAATTTTGTTGTACTCAAAATCATCCCTGCTGTTATATATTGATTGATTGATTTTACATAAATTTTGAAAATATTCCTAACATTCGAAAAAATTTCTAAAAATGTCATTTTTCTTCTGTAAACTCCTACATTTTAATTTTCAAAATTGAATATGAACCCTGTTTTATTGATATAGTGTTTTAGAACAAACCAATTATTTTAGTTCCCATGCTTTCACTTTCAGTATGAATCCTGTTTTATTTATATAATGTTTAGAACAGACGAATTATTTTAGTTCCCATGATTTCTCATGTGAAATTTTCTCATAAAACAAAGGACAAAAAAAAAAAAAAAAAAAAAAAAAAAAAAAAAAAAAAGGCAGATTTTTTTTTCTGTGTCCAACAAATATCACAAACCTTAAAAGTGGGAGGTTTGAGATTAAATGTTTATCATTTAAAGAAAGGGCCAAACCAGTATGTATTCATGGATGAGTCTAAACATACCAGTGCAAAATATGTTTTTTGAACAGTATTGTCTTTTTTTAACAGTGTCCTTTTTTATAATTCCTCCATCCCCTCCTCCCAGGGCAGAATCCTTATGGTATGATCCATGTCAATTCAGGCAGCCAAAGAAAAAATCTTACCTTCATAGTCTCAGAAGTTTTTGAATTGAACATATGTTAAAATTCAATAAAAAATAAGATACTTGTATATTTTGGTTTTGCCCAAAAAAATTCCTGGCCCGAGATACAGGCCGCCAAAGATGGCATCCCGGGCACCATTTCCAATTTGCCATTTTTGATAAAAATTTTAAAGTGCTCTATCTCTAGAATGGTGCAAGATATTTTGTTGCGGTTTTTTTTATTTTAAAGATAATATTCTTCTGTTTAAAATGATATACCCAAATTTGAAAAATGTATTCAACTTTTCTTGTGGCAACCTTTTGAAAAAAAAAATTTTTTTTCAAAAAAAATTTTTTTTTTGAAAATGCCAATCCCAAAAATTTTGATTTTTTTGCTGTTGATCAATACCATTGGGAACTATCTTCACTGTAAAGGAGAACTTCCACTTTTGAGTTTAACAAATTTTAGAAACATTTAAAAAATTCAGAGATTTTTACAGGAACTGTATAGATACAGTTTCAGTAAAAGTCACTGAATTTTTGCTTATTTGTATCATATTTGTAAGGATAAGCCTACTATATATCCTAAACAAGTTAGAAATTGCAATATCAAATGTGGCAAATGAGGTGCATGCATAGTATTAACTAGTTTTATAAATATTCAGATCTTGGGGCAATAAGTGTTACACTCTTGGGCAAAAAGGCATGAATACAAAATTTACTATAATTCCATATATTAAATTCAGTAATACGGAAGTAATATGAATCCATCTTAAAAGGACTTAATCGCCATGGCAACCTAGAATCATTGCCTATCATGGTATATCATTGAATCAATTATGTATTATAGGATTTTTATATAGAATGAAGAAATCTTTTATTAATGTCTTTTATGTTTTAATTTGATTTTCATAGCATTTGAAGTGATACATACTTTATTGCAGAGGTTTACAAAAAATTACTTCCTGTGTCATAGAAAGTGCATAGTGTTTACAGGGACACGCAAAAGATTTAGGATACTTTACCTTATTGGGAATACTGTACGTTAGCGATGATTGCTAGAGGTGCACTTTTAGTTGCGATATGAGTTTTCAAGTTTAATTAAATATTTCCATATTACACTGTGTGTATAAAGGCTGTAGATCATATACAGGGCTACACGTAAAAGAAATCTTAAGGGTTTACTGAGTATGAATGAAAGTAGCTTAAAGGTGATTTTTAAAGGAGTTATGCATTTTTACACTGAACTACATTTGGTATACTAAGATATGTTTGGAGAATATAGGTAAAATGATATACAGGTCCACGCAAAGAATTAGATACATGGCCGTCTATGAATGATAATCTCTGGAAGTGTGATTTCACTGGTTTTAAGGATGTTTTAATCTTAATTAAATATTAGCTAAATAGTGGCATGCATATAAAGATAGTAGGTAAAATACAGGGTTGTATGAAAGTATTCAAGTATGCTTCCGCCTATTGACATAAATTTCTAAAAGTCAAATTCCGGCCTATTTATGTGTTTTTAACAATTTCCAACATAGTTGAAAGTCTTTATGGATTCGATTTGTCTGCCCATCTGTCTGAACTCTAAATTGTATTAATATAATTTGTATTGCTGTGTAATTGATATATGTTATTGAGATTGTTTTACTATGTTCGGTATTGAAAATAAAGTATGTATCACTTCAAATGCTATGAAAATCAAATTAAAACATAAAATACATTAATAAAAGTTTTCTTCATTCTATTTAAAAATCCTATAATACATAATTGATTCAATGATATACCATGATAGGTAATGATTCTAGGTTGCCATGGCGATTAAGTCCTTTTAAGATGAATTCATATTACTTCCGTATTACTGAATTTAATATGTAGAATCATAATAAATTTTGTATTCATGCCCTTTTTGCCCAAGAGTGTAACTTATTGCACCAAGACCTGAATATTTATAAAACTAGTTATAGTACGCACGCACCTCATTTGCCACATTTGATATTGCAATTTCTAACTTGTTTAGGATATATACTAGGCTTATCCTTACAAATATGATACAAATAAGCAAAAATTCAGTGACTTTTACTGGAACTGTATATATACAGTTCCTGTAAACTTCTCTGAATTTTTAAAATGTTTCTAAAATTTGTTAAACTCAAAAGTGGAAGTTCTCCTTTACAGTGAAGATAGTTCCCAATGGTATTGATCAACAGCAAAAAAATCAAAATTTTTGGGATTGGCATTTTCGAAAAAAAATTTTTTTTTGAAAAAAAATTTTTTTTTTCAAAAGGCTGCCACAAGAAAAGTTGAATACATTTTTCAAAATTGGGTATATAATTTTAAACAGAAGAATATTATCTTTAAAATAAAATAAACCGCAACAAAATATCTTGCATCGTTCTAGAGATAGAGCACTTTGAAATTTTTATCGAAAATCGCGAATGAGAAAGGATGCCGGGGATGTCATCTTTGGCGGCCTGTATCTCGGGCCAGGAATTTTTTTGGGCAAAATGAAAATATACAAGTATCTTACTTTTTCTTAAATTTTAACATATGTTCAATTCAAAAACTTCTGAGACTATGAAGGTAACCCCCCTGCCTGAGTTGATATGGATTCAGCCTTATGTTTTAGAGTCAGCACTGTTTTCACTAAAATTTCAGGTATTTTTTCAAGAACCCACAATCACTCCTGATATCTAAAAATCAGATATAAAATTGGCAATCAGTATAACGAGAGCCCCTTAGTTCATTTGGATTTTGGATAGACTTCCCTTTAAAAATATAAAACCATGCAAATTCAAGGATATACACTGCCGGAAGCATTGGGAACCCAACATTAGTTTCATTTAGAAATATTTTTTTGCAAATATAAAAGTTCATTTAATACTGATTTTAAGTATATTTAAAATTATTATCATGGGCCGGCCTTTTGTTAAAGAAATATACAACCAAAGCAGGCTGCCGAAAGCAATGGAGCTCCTAACTGTCGGTTCATTTGAATAGATTTTCATTTAAAATAAAAATATAAAATCGTACAAATTTGAAGGTATGCTGCGACATTAGAATTCTTTTGAAAGATTTTCGTTTAACTATATTAAATCATTTAACACTGATTTTAGGTATATTTATCACAGCCTTGGTAACACTGGGTGGGCCAGCTAGTTTTTAACATGAAATTATATTATTCTACCAGTCTGTTGATAAGATATAGCTATTATAAAAATCGTGAAAAATACAGCACAACAGTGCTATTTGTTGGACTCTGTGTGTGTTTATACTGACGTCTAATTAGTAAGGTCTAACTGAATATGAAATTTGAAATTCCATCCTGTAGATGCCAAGAGTGAAAATCATGCAAAACTTAGCATATCAGCTCCACCTGTTATGCTATATACACCAGAACACAATCAACATCTGTTCATGTCTAACAGACTATGCAGTTAATAAAATTTCATGCATTAGTTCTGGCGATAAGCTATCACGGAAATCATGAAAGATGCAGCATAACAGTGCTACTTAATGGGTGATATACAACCATGCTGTGATGTAGTGGGCCAGAGCTTTTTGGTTCACTAAGCTCTTGTGAGATGATTGTTGAAAAATAATACATATTTCTTACCAAAGTCCTTTATTAGAACAACTAAAATAGATTTGAAAAATGTAATAACAAACTTTACCATTCATAGGTAGACTCACTTTTTATTAACAGTTCTATACTTCTCATAGCCAACCTGAGTAAAACGATTTTTACTCGCATCTCTTCCGTTGGTAAAAAACAACCTCACTTCATCAGTGTCTCCCAGTCTACTATCCAGCCTCCACACCAGCTCCTGCCTGAGCCTCTTTTTACTTTCACTTTGGGGACGAGTTCCCACACATTGTTCAGTCCTCCCTGTTTCTTGGAAAAGTGGAAATACCCTGTTGAGCAGATCCCAAGGGCAGAAATATGCCTCCTATTTCCCCTGCATGCCTTTACACAAAAGACTATTGTCCTCCACGGAAATGCCTGTTGCTTCCCCCGTCGAAAATTTGTGGCGAAGGTACGATATCACAATGCCAAATCAGCACTAGTTCATGTGAAAATTTAAAACACAATATAAAATTTTGCAAAATTCTATGCATATTAGTTCTTGCGATAGAGAAATCACAAAAATTGTGTTGTACACAGACTTAACAGTTTCATTGTCAAATTGTGTTCAGGACATCACAAAATGGGTAAATCTATCTAAAAACAGGTAAGAATTTTTTGCAATTCCAATACAGTAAAACCTCCCTAAAGTGACCACATTCCATTCCAATAAAAATTGTTCGCCCCGAGAGGTGGTCTCTTAATGGAGGTCATGTTTAAATTTTAATTGTTGAAAGAGGTAACAATGTTACTAAAATTTATTTTTCACATTAGGAAAAAATATGAAAATTTAAGTGTCAAAACAAAAGTTAATTACTGCAGAGTTTTAAAAATGAATACATTGACGTTAGCTTTGATTTTACGGTTTTATCTTTTATAGCTAACTTTTATTTCAAAGTTCAGTAAATAAATGCAGTTTTTTTTTTGGACGTGAACAAATGACGATGACTTCATTAATTTATCCATTTCTTTGAGAGTTTCCTGACAGACTAGGGCAGGCTTGGCGGACCTTTTCACAAGCGCGTTCCAAAAATTGACATACAATATCTATCAACAATACAACGTGCCAAATTTATGCAAAAATAATTTTGAAGAGTACGATGTTTATACGAATTATTGATTATAAAATCAGTTGCTTTCATGTATTAATAACTAAAAAAATATTAAAAATCAAAATGCGATTTTTCTGTATCACCCATTAAATGAATGAATTTTTAATTCGTAAATAGGATTCATTTATGCGGTATGTACTGTAATAAAGGGGGAGGGGGGGGGAGTACCAGTTTTTAAACTTAAATTTACACTATGTGCAAAACTACTTAAAAGATGACAGAATACTAAAAATATGTTAAATTATTTTAATACCTTAGTACTTTCAACTATAAAAAACATAGTCTTCATCTGAGGAATATAAGAAATACAATTGTTGTTGGCGTCCTAATCATGCCAACAACAATTGTATTTCTTATATTCCTCAGATGAAGACTATGTTTTTTATAGTTGAAAGTACTGAGGTATTAAAATAATTTAACATATTTTTAGTATTCTGTCATCTTTTAAGTAGTTTTGCACATAGTGTAAATTTAAGTTTAACTTTTTAAAGATGAATTAAGCATTTCTATTTATTTATTTACCAGTTTTTATTTCATTAATTTTTAACTTATTATTAATGTAACATCTCGGTTGCAATTTTCCAAGTTGCATTAAACAGTGTGCTAATGTGTGTTGGTGAGATTTTTGCTGTTGTACGTTCGATGGAAAATGCTCTATTTTTAGTTCATATTTTACTGACTGTTAAATGAAATTCATTTGGAAATTACAGCTTTTTAAATTCATATAGAAATGCAAAATACATGGCGAAAACGCTGCAGGAAAAGAAAATTATTCTGATGTGTTAATTCATGCAAAAAATAATTGCATTATTTGTGTACTGTCCGTATGTAAGAAAAAAAATTATTGGTTATAACAGAAATAAAAATTGAATTTTATCTGTATAACGATTACCAAATTTAAATTTTTCGTGTGCCAGAAAAATAAGCTTGCATGCCAACTCTGGCACGCGTGCCATAGGTTCGCCAACCCTGGACTAGGGCAAGGGAGTTTATTGACTGCCATTCTTAATTTGTCACCAGAGTTAAATTCATTACCTAAAAAGGCACAAAGTTGTTTAAACACTTAAAAGTTAGTGGAATAAAAAAAAATTCTAAACTTAGTTTAGATATTTGATGAATAATGAGCTCTCCAGAATTATTTTTCTAATAAAACTTTCTTCAAGCGACCAGGATAAAACGGAATTTGTTTCATTTTCTTCAAAGAAATTGGTCGCTCATGGAGGTAGTTCAGCTGGGATGGTCTCTGAATGGAGATAAAATTAGTATTGAGCCTATGGGAATAAATTTCGTTCCATGAAAAAATGGTTGTTCAGAGCGGTGGTGCTTAATAGAGGTGGTCACACAGGAAGGTTTCACTGTACTTTGTTCTTATGTGAATAGAAAAAAATGGAATATGCATCTAGTCTTATGCGAGACTTTCAGTACTGTAGTAATTTTGGTTAAGGTTTTTGTTAATTTTCTGTCAAATTTGTTGTATACTAATTCCCATACTCCCTTAATTCTGCTACACAAAATGCTATATTTAATATGCTTTATTTATATTATAGGCACAACAAAGCAATCGAGATTCTGGTCGTTTTCCAACTGCTGGGCCTTCGTCCTCAAGTTCTGAATCCAGTTCTTTTCGAAATGTCAATGTAGATAGTAAGGAAACTTCACAAGAAGGTCTTAAGAAAGTGAAAGAATTCCTAGAATGCCCTCTTTGTTTATTTGAATTGCCACGGTTTAGCTTTCCAGAACTACGATCCTGCAATCATCGAGCATGTTACAATTGTTTGCAACAGTACTTAAAGATTGAAATCACAGAAAGCAGGTATTATTTATTTTCATATTTCATAATTCAAGTCTTGAAGGTAAAGAAATGTATCTTTTATATATGTCTGTTATATATATTTTTTTCTTGAGTCTGAATTTAATTTTCTTAGAAGTTTAAAAGTTGCAAAAGCTTAATAAAAAAATTGTATTTAAATTTAATTCACTGTGTTTTTTCTCCCTTTCATGTGGGTTTAACATTAAAAATTAAAATTTTCCATAGTAATTCAATTTCAAAATTACTGTGTTTATTAAGATTTACATCCACATGATTTTATTTATGTATGTTGTGCATGGGAAAGAAATATTGAAAGCATATGGCTGTTTGGATTAAGCTTTTATAAATACTTCATATTGCACACTCCGAATAGCAGACAATCCTATTCAGAGACACTTTTTCAATCCCTAACACCTATATATTATGCTTTTATCTTTAAATAGCAGACAAATTCCAAGGTTATGAGATTCCTCTATTGACAGAGTTAGGCAAAAAACATCGAAAACCAATTTCAATACAAAATAAAAAATACTATTAAAATAATAATAATCCAAATCCATAATATGTTATCTTTAGTAACTAATTAAGTAAATATTAACGCCATTTGAAATAAGAGATAGCGCACATACCTATTTAACATTTAATAAACACTTCACAAACAATCGCATCACTTACAATATGTCACATGACACAAGGCTAGAGAAGTACATTTCTCTGATATTTATTCCTAATAAATTGTGGGAGGAAAACTTTGGTGCTGCCATCTAGACTTAACAAATTGGAACACAAACATGACATATGCATTTTCAAAATACATTTAAAATACAAAGTACATTTTGAAATGTTTAAAAATACATACTAGATTGCACTATGCCGTCAGTAACAAACCCGCCTGAGGGTCATTTATCACTGTTACTTTGGAACAGTAATCTCCACTTTAATTGATCGCAAAAATTCTGTCGTTAAAAAAAGGCAAAGGCTACTATTCAGAAATATTGGTGGCCTGCTGGATACGTTATAATACATATTTGTTTCGAATATTAATTTCATAATATGTAAATTTCGAATTTAATTTTCAGATGCAGAAGCCAATTTCTAGAAGCTTAAAATATGCAAATGTGAAATTTTGGTCAATTCCAAGAAGTAGTTTTGATCCGCCCTTAAAATATATATCTGCATCGCAGTTTGTTTTGTAACTATTAAGGATCTTAAAATTAATTTGAAAACTAGTTTTTAAAGTTAGTTACTTTTACTTTACATTATTGTAACAAATAGATATTTATTGTTGAGTAACATGTTAATAGATTTAAATAAAAAAGATGTCTGTAAATTATTTAAATTATCTAGAATTAGGATTTAAAAATTGTTTTCTCAACATATAATCTAAATTAAATTTAAGTTCTGAAAATAAGAAAATTTTGTATTGCAATCGGGAGCACACAACTGTGCATATTTTTTTTACTTTCAGCACACAAGGAAGTAGGAGAAAAATAAATTGAAAATTTCCACTTTACATACATGAAACAAGTTAAATAAAAGTGTTGGAAAAGGAGTTTAACATTAGAAGTTCAAAATTTTAAATTGCATAATTATACTACTTGGCTGAATGACTTCCTGTTTATCTTAAGGCTGTTCTCAAATCCAAAAGAGCTACTTTCTGATCTGAAACATTACTGAATAGAAATGTATGAAATTGGCAGGTGTTCTTATTCAGGAACTATGTAATTGAATGACGCTTTCTATTTTTTGGTAAAAACAGGAGATCTTTCAGAAATCTGAAAATACTTTCAAAGTAGGCATTTCGAACCAAGTTTCCAGACACGGCACCACCTGAAAGTAGAAAAAAAACAGTTTTCATGTGATGACAATTGTTTACAACTCGCTAAGTAATTAATTTACTAAAAATTAAAAATGCCACTTGATTCCAAATTGCTTTAATAATCAGGCCTGCCAATTTTATGCCTTTGCAAAACTTTCTCATTCATTTTTAAACATTGTTGTCTGTTGAGCCTGTTATTTGAGAACTATCGTAAAGTAAAATTTACCGAAGAATCCAAATATGCTATCATAATTTTTTTACAATTTTAATATGGAAGTAAACTTATTTTTTAACGTAAGTTCAGCGAAGACATAATTCACAAACTAATGGCTATTTTTGTTTTCTCTGCATCTGTTTGATGATAAAAATTGTCGTATAAAAATCTGGTGTTTTTATCTTTTTTCTTGACCATCTGCACTTTAAAAATGAATTATCTGTCAAATTTCAATATTTTGTAATTCCCATAACAACATTAATAATCATATAAACTATTTATATACAGTTTAAACAGGTTAATCTTTCATAATCTGTGTACACGCGATAGAGATAATAATAATAATAATAATAATAAAAAGCAAAAAAAGATTTTAAAATCCATAAAAAATCAGTAAATTGAGATACAATTTTCAAGCAAACTGCATTTGAAACAAAATTTTTTCCCCCATTCGAAAGTTAAATATCGTAATTGTGCTATGTTTTGAAGTTGGAAAAATTGTAGTAAAAGCAAAATTTATTCGTCTGGTTTTACAACCATTAGGCCGTGGGACTATGGGCATTATCGTTCAACTTCGTTGCAACATTTTGGGGGCAACTTAATTCCTGCATGATTATTATAATGAGCTTTAAAACTTTAGAAATCACAAAAGTTCTGGATCCGAAAGTTGCACATTAATTAATAATTAAAATAAAAACACGGAACTCTTTTTTAATAGGTTTTGCAACGCTATCTGCGATTGGTGCATTTTCAGGCACAAGAGCCAATAAAAACAGATCTTTCAGACGTTTAGCGTCGCCGTTGTCAAAATGCAAACAAACTATCTACTGAGTTAAAAAGAACAAATATATGAACTTATATTTATCTAAATTTGATTAGATTATCTGAAATGTTAGACATTAATTTATATCAAATATGCAATTCTTGCAAAGTAAATATGCCCCCGTAATTGCCAGGATTTGCTTTTCCCCCTTTTAATTTGAAATTTCTAACATTGTCCGCACAATCTTTTTTTGGCGCCATCTGGTGACGCTTAAGACAAAAAGAATGATGGAGTTTGTTTGAATTACCTTAGAAGTGAATATTTATTATTATTGTTGTTATTATTTATGGATGTATACAAAGATGAGTCGCATTTTTAATCTCAAATAAATTATCTTATGGCAATAAGTTTTATTTATTTCATACCAGTTCTAAAATAAATTAATGTGTGTAATAAATTTATGAGTGTATATGTATATATACTCATATATATATATTTAATAAAATCATTTTAAAATTAACAATAAATAAATACATACATACATAAAAAACAATGTAAGGAAAAATAAAATTTATGTGTTTCATGAGCGTGCCAAATGCTATGTATATATATATATATATATATATTTAAATTTTGAGTTGTGTATTTTCTCTGAAGAATAATTCTACTTTTAAAATAATTTTTCCTGAATTAAACACACAGACACATATATATATATGGATAAATAATTACAGTACAAGCTAGGAAGTAACTGCATGTATTGTATGTCACTTTAACTGACAAATATCTGAAAACGAAAAAATTAGAAGTATTGAATGAAAATTTTCGTCTTCGAACTTCTTTTAAATTCATAATATTCCCCCCTGAAAGTAAATCAGTTGAAACTTTGAAGCATGATATAAGAAATGTATTTATTATATATATTTACAGAATTGTTTCTGCATGCATTATTTCACCAGATATTAAAAATTTGTAATAAGTTTTTATAAGTAATAAGTTTTTATATAAGAATACATTTTATCTACAATATTATGAAGTACTATATACGTAATAGACCAGATGTCTGGTTAGCAAAACAGGAAATCTGGCTGTTTTCATTAATATTAGTACTTAAAGAAGTTACAATAAATAAAAGTGAGTTGGAAATCTAGAGTAAAATGGTAATAGAATCACCATTGGTATACTTTTAAAGTTGAAATATGCTATAGCATATAATCATAAAATAATTTTAAGAAAATAATTCGTTTTGAAGAATTGTAAGTTTGTTTTTAAGCAGAAAAGAGAAACTTTCGCTAGCTTTTTACGCTATCCAAGGTGAATTCATAAACATATGCTTCTGATTGGCTAATACGTGGGAGAAGGGAGAGACTGAGCCAATCAGTTGTTAGATGTCATGAGAAAATAGTGCGATATATTTTTTTCTGATTTCTAATTAATGTGCAACTTTTGCATCCAGAGCTTTGACAATTTCAATGATTAAGAACTTTTTATAACATAAAAGTTTAAAATTAAGTTGCCCCCCGAAAGTTGAAACGGAAGTCTGTTTCTAAGCTTCTTTTTCAGCACTGCCCCACGGCCTACATCGACACACCAGCGTTACTCACAGACTTGTTTTGCTTTATAATATAGATAAAAGGTATCTTTCTGAATTTTCTCCCATAGCTCTATAACTAAGCAACATAAAATGGTGTGCTATATAATAAAACAATTTCTGATGAATTATCTAATTAACAGTGCAACTCCTATCAAAATCTGTTCATTAGAACTTTTCAAAAAATGCAATTTTTCATAATTGGGTTCATCTAATTTTAGAACTTTCTTCCATCTCTCTATAAGCAACTTAGAACGATGTAGTTATACAATGAAACCTTCCCCAAAAAATTACCTAACTAATAATGCAAGTCCCATCAAAAACTGTTCAGTAGAACCTGAGTTTTAAACAATTGGGATGAAATAAGAATATGCGTTTTATATTTATATATTATATGTACTATATAATATACATAGAGAGGGAAGGAGAGAGACAGAGAAGATAATGATATGATTTTCTGTAACTGGAATCCTATGAAAGACCTAAAGAAAAGAGAATATATTGCTGAAAACTGTAAACAAATAAAGAAGTAATATATAAGCAGGCCATCAAAATTTTACTTCAGCAACACATTTTATTTCAAAGTCATGGATTTTATGGAAATAATACTTAATTGCATTAAGAATATTCTTTAGTTCCTAATTCCTGAAACAGTTAATCTTGTTATCTTTGAAAATGATGCTATGTTTAAAATAAAATTGAAAAGATTGTGAAAAAAATTAAAATAAAACTAAAACTGAAAACTTGATACAAAAGTGGGGTGAGGTGGTGTCATTAAAATTTTATTTAAATAAAATTTCAGGTACATTTTTTCTTATCCAGGGGCAAATGATAAGTCGCCAAACACTGTTTCAATCACCTTTATTGGAATTGCAAGCTTTTTTCCTGCTTATTGTAAACATTGTTTTCAGGTTTAAATTAATTTTTTTTTTGTTTTACAGTACTATTTATCAAAAAAGTGTTTTTTTAGGGTCAGGTGGGGGAAAGTGGTGGTAAAATCAAGCTTTTTTTAGAAAAGGCCCTAAAATCAAACTATTAAATTTATTTTAATGAAATTTTTGATGCATTTTCTATACATTGGATTCATTTAGATTATACATGAAGCATAACCACTCAATTTTATTTGATTGTTTTCTGACAGTGATACATTTAAAAGAGTATGTTTTGATACCACCACTTTACCCCATGGTGGGGGAAAGTGGGGGTAGTTCCAAAATTAGTGTATATTTAAATAAAAATGTGTAAATATTGTTTTTTAAATAAAATACACTGAAATAAATGTATCTTAATTATTTTTAAAGGTACAAATGCACAATTTTTTTTTTTCCAGATATTATTTAATTAAAGAAATGTCCATGGCTATCAAAATTAGGTTCACTTAGTATGTAGCATATATTGCTGAACTCTATATAATCTTCACCACCAAATAGCAAGAAAAGTCTAATAGTTCCCCTATGGTGACTTATTCAAATACTTTATGTGATATAATGTATTAATTTTTATCACTTGGGCGATTATTTTAGCTGATCGACTTTTTGACGGTATGCAATGAGCATAAACAAGATAGTTTGTAAACATTAAATTTGTTTCCAGTTTCTAAAACTAAAATAAGAATAGTTGCCATGATCTCAATATATGTCTCTAAAAAAGAATTAACAAAATATCTTAATTTAAAAGAGAAAATAGGTTTTTTTCAATATACACCCACTTTACCCCATGGGCCCACTTTCCCCCACCTGACCCTATGCAAAAAATAACTTTTAATTTAATTGTATTATCATATTAAGATTAAAATTTATAAATCTAGCCTATTTTTTTTAGATTAATACTTTTATTACAGTCCATTTTTAAAAATTAATCACATCTACAGTCTAAAATTGAATCATCATACAACATTGAGCTAAGCCTAACTATACCACCACTTTCCCCCACCTCTGGAAAAAAAATCATAAAAAATTGAAATAATAAAATAATTCTTACCTTGATGCATGAATCTGTTTTTAAGAAGTTCTTCTACTGAAATGTATCAAAATATGCCAATTTTTTCAAGTGAGAAAGGATCAAGAACAAAGTTTATCAATACCATGTGCTAAGAACAAACTGCACATATATGTAAACAAGAAGATAAACAACAGTAAACTTGTTGCCAGATTTACAAATCTTAATAGAAATATTTGTCACAAACTCCAATTATGTATTACAATACAGAACCATTTATCCGGAATGCTTGGGGTCAGACGTATTCCAGAAAACTGGTTTTTCCGGTTAACTGGTTGTGCATTAAAGCAGCATCCATTTGATAAGTTTTGTGGAATATGTGTGGTTGTGGCATTATTTATCATTTTAAATTATTAGATTACTTGAATTAAAAATCAATGCAAGAAAGATCAAAAGTTAGCTAGAGTTTAAAAGAAGGTACTTTATGGGAATCCCTTAGGAACAAAAATTCTATAGTTTCCTCAGCATAAAAATTAAAACATCTAAAATACGACTAAATGTGATGACAAAAAATACTAGATGTTGTCATCAAATTATACAATTGTTTCAAGCAAAGCCTATGTCAAACTGGCAATGTATGACACCTTTTTCTGTAAAGATTCTGAAATCAGTCTATCAGAAATATCATTCCGGATAACTGGTTTCCGGATAAATGGTTCCATACTGTAATTGAAAAAAAAGTAAAAATATGTACATTTATTGTGAAAAAAGTGCATTTTTTTAGATTACCACCACTTTCCTCCATCCCACCACTTTCCCCCACCTGACCCTATTGTGCTTTAAATAAGATCAGTAAAAGTTTTATTTTTATTTTTTTTTCCATTGTGTTTGCAATTTCTGTAATTGATATTATCACTTCAATTCATTGAGCAGTGTTAATGTGGTATGTGCCGTCTCTTTAAAAAAAAAAAAAAAAAAAAAAAAAAAAATCAATTTTGGTAATATTTGTGCCTGGATAACAAAAAAATACCGAATTTTATTATAAAAAAATCATGGTTATATCAGTGTATTATATATAAAAATGAGCCCGTGAAAATGGCCTGTATAATGTTGAAACACAAAAAAATATATCCAGTAGTTTAAGTTAGTGCAGATATACTCTCAGAGCCTCTTGTTTCACAATATTAAGGATTATGAAAGAAAAGTGATGATGGTGATTGGTAGTCTAGTTGTTTCTTAATTTTAGATGTACTGGACACCCTTGGTGACCAGTTTGGTCTCCTTTAAAATTTATATTTGGGAAAGCATGCTAAGCATTGTGGTCCCCCTATGGTACCCCCCCCCCCCCCCTTGCTTATAGGTTTGGAGATGCATTAAATGCTGTTCAATAACCAATGATATGCATTTCATTCGGGTGTTGCCATTAAACAATTAACAAATAATCGCGATTTCTGTGCCACATATGATAGCGCAATATATATATATATATAGATTGTATATTGATATGTAGTTTTTCAAATGTTTTGAATGTATCTGTTGTATAGTGTATTTATTATTTTTAAAGCTTCGAGTTCTTAAATGTTTTAATGACATCTATTTTTTAAAATAATTTATTTTTCTCTGCAATATTAGTAATAATGTTGTATCAAGTTGCTTAGTAATTTAGACTATTTCTTGATAAAAATACTATAGGTTGTCAATTTTTCTCTTTTAGGGTTAATATATCCTGCCCAGAATGCACTGAACCTATTCACCCAAGTGATATATGTATGATTCTAAATGATGAAATTCTTTTGGGGAAATATGAATCATTTATGCTGCGTAGAGTTCTCATCACTGAACCAGATGCAAGGTGGTGTCCAGCACCCGATTGTGGGTACGTTTATTTATTTTTTATTTATACTTCAATAATAAAAAAAAGTTTATTGTTAAGATTATTGTTAAGAAAAGGATCTTAGGCTCAGTATTCTGGGAAGGGGGAGGGGGAGTGGCATTTATATTGACATGAAAAAGACACCTGTTAAGTTTGTTTCTCAGTTTGGCAGTTATTATTTTCAATCTTTAAATTCAAAGTGCTTTAACTTTTTAACCGCCAATGTTCCCAAACAGGAACATCAACTTCAAAATTCGTAAAAAAAAAAAAAAGTTCTATGAATTTACCAAAATTATTATTTATTAACAAAAGTAGACTTAATTTTTTTAGAAAAAAAATTATTTCTGTTATATAATTTTTTTTAGTTTATAAAAATTCGCAAAAAAGTCATTTTTTTTTTTTCAATTTTCACTGGGATTGTTAAAAAAATTCAGATAAAATTTCTAAAAGATGCAAAATTTGTGAAATTTCAGAGTTATCATAAATAAGGACCATGTTAAAGAATAAACATGCTAAATAATAGTTTGCTGTAAAAATGTGTTTGCTATAAAATATCAAATTCTATTGTTCCCATTCAGGAACATTGGTGTGATTCACTGTACAAAATTGGGTTATTTGTGCTGCTGTTTTACTTTCGTATTCTTATTGAGAGTCTCAGAATTATACTGAATCTCTGTTGCTGTATTTAAAAGCAGGTCAATGGCTTTTCGAATTCCACTTATATCCCTTCTCCCCCCACCCTGCCTTGCTTTCTTCCCTCTCTAGAGTGGGAGTGAGAGTTTTGTCCAAACAACTGTTTTGCACAGATTTGAGGATGTTTATGACTTTTCCTAAGTATCTCACGTAGGGTGCGATCTATTAGCAATAATTTTTACTTATGAAATAGTTTTGAGATGGATCACGTAGTTCAGCCCCTGCCCAGTTCGTTTATTTTTTGTTCTGTTTCTCGTTCTGAATTTTTCGCATATTGCATTATGTTAGTAATAGAGGGTGAAGATAGAACGATATTTATACTTTGATTCTTTGATAGATATGGCTAATCTAGAAAGATTTTTAAAAGTACAGGAAACTATTGAATATTTTAACTCCGTATCAGATTCAGATGATACGGTTGATTCTGTCATAGATATTTGCCAATTGCCTCCTGATGAAAGTACCGTTGTAACAGATGAAGATGTAAATGAAAATGAATTTCAAAAAATTATGCCTGTTGATGTTTGCAGATGAGTTTTTACGCATAGATCAGTTGATGTATCAGATGACGAGATGATTGCTCCTGTACCTTCTACATAAAAAGCTCAAACTTGTTTGAAGAGAAAGAGAAAATCAAATAAGAAGATATGAAGCTGAGCTGGAATAAAAATGCATTTTTCAAAAACTCTTTAGAAACTATTATAATTAAAGCTATGCAAATCGTTTCCTGAATTAACAAATTTATCTCCAGCTTAAAATTTCCACAAATTTTTGCCGATGGAATATTTAGCCCATTTATCAGAAATGACAAAACTGTATGCAATGCAAAAAAGGGGGAAAAAATTGATGTAGACGAAAAAGATATTGGGCAATTTTTTGGGTTGCTCTTATTTAGTGGTTAACATTCTGTTCCTGGTGAGGAAGATTTGTCCATTCCAATGACTGCTTCTGTTATGTCTAGAGCTCGATTTAGGAAAATGAAATATTTTCATATTATTGATTTAAGTGATTTGAAACCAGGAGATTGGATTCTTTCACAGAGAATTAAGCATTGATGAATCTATGGTTCCATACTATGGTTATCATACAGCAAAAATGTTCATAAAAGGATACGATTCTATACAATTTGGCTTCAAAATTCGGATGCTTTGTTCTGATAATGGTTACCCATATGCAATGAAAATTTACAGTTGAAAAAGTTTGGAAAAAAACAATATTCTCCTTGGATCAAGAGTTGTATGGGAACTTTTATCACATATTGAAAATCCAAAAAAAACACGAAATATTCTTTGATAATTTTTTTTGCATCTTACACACTTACGGCAGATTTCTCAGACTTCAAGATTTTAAAGCAAGTGGCACAATTCAGGATACCAGAAAAGGACAATGTCCTCTACAAACATCAAAACAAATGTCCAAATGTGAGAGGAGAAAGTATGATTTTCAGTGTGATGGAAAAGTTTATATGTGCCGATGGAACGATAGTTCTGTTGTTACTGTAGCATCGGATTACGATACTCTTGAACTTATGAGTAAGGCAAAAAAAATTTTGCCGTAAAAAAAGAAAGAAAGTAGATGTTTCCCAGCCACATCTTGTAAAATGCTATAATGAAGGTATGGGTAGAGTTGATTTGTTAGACTTCTCAAAAGTTACCGTCCTATGTTCCATAGCAGAAAGTGGTACTGGAATTTATTCAGCAATGCACTAAATATGGCTGTTGTTGCAGGATGGATTTTATTATTGAATTACACCACAACACAACATCAGAACTGTCATATCTGAATTTTCGAAGAGAGGTGACTATGAGTTTACTTCGAATGAAGCCCAAGATTCATTCTGTTCCAGGTAAGCGTGCCCATCTAGTGCAATCTGCACGGTTGTCAGATACGCATTATTTGGCATCACCATCTCAAGGATGGTGTGTAGTTTGCCAAAAAAAAAAAAAAAAAAAAATACGAGGAAAATGTGTTTTGAATGCCAAAAATGACTGCATAAACACAGTTTTCCCTTTTATCATGGCCAGTGATGCAAACTATAGAAAAAAAAAATAATAATCATAATTTGGTAAGGTAATTTGCATTTTATATAATTATTTATGGTTTTATGTAGTTAATATTTGTTATTTATGGTTTTATGTAGTTAATATTTGTAGTGCATATAGTTATTGTATAATTAACATTCATGTAGTTATTTGTGCCTTTGTATAGTTAGTTTCAAAAATTTGACTAATTTTATATTTATATATATATATGTGTGTGTGTGTGCGTTACTTAATTCTTTCTTTTTATTTGATTTTTTTTATAAAGCATAATATTCAACACACCAATTTCCCATAAATAATTTGACTATTATTAAATTATCAAATGTTTATTTTACATATAAAATTCTAGGATAAGAACTATAAAATTTAATCTATTGAAAAATCTAGTAAAACTTAACGAATCATGCCAATGTTCCCAAACGAGAACATATCTGAAATCATGAACAAAAAATTTTTTGGGGGAAATTTCTTCTTCCATTGTTTAAATAGATGCATTTTAGTCTTATTCTTACAAAGAAATATTATTTTTTATACCTGAAACAAATAGTGGTGTTTAAAAGATGGAAATTGCTGCCGTTAGTGTAACACTCACTTTTCTGTAATCAGTTTTGCTGGAGCTGATCCCGAGTAGTTCTGCAGCAAGCTGCTCCAGATATCAGTCAAAAGCTAATTATCCAATTAAATTGTTTATAATAATAAAACTTGCATCTGCGAGAAAACCATGGCCTTTTTTGGTAAAATACTTGTTAGCATTGTAATTAAGCCATGCCATTCACAGGCACATTTGCAATAATGAAAGAATAAAAAATTGCAGACTCTTAACATCTGGGTCTGACTTTATAAGGAACACTATGTACTGCAAAATAATAGCTTTCTCCCCTTGCCTCCTGTTACAAATTATTTGTCTGCTCAGTAGTCATTTTGTGATATTGTTGCTTAAGTGAATGGTGGATAAGACACAAATATTATATAGCAAGTTTTTACAGTATGAAGAAAGCTTCATTTTAAAGTTCATAGTAATCAGAAATTTTTAAAGAGGGAAATTCCAATTGTAGTCCTCAGAGCAAGTTTTTTTTCCTTAGAGGGTGTGTGTGTGGGGGGGGGGGGGGGCATTTAGAAAAGGAGCTTTTAATGAATATCATCTGTATTTAGAAAATTTTAGTGCTTTCCAGTGAAACGATATTTTATTCCCAGCATGTTTATACCGTATTTTCGGGTGTATAGCCCACGGGTTATAAAAGAAAAAAAAAAAAACATTTGGAATAGCCGCTGTGGCTTATACACAGTGCAGATTATAGAACGATTTTTTTTTTAAAGAAACGGAAATCGTGATTTTTCTTTAATTTTAAACCCCAAAAAATTTCAAAAAGCATCGAAATTTGTAATTTTTTTTTGCTATGCTGCAAAATTTAAAAATTTTTCCGTATTTGTAATGTTTTTTATTGTTTAAATGCTATTATTTATTTCTGCGTTTGGAAATAGCGATATTGATTGGTTTAAGATGGACTCTGAAACTTCAGATTTTGAAGGATTTTCCAATTCTATTGATTAAAATAAATATTTTTGTGCAAATTACTGTGTGCCTTTTTATACAATAGTTTTATTACTTATAGTAATTTTATTGTTTAAAATAATAACACATTTTCTACTTGGTAAAATGCCATTAATGGTTCCAGTTGTATATCACATCATGTTCCCTCAAAGTAACTGTTGTGATAATTTACCTATTATTTGCTGCTGTAATTCAAAGAATTAAATTGAGATAAATGGTATTTAATATTTGCCAGAAATGTATGCAATTAGCACAATAATTACATTTACTTTTTGAGATGAAAAAAAATATTGTAGAAAAATTTGTGTGTTGTGTTGTTTATGATGGCTAATTATCTATACGAGGGAAATGGGCCAGAAGGGGCAGAATGTCCTCCGTGGGGGGCCTTTCTAAGGGAACCTAATCCGTATTTATGCAAGAAAATCAAAGTTTAGAAGAAAACAGCGGGAAAACTCTGAACGATTAGGTCGACGAGCACGATTGGGTTCGAACCCAGGACCTCCCGTCTACCAGCTTTTGAGAGCAGAAACTCTCGACCACTGGTGGGGCGTAGAAAAATGAAAATATTTCTTGAATTACTTCTGACAATAATTTTGATATTTTTAAAGGGAAAAAAGTGTGAATTTTTTTCCAGATTAAAAAAGTTAGTTAGTATCGGATTAAAGTTAAAATTCTCATTTTATTATTATAGAATTATTAAAAAAAAGATTTTAGTACCGTAATTTTCGGAAGAAACTCCGCAGTGTTTACGTGTTATTTCAAGCAATGCGGCATTTACGTGCAATTAAATTTTTTTCACTCCCAAAAATTCAGATACCAAAGATGAGAAATTTCATATTAATAAGATTTTAAAATAATGTGGGCGAGCTGAAATTTTCAGACCCAGACGATCGAAATACATTTGCCCTGCCTGGGCTAAACTTTTAGCATTTATGCTAAAAATTTGGCCCACCCAGCCAAGAAAAATCAATTAAATCAAGTCCGGGCCCGGCGTAACCAGACTCCATTTTTGATAGAAAATCAGATTACTTCTTAATGAACATTATCCTATAAATAAAATTATTTAAGCTATATTTTTTACATACTCATGCAAACATTTTGCAGCATAAATCAGTACGTCCACAAGCTATGAAATATGGAATGGCAACATTATTGATTACTTAGAGAAACTCTTTTAAATGACTCATTAGAAAAAATAATGTAGTTTAAAATGGAACAAAAATATTTAAGAAGAAATAATTTTGAAGCTCTATAAAGATTTTTTTAAATATATTCCTCAATAATTTAATAGAATGAAATAAATTTATAAAGATTTCGTCAAACAAAAGAAAAGTTTCACTGTTATTTTCGCGAAAACCTGCTGGTCTAACATGGCCCTGGAAAAAAAAAAAAAAATTCTCCAGTCCCAGCTCGGAGCGGCAAGAGTCTCCAGATAAAAATGAAGCTCTAGCGCATTCCAGCCTGAGACTAATAAAAAGAGATTAATCAGGTCTGTGCACATCTCTAATGTGTACATTTTAAGTGAAAATTCTATAAAAATGATTTAAAACAATATTCATAGGTTACATAAAACAAATTAGTGGATATAAATTTTTAAAATGCTTAATATTCCATGTTTTCTAAGAAAATATAACTATAAGAAAATATTCTATTTGTTAAAAATGTATTTTTCTAGAATAAAATCCATCCCCCCCCCCCCCCCCCTCTATCCATAACAAAACAATAGCAGATTGTATCCTATCCGAATCCGAAAATTTTGCTTAAAGTCAACTCGAGATCCGACAAGAACAAATTTTCTCAACCGAAATATTAAAACCCGAATCTAAAATGAAGGAAAATTAATCCACATTTTAAAGAATTTATGGAAAAGTAATCTACAATTATTTTTCTTGTATCAAGTTATTTCGGCTTTTACCATTTAAACAAATATTCGGCAGCATATTTTGGGGGAAAAAAAAAGTTAACCCGAACTAATCAAATTCCAACCCAAATTGAACATTTAAAACCAACCCGACCCACGACGGAAGAAAAGGGGGAAAAAAAAAAAATGTCAATCCGACCCCAACTTTAGTCGGGTTCGGGTATTATCTCATTACCCAACCCAATGCAGGATTCAATTTTGTACCAAGTGATTGAAATAAATATAAAATATAACTTTGAGATGTACATGCAAGAAGTATTTTTAAAATATCTACAATAACGCCAAATATTCTTAAAAACGACCATAAAACAGATTCAATTGCATTGTTAAAATATTTTGTATTTAAGAAACAGCACAGTGATAGTATTTTTTTTTTCTTGGTAATCATTTCGTGTATAAATGCTTTTAAAGCAAAATCTTCTAATTGAAATCTATTTATTTCTTTGAGATTGTGACAGCTAAAATGTTCCAACAGAGTGATAGAAGAAGGGAAAAAAAAAAAGAAAATAGCTCTAGGATCGCACGTGATATCTTTTCGTAGTGGTTAGCATGAATCACATAATGTTTATAATCCTTATCGCACTCCATGTGCAAAGAAATAATAAAAGTAGGCCATCATGAAATTTCTTGCAGATTGATTGGAATTAATTAAAATCGATTCGAATTAATTAAAAAGTTTTGTTTCTGAGAACTTTATTATAAAACACGCATACACACATAACGGCTGCATTCACTATAAGTCATTTTTAATTTTAACACTTTACCAACCGGCCATCGATTAATCGACGTTTGCTCCCCCCAGCGCTTACCGACCGGCCGTCGATTATTCGACGTTTGCTCCCCAGCGCTTACCGACCGGTTGTCGATTAATCAACTTTTGATCTTTCTATTACATTTGGTTAGGTTAGATTGACAAGTAGCAAGCAGCAAGCCTTCTTTATTCAGATAATCGGTGCTTTTTTATAAGCTTTAGCCCTTAGAAATGAATGGAAAGGATAGTCTCGGCGAGTTCTATTTCGACGACCTGTCAGATTGTCTTGACTGCCGTTCAGCAAGTAGTACTGATGACGAAAGTGATAGCAGTAGTATAGCCATTCGAAAGCGACGTCCTGTACCGCTAATATACAGTGATTCAGAAGACGAGGACATGAATAATAATGTTGAAGACAACAATGATACATGGTCAGCGAACGATAAGAGTATAATTTTGGAACCTTTCAAAGGCAGCTCTGGCGTAAAAATTATGCCAAGTTCTTCCGAAAGCGTAATGGATATTGTGAATTTATTCATTGGAAGTGACCTGATTGAGCACTTCGTGAGGGAGTCTAATAGATATCATTATCAAATTGTGGAAAAATATAGAATTACATGAAAAACGAAAAAATGGAAAGACGTCACAGTGACTGAAATGAAGAAATTTTTGGGCCTGATCATTCTCATGGGACAAGTAAAGAAGGACGTTCTCTACGATTATTGGTCTACAGACCCATCTATAGAAACGTCGTTCTTCTTGAAGGTTATGAGCAGGAACAGATTTTTACAAATAATGCAAAGCTGGCATTTTTGTAATAACGATATTTCTCCCAATTCGCATAGGCTGGTGAAGGTCCAGCCTGTCATTGATTATTTCAAGGCAAAATTTAACAACATATATAAACTAGATCAACAATTGTCTCTAGATGAATGTTTAATTCCATGGAGAGTTAGACTGTCAATCAAAACATATAATCCGGCAAAAATTACAAAATATGGAATACTGGTTAGAGTGCTGTCTGAAGCTCGTACAGGATACGTATCCAACTTTTGTGTGTATGCCGCTGATGGAAAAAAATTAGAAGAGACAGTATTATCGGTCATTGGACCGTATAAGAACATGTGGCATCATATATATCAAGATAATTATTATAATAGTGTCAACATAGCTAAAATGTTTTTAAAAAATAAATTGCGAGTGTGCGGGACGATTCGAAAGAACAGAGGTCTTCCTCAAATACTTCAAACGGTCAAGCTTTCAAGAGGCCAACATCATTTTCTTAGAAATGGCCATATTTTATTACAAGTATGGAATGATGGCAAAAGGAATGTAAACATGATATCGACAATACATTCTGCACAAATGGCGGAATCTAGAAACAGGAGCAGGACATCAGATTGCCCCATACAGAAACCCATTTCAATAATAGATTATAATAAATATATGAAGAGCGTAGACCGCGCAGATCAATATCTGTCCTATTACTCCATTTTTAGGAAAACAAAAAAAATGGACGAATAATGTTCTTCATCAATTGTCGTAATGTTGTAATGTTCTTCATCAATTGTACACTTTTTAACTCCTTTAAAGTACATACAACTCTGAATGGACAGAAGATTACACATAAAAATTTTCTGCACAAAGATTGGAATTGATAGAAGACAGCGAAGCTGGAGAACAAGGTAAGGGTCTACCTAATTCCGAACCCACAAGAACCACATCCCGATTTGATCATCCCAGAAGACTGGCAAATTTCGGAAAGCATAAACTAGTAAATATAGTGACCAGCGGTCAATGTAAAAAACCCCTACGACAATGCAGAGTTTGTGCAAGTAAAAAAAAACTAAGCAGAACAGGTTTCGCTTGTAAATACTGCAACGTCCCATTACACAAAGGTGACTGTTTCGAGCGCTATCATAGTTAAAAAAAATATTAAACAACTTCTTTTTTCAACAAATATTGTTATATGGATTATGGTATATTTTATGTAAATAATAAACTGAAAATGATTGTAATAGATAAAATAAATATTGTTTAACACTAATATGATTAAAGTAAAAGATTTTATTAAATTTCGTTACCCTAGAATAACACGAAGTGTACAATTTTACCAGAGATTCCAATTTTCAAGAATTTTCAAGAAAAGCGCATAGATTCCCGTGCGTCAGTCTAGGCCGAAACCAAGCTGGTGTCTCGGACGATATGCGGCTGACTGGGCGGTGAAAGGGCATAGTATGTTCGAACAGCTACCGGTCGGTAAAGTGTTAATTGTATAAAACTATTAGTGCATTTATTAATACTTAACTAAATCAAATAGTGTTTTTCAGTTTTTGATAAAGGAAAAAACATTTAGAAAATGCCGAAAGTTGATTTTTTGAACTGAATTTCCAGATGAGACAGCTTGGGGAAGGTCATCATCAAATAGCAATTGCTTATAACTTAAGATATAATACATTTATCGAAAATGGAAAAACGCATTCGATTTCAAATCCCTTTGATAGATATGCCAGCAGATTCCATGCTTTTCCGTTTAAAAATGAGTTTAAAATTACCGGATCTCGATGAATTATTGCATGATGTTTCTTTTTAATTAATTTAATCACCTAATATAATTATTAAAATGCTGCCTTCACCATGAGAAAGTAGATATCGGATTTGACGATGTGCAATTTTAAAGATTGCTTTCATAAATTTTAAGTATTCTTAAGATGATGATAAAATTTTATTAAGTGGATCTTTCAAAGTTCATAGGGATTTTTCAAATACTTAAAACTTAAGGAGACCACTTTTAAAAATGCACTTTATTCGCATTTGACGTCTACTTTCTGAAGGTAAAAACCATATTTTAACATTTATATCAGGCAATGAGTAATTGCGCTTAGTTTTCCCATAAGTTAATGTGATATTTTGCAATTAGGAAGTTTTGCTGGGAACCCATTAACAACAGTTGTTCTCATCTCCTCTATTCCCTTACAAATCATTTCAATCCACATTCACCAAATCATTCATCCATCTATTTTTACCATTTACTTTTACAGTTACTTTTTATAATCATTTATTTCATTATAATAATTTATTTCAATAATACATCGTAATATTACGATTATTATCGCTATTTTTCTTTCCAAGCACCAGCATTTTCTCCGACCTACACTGGTAGAATCACGTCATATTCTTCCCACCAGGTGGCGACAGTGTATATCGGCAACTCAAATCGATCTTCATCGAATCTTACTTTGCCTCGATTACGATTTTGGTTCGTGATTGACTCATTTGGTAGGCATTGCTTCCAAATGTAATTTTTGATCTATTCTGATTTGGATAAATGCGCAATGCACCCGCCATTTAATTGCACTTTCTTTTCCTTTAATGGAGGTAACATTTCAAATCCTGGATTCATTTTAGGATGTCTTTTGAATATAGTTTTTAAATATGAGTTTCTGAATGCTTTTAAATATGCATTTAAATATTTGTGAAAGTTATGTTTCAACCATATAAGGTTGCCTTCAAATGTTCCAAGTACAGTTTTTCGATCGGATTTCATTTTGTGTTCTCCTGAAACAGTGTTATCAATTTTTCATCAGCTATATTTTTCCTGAATATATTATGAAGAGAAGTTTTGCTCAATAAACGTCCAGTGTTTATCCCAAGTAAAAAAGACTTTGTTTTATTCAATTAGTTAAGCATTCAAGTTATTTTAAGTTGATTACAAGAACTGATTTTCTTTTCTGTCTGGTTTATTATATCCAGTTAAGCTTTCATTATGCTCATTTTAAGATCAGCATTATTTTAAGTTTGCTTAAGTTTAACGTATATAATTACTTAAATTATACACTGTTCAAGAAGTTTCAATGAATCGTCCCCTTAAATGTAAAAAAAAAAAAAAAATCTTTTCCATTAAAAATGTTTTCACCTATGCTCTGTACACCAAGTAATATGTTCTGCAGACCAGAAAGCCCAGACTAGATTTCCTGGTATATTTATTTAATACAGATTTTATTAATATTGTTTGACAGAAAATGTCATTAACCATATTTAATAATGCTAATAATTATAATAATAAAATAATTAAATAAATCATCAAATAATTGGGAGCTCTGCTACATTTTTTAATGTTTTTTATGAAATTATTTTTTCAATGACTGTGGTCTTTTAAATTATTTTGATTATTTAAATGTGACTTGGAATTTACTTTGAAGAATGGCCTGAAATTTTGTATGAGACTTCTAAAAAATTATTTCTGCTAAAATATTTTTAGGTTTACAATTCGTTGTTTTTTTAATTTTAGTTCCATAATTCATATTTCATATATAAAATATTTTGAAATGCATGAAAATGAATTGTGTTGAGTACATTGAATATAAAAAAAAAATTAACCAGAAAATCTAATTAGTATAGCAAATATTAATTGCAATATAAAAAAAAATAACTATGAATAGTTTAGAATTTTGCATTTAATATAATTCCTAAACTTCTTCACCAAATTATTGAAATTTGGCATATGAAGTCAAAACTTGCAATAGAATTCGAACATTGTCAAATTTGGATTTTTCTATTAATATATATATAAAATTTGTTTTTATTTCAACATAAAAATGGCCCTTAAATATTTTCTTTGTGATAATTTGGCCGTCTGATAATGTGGGGTGCACTCTTTATTTGTCCTTCTTTTCTGTCTTTAATGCTGATTGTACCAAATGTTGATGGACCCAAAAAGCTGTATATATTCCTCCCCTTTCTATTCGCTACTCTTGAAGATATATATTTTTATATCGTTGATTGATATGCTGCCACCACCGCATGATACTAGACACTGTGTAAGTTCGGGAATCACTTCACTAGGACACTTCAAATAAATATAAAATTGAGCGTTTATTGATGTCACACTTCAACATTTACAACAATTATGGGAAACAGAATATTTCCGTTTACAGACAATGATGCAGCAGATTCGGTCGTATGCTAAATTACACTTTGGGACACTATCTATTCATTAGGTTATAACACTATTACACATTATCCTGATCTCTCTTGAACATATATGGCAAGACTTATCCAATACTACAACCGCACAGGTCTATCTGAAATCACAGCACATACACAGGCTTCTCCTATAAGACACTTCCCAAGAAAAGGCAGCAAACTCAAAGCACCACAAACTCCTTCCAACTTTAATACAATTCTCCCTTTCTCTCTCCCTCTGTATTCCTTACTCTACCTTTTTCTCTTCCAATCTGTGGGGTCTCTCCTTCTGTTTTCATGGGCAACCCCATGTGTCACTGCTGACCTCCCATCCTGTCACAGTGTATGGAATTATATTATCTTCTGCTCATGAAGCCTTACTTCTATTGTTAAGTACATGTCTGTCGTACCCCCCCCCCCCATATTCCTGGAGACAATAAACCTTTTCTGTAATTTCCTTTCATATCACTCATTTTAATCGTGTAGATAAGAAAATGTACTCAAATACATAAATAATAATATGCAGATAAATGTAATTAAAAAAAAAAAAAACATTAAACAGTAATTTACATTAAACATACATCTCATTGATGTCAGAAACCTGACTGATAATCTTGAAGACAATGTTATATATTCCTATCAAAACATTAGTGTAATATGTGTGTTCTTGGGAAAAAAAAGTTTAAATCCAGGAAAAAGGTCTCACTCTGTTTAAGATTTTTCTTCGCCAAGCTAAACTACAACAATGTATATAAGATTTTTTTTTTTTTTACTTTTCCACATTGAGTGCCTTGTAGCAGATGATTCAGTAATTAAAGGTGTTCCAACGATTTCTTCCAAGTAAAATTTGGATGTCTAAAATTATGATTTGTCAATAATGATTTCCTCCAAGTAAAATTTGGATGACTAAAATTATGATTTGTCAATAACTGTGACTAGGATTTGTTAACAAATCAACGCGTGATCTCAATTTTTTAAAGTGTGTCGCTCTATTATAGATACTTCCATTGTTCCAACTCTTAATGCTGAATAAACAAATGTAAGAATGTTGCCAAATTTTTAAATTGTTGACGCACTGTAAAAGTAAGGAATTTAGAGCTAAACCTCACTGAAGAAAAGGTGTGTCCTTATATGAGAGTAGGGGGAACAATGCAAGGCTTGTTAATGGATTTCCGAGTTTCAGAGCAACTTCACTTCCAGGCGACATGTAAGTGAATTGCATAGACATTAGGGAGCCATTAAGAAATTTACAGTTTAACTGTAGTAAAAACTACATAAAATAAAAGAATAAAAAGATTAGGGGACATACCAGATATAAAATTTTATTCGTTCAGATGATTTTGGACATAAGAATGCTAAGAACAATTTGAGTTTATATGCAGAATTATTCAATTAAATCCAAAACAAACAAGATGATTTTTTTAATAGTACATTTATGAATAAAGTATAAATATTTTATTTCACAAATTTAATAAGATATATATAAAGAAGTTAATGTAAGCAGTAAGAAACGTTTTAATACACAGTTCATCAATACAGTCGAACCTCGTTAACACGGAATTGAAGGGGCTGCAAATTTTTTTCGTGTTACCCGCGATTTCGTGTTAACTGTCAAAATAGTGCTGCCATCTATATTAGATAATAAAAACTAAATAAATAAGCTTACAAATATATCCCTGCTAAAGTCATAAATTAATAAGAAATAGAAAATTTAATTAAGAAATGGAAAATTTAATTAAGAAATAAAACAATCTGGTCATCATTTTAGGCAATATAATAAGTTTATTTACCTGCTAATCATTTTTTTAAAAAGTCTGTTATTGACTTTTGTTTCAATTTTTGTAGACCGCTTTTTTCTAGGAATGTACTGACCTCATCTAATTTATCCAAAGCTCGGGAAGCATTCTCTTGTTCCATAAGGAAACGTTGTACAGTTTTTAATGCTGCGGTAGCTTCATTTAATGACACTGAACTTTTCAGTTCTGTGTCGATTTCTTCATCCTCGTCTGAGATGTCGATGTTGTCATGTTTGTTTTCAGTTAATGAAGTAATTATTTCTTAGTCTGTCGTCACATCTAAAGTCAGCACATCTTCGTCTATGCAAATATACTCGCCAAACTATGTCTGTGATAATTTCCTGTTTTTCAGCTTCTTCTATTAAATCAGTTGTCATTTCAGATTCTGTTTCATTAGTTTTTTCATTTATTTTATGTGTAAATCCCGTGTGTCGGAAACAATTTTTCACAGTTCCAGTAGTGACACTGTTTCAGGCACTTCTTAGGTAAGTTATAGCTTATAGTAAATTCACAGAAAATTCTGTTTTATTATCAAAACATTGAATCATTTTATGAACAATTCTTTTTCTGTACTGCACTTTTAAGCATTGGATAATTCCTTGGTCACAAAGCTGAAGTTTTGCTTTATTGTTCGGAGGAAGAAAGACACATTCAATAGCTTTTAATACTGGAACATCTTTATGAGCACTGCAATTGTCCAGCAATCAGCAGATTTTTCTCTTTTCTCGGTAGAATTTTAAGTTCAGATCAAGTAACCATTTCGTAAAAATAACATAGTTTATCCATGCATTTTTGCTGGAAGCGTAGCAAACTGGCAAAGTTTTAACATTTTTGAAACAACGTGGTTTCGCCGACTTACCGATCACAAGTAATGGTAATTTTTCACTTCTGTCCATGTTGCAGCAGACCGTAATCGTAATTCTTTCTTTGCTGAATATTCCTCCAGTACATTTTTCACCTTTTTAAAGTAAGTGTTCGCGAGGGTTGTGCTTTGAAAAAAAGCCCTGTTTCATCGGCGTTAAAAATATCACGGGGTGCATAATTTTTTTTAACATCTAACCACTTTCCTAATAAAAAAGACTGTATAAAATTCTCATCTATGGCAGATTCTTCTCCACATATCTTTTTGTAGACAATTCTATGACGCTCATTAAATCTTGTCAGCCATCCGTTAGAACATGTGAAATCGTTGTAACTGAGGGCATCGGCAAAAAGCTTTCTCTTGCAAAACTGCACCAGTTAAAACAATGTTCTGGCTTCTTGCTTCTTTTATCCACCGTAAGAGAGCAATTTCAATTTCTTCATTTTTTCCTGTACGCATCTGTTTTCTTGCTAGTTTGAATTGACTGACGGCATAAGCCGCTTCAATCTTTTCATGATTCTTTAAAACTTTAGAGAATGTGTTATTGGGTATTCCATACTTTGCCGCAATTTCTGATTATTTTCAGCATTTTATCGCTAACTTCATTTAAAATTTTTTGCTTTGTTTCTAAAGATACAGCTTGCTGTTTTCGACTCATCTTTCAATGAATTCTACAGAGCAACTGCGAACAGAGTTTCAGTAGTCAGGTATAGAAGTAAGGATTATCACTTCTTTCACTCGAAGGTAAGGGATTTCCGAAATATGGTTTATGTCTCTATCAATAGAGTCAAACTGTTAATAGAACAATCACTTTCAAAAAAGAAACTCCTTCACCCAAACATTCATTGTGGCCGATCTATAGCTCAGTGAGGGAATACGTCCACATAAAGGACCAAACAGGTAGGTAACAGATACGATTTCTAAAGATCAGAGGTCAAGAGCGGGAGCCCCTAACAGTTCCGACACCAACCATTTCTATTGATCACTTCCCCTTTCTTTTGTTCACCTCCCCTTCTCTTTCCTTTCTTTTGTCAATGACCACAAAATGTAATTCGATAAGATAGGAAGACATATGTTTGATTCCCATCTCAGGCATACTTGCTTAGGATGTGAATAAATGCAACTTAAGCGAAGGGGGGAAATGCCAGAGATTAGTAAAATATATTTCACCTTTTGAAACCCTGTTCCTCTTTGTCACTTTCAAACAGTGAGAAAAATTCTATTTTTAGTAAATAAGATGTGACATGTAAGTTTAAAATATAGAAAACTTCGCTTAAGAAAGAATGCTTTGATTTTCGAGCAAAAAAAATTTCGCCTTAAGTGGGATTTTACGAAATTCTATTTCATGTTAAACGAATTAATTTACATTGGTTTTCAGACGTATCTGACAGGACCTCAGTATTATTTCGTGTTAAGCGATTTCGTGTTAACAAGGTTTGACTGTATTTACAGAAAATTTTAATGATTGTTGTGAAGTTAAAAAATAACTAGTCGGATGTGGCAATCCCAAAACTTTCTTCTATCTCATACATCTTAATGCTTCCTGAAAAATCCAGCATAGCTTCGCCACTGGTTAGGTGATTTATACCAAAATCTAATCAGCAACAACTTATGTCAACTATCTGAATCTGAAGTTTGACAAAAATCTGTGCATTAGTTTTTGAGATAGAGCTATTGTGGAAATCGTAAAAAAAAGCAGCACCACATGTTGGGCAATTTACACCAACAAACTAATCAAGACCAATTTATATCAGGGACTAACTGAATCTGAAGTGTGATGAAAATCCATGCATTAGTTCTTGAGATACAGCTATTGCAGGAATCGTGAAAAATGCAGCATAGTGGTGCTACCTATTGGGTGATATACACCAAAAAATTAAACAGCACTAATTTATATCAGGGACTAACTGAATCTGAAGTTTGATGAAAATTCGTGCATTAGTTCTTGAGATAGAGCTATTATCTTATACTATAATGCGAGCAAAAATTGTGTGTGTATGTAAATTTTATCTTGAAAATGGCTCTAACGATTTTGATTAAATTTTGCACCCTACCATTTTCGGGCACGAAAAGACTATTGGGATGGGTCTCATGTTCGAGAAACTTCGATTAGTGGGTCATTTTGGGTCATAATGGGTCAGAGTCAAGCTAATTATATCTGAAGAACGGCTCAATCGATTTTGACAAAATTTTGTATCTAACCATTTTCGGGCACGAAAAGACCATTGGGATGGGTTGCATGTTCAAGAAAATTCGATTAGTGGGTCATTTTTGGGTCACTGTGGGTCAAGCTATTTTTATCTAAAAAACGGCTCTAACGATTTTCACGAAACTTTTTATTCTACAGTTTTGGATTACGAGAAGACCATTGGGCTAAGTCACATGTTCGAGAAAATTCGATTAGTGGGTCATTTTTGGGTCACCGTCGGTCAAGCTATATTTATCTAGATAACAGCTCTAACGATTTTGACGAAATTTTGCTCCCTACTGTTTTCGGGCACGAAAAAACCATTGGAATGGGTCTCGTGTTCGAGAAAATTTGATTAATGGGTCATTTTGGGTCATAATTGGTCAGGGTCAAGTTAATTATATCTAGTGAACGGCTCAATCGATTTTGACAAAATTTTGTATCTAACCATTTTCGGGCACGAAAAGACCATTGGGATGGGTCACGGGTTCGAGAAAATTCGATTAGTGGGTCATTTTGGGTCACTGTGGGTCGAGCTATTTTTATCTAAAAAACTGCTCTAACGATTTTCACTAAACTCTATATTCTACAGTTTTGGATTACGAGAAGATCATTGGGCTAAGTCACATGTTCGAGAAAATTTGATTAGTGGGTCATTTTTGGGTCACCATGGGTCGAGCTAAGTTTATCTAGATAACGGCTGTAACGATTTTGACGAAATTTTGCACCCTACCGTTTTCGGGCACGAAAAGACCATTGGGATGGGTCTCGTATTCCAGAAAATTCGATTAGTGGGTCATTTTCGGTTATAATGGGTCAGGGTCAAGCTAATTATATCTAGAGAATGGCTCAATTGATTTTGACTAAATTTTGTATCTAACCATTTTCGGGCATGAAAAGACCATTGGGATGGGTAACGTATTCAAGAAAATTCGATTTGTGGGTCATTTTGGGGTCACCGTGGGTCCAGCTATGTTTATCTAGATAACGGCTCTACAATTTTGACGAAATTCTGTAATCTATCGTTTTTGGGCACGAAAAGACCATTGAGATGGGTCACGTGTTCGAGAAAATTCGATTAGTGGCTTATTATGGGAAAGGGTCAAGCTAATTATATCTAAAAAATGGCTCAAGACATTTTCACAAAATTTTTTAATATACAGCCGTTTCTGGTCATGAGATGACCATTGGGCTAAGTCACATGTTTGAGGAAATTCTATTAGTCGGTCATTTTGGGTCACAATGGGCCAGGGTAAAGCTAATTGAATCTAAAAACAGGCTCAAAACATTTTGACCAAATTTTATATTATACCGTTTCTGGGCATGAGAAAAGAATTAGTCTGAGTCACATGTTCGAGAAAATTCGATAAGTGGGTCATTTTGGGTCACAGTGGGTCAGGATCCAGTTAATTGTATCTAAAAAACGGCTTTAACGAATTTGACTGAATTTTGTATTCTATCGTTTTCGGGCTCGAGAAGACCATTGGGCTAGGTCGCATATTCAAGAAAATTCGATTAGTGTGTCATTTTGGGTCACAATGGGTCAGGGTTAAGCTAATTGTATTTAAAAAGTGCTTCAAAACATTTTGACAAAATTTTGTGCAATACAGATTCCGGGCATGATAAGACCATTGGGCAGGGTCGCATATTCAAGAAAATTCGATCAATGGGTCATTTTGGGTCCTAATGGATCAGGATCAAGCTAACTGTATCTAAAAAACAGCTCAAAATATTTTAACAAAACTTTGTACTACAACGTTTCTGAACAAGATAAAACTATTGGGCTGTGTCGCATGCTCAAGAAAATTCTATTAGTGGGTCATTTTGGTGATAATGGGTTGGGGTCAAGCTAACTGCATCTCAAAAAGGTTCAAACAATTTTGACAATTTTTTTTGTTATACCGTTTCACAGTACAAAAAGACCATTGAAATAGCACACATGTTCGATAAATTTCTGTTAGTGGGTTTTTGAATCAACGTGGTTCAAGCTTATTTTATCTAGAAAACTACTAACGATTTTCACTAAATTTTGTATCCCACCGTTTTCAGGCTCGAGAATAGCATTTGTGCTAGGTCGCATGTTCGAAAAAATTCGATTAGTGGGTCATTTTGGATCACTATGTCTCAGGGTGTGGCGATAAGAAATGTGTTGTGATCGTAAAAGGGTTAAAGTACACGTTGTGAAGTTCTTTTAATAAATACTATTGATCGTTAAAGAAATAATAAAACTGGAGAGTTCTTACTTGAAATGTAGACAGAGAAGAGGCAAAGTGATGAAAACAAATATTCTTTATTTCTTACGTTAGTAGCAGTAGAAGGTTATGAAAATACTTGCTTCTGGTCACCATTTTAAAATAGAAGAACTAATCTTTTAAGAAGAAAAATAGCAGCCAACATGGAATAAATCCATGGGATTCCTTTTTAATGAGAGCAGCACAACTTTAAAGGATTAAACTTTGAGAAAGAACATATCCACATAACAAAAATATGACCCATAGTACGGCAAACTTATTCGGCCAAAAAAAAACGGCACGGCATTCGAACGGCCGGCCGGCGGGCTGGCGCTCCGCTAAAACTACGTTAAAAGACTACATCTTTTTCAGACAACATCAAACCAAATTCTGAATTTAAAATTAACGAGTTTTAGTATTTAAATGATGAATACGGGGTTGACAAAGTAATTAAAAGGCAGAATTTAAATTGATTAGCTAAATTAACATTTACGGGAAATTAATGAGAATCGAATTACAAACTACAGAATTAAAAAAGTTTTCACTGATTGGAAAACGAAACCAAACGATTCTCCTGTCAGCGATCGGCGTCAAAAGAGGGCGGCGCATAATTTCAATGACGTCATCATAAGGCAAATCAACTCCGACAAAACGAGAGCTCCAGAAATGTGCTCCTAAAATATGGAGTGCGCATGCGCAAGCTGCCGATCCGCTCCCAACGCAGATATGAATATCGGCGGTGAAAAATGAACTTGCTTTACGGTGAGGGATAAAAGCGTCAACATCGCGGCGTGAAGATTGAGTTTAAATAGACATCGATGCAAAAAAATAGCTGAAAGGAAATAAAAATAAACCAAATTTAAATACTGTGAGAAGTATTCTCACACAGGGTCAAGCTAATTGCATCTAAAACAGCAAGAATGATTCAGTGGGAATAATATATCGAGATAAACACAAAGCTAATTTTGACCGAGCTTAGCTCGGTCATTCCTGCTAGTGATAATCATTAATAATGCAGCATAACACGCCTGTAAGGCAATTTACACCAAAGAGTAATCAGCACCAAATTATATCAACGACTAACTGAACCTGAAGTTTTATGAAAATCCATGCATTAGTTCTTAAGATATAGTTATAGCATTAATCGTGAAAAATGTGGCAGCGCTACCTGTTGGACGATTTACACCAAAAATTAATCAGCACCAATTTATATCAGGGGCTAACTTAATCTAAAGTTTTATGAAATTCTGCTCATTAATTCTTGAGTTAGAGCGCCCGCAAAATTTGTGTCGCATACAGACAGACACTCACTAACAGATATTTTGTAAAAACATGTTTTTTTTATCTCTGACCCCTAAAATGTGAAAATCCATTGAAAATGGGAATTAAAAAATTTTCACGAATCCAATACTTTCTTGTAAAGATTTAAGAAAGTAAAAATATGTGGAATTTGTTAGTGTTGCAATCACTATAGCATGTGTATAAGCACTTTGTGCACATGAGAACAACAATAACAACAAAAAAATCTGCTAGATGCAGTGACCTTGTATTGGAATCCTAACAAATACAATAAATTCATTAATAATGCAATCACTCTACTGCATGTATGAGCACTCTGCACCCATTTAAAAAAGAGAGAGACTGGATGGATTCAACCTCGTTTGTATAGAACTCTAAAATGCACGAAACTCGTTAAAGCTGCAATCAGCAACGCAGAACTTAGCTCTTACGAAAACCCCCAAAGACATCACTGGATGCAGTAACTCATTGAAGTCGCAACCATTAACGCTTGTATGTGTGCTTTGCGTTTAACACCCTCCCCTAAAAAAAAAAAAACTGAATGCAGCAATCTTGTTGTATAGCAAACTCTAAAATGCATGATACTCGTTAAAGTCGCAATCATTAACACATGTATGAGATGCGAGTGCTTCATCCACCTGTCCGTGTCAACCCCCCTCCCCTCTCCTCCATTATGAAAATCTTCCAATAAATAAAATTCATTGCAGATATATTTTTTAAATCTAAAAACAGTTTTTTTTTTTAAATATTTCTCTGGATTTTTCTCACATAATTTTAATTAAAACTGATTTTCCTTTTTATTTTTTATTTTTATGATGACCCAGGATTATACTATTTGTCATCATCACCTTCTGTTTCCATTTTTTTTTAATAACCATCCAATTAGAGATCTAAATTAAAACTGATTTTCCTTTTTTAAATGAGAGCCCAGCTTCCACAAATTTAGAATCAGTATTTTAATTATTCTCAGATGCCAAACAATCACATATGAAGTGAACAAACACAAGAAATGCTCCCATAAAGAAAACGAAAAAAATACCTGCATGTGCATGATCAATCTCTCAAAAAACTAAATCTCGAATAAACTAGCTAAATCAAGCTCCCTTTATTGTAGGTGTGGTCATCGGTATGTAATAAAATGCTGCAAGAAAGAGACTTTTATCACCCATCCAATTTTCCAAAATATTGTTGTGATTCGATACTAGAATTGAACTGAAAAAACTTTAAAATACTTTTTGTAATTAAATTATAAAGATCCTTTAAAAATGTCTTTAAGTTTGAACTTTTATTTTTTCAAAAGGCACGGGGAAAAGAGTGATTGATATATCCAATTAAGCGATGTAGCAAGGTGCGATGCAGCGAGGAGTAGCTGCATTAATATTTTATTAGTGCATTTTGATCCTATTCTATTACAACTATTTCTCAAAGGAAACAATAACATAAATATTTTGTTCAAAGATGCAATACTGTTTTTGATGCAATTTTTGAACTGTAGTGTGATGTTACAAAAACAATGGAGCCCACTATTTTAGTAATTTGTTTCAGTTTAGCCGATACGAGTTGAAAAAATGGGGGTGAATTATTTGCCAAACAACTATCACCAAAGTAGACCAAGGGTGTTTGTAAAACTGTAATAACAGTATATTTTAAACACTAAAAAGTAGAAAATCAATAAAAAGTAAAGTTTACTTAAAACTCTTTTTTTAATTTTGTTCTTCTATGTAATGGTAGAATTTTGTAATCGATTTTTCACTCACTTCTTAGTATGTTAGATTTATTAAAATTAATGCATGCAGGGTTTTTTTTTTTTTATTGGAGTACAACAATTCAATGTTTTTAGAACTTAATTATTTATAAATTTTAAGTCATTTTACCACTAGCTAGGTGCAGGTGATAAATTGCCAAATATTCTTTGTGGTTACAACTGTATACGAGTTGCAACAACGATGGAGTTAATTATGCATCTAATCACACTTGCAAAAATATGTCAACTGGCTGTGAAACTGCAACAATTATTTTTAAAATCTTAAATTGTAAATACAAAATACAGAGTGTAATAATTTTTTAATAGGTTTTTTATTATTTTTTTTCTATCAAAGCTAAATTCACAAGACATTTATGTTAGGGGAAAAAAAAAAAAAATATATATAACCACTTTTGTAGTGTTTAAATTATTTCCATTCCATTTTTCATACTATGAGTGTTCATTAACATGTAGATTTTCAAATGACAAGGCCAGAAGAACGAGAAATTTCTCATTGATGTTAATTTAAATCATCTTTCTCAGTTATATGTTATATGCCAAAGAGTGACTGATTGGAAAAATTTAGGAGTTTTATATTTTATGCAGAGTATTGTCATGATTAAATGATTGTGAAACTTATACTTATTAAAAAAAGTTAACTTTCTTTTCTATCAAACTTTTCTGCATGAAAAACTGTGCATCTATATAAAATAATAGTACAAATTGAATGTAGAAGCCTGAATTTTTTATTTCTTCTCCTCCATCCCATTTCTTAACTATGGCTTATAAAATACAGATATCTGGGTGTGAAAAACCACTAATGTATCCATTTTTATTACTCAGTGCTTCGTTAATACCTTCAGGACCAGCATCATTTACAAATTATATTTGATTGCACCACTTTTTTTAAAAATAGCTATCTTTACTTATGGTAGTATATGCTTATTAACTTACTATTATTTTACAATTTAACAATCGTCTATAATTTCAGGGCTTGAAATTCAATTTTTCCTAGGAGGGGAGGCTCCCTACCAACATTTATAAATGGAACGGTGTTGAGCTATTTGGAAGGGAGAAAAAAATCTAAAACCCACTGTTATTTTACGTGCTATTTAAAGATTTATGTTAATTACATTAATTATTTTGAAAATACCATTGAAGCAATTTAAATCAACAACTCAGAATAATTATGCAATTTTTTTTTTTTATATTTAAAAAAGTAAGAAAGTTGAGCTTTTATATAGTCTATTTTTCAACTTTCAATCAAATATCATGGGTCCTTAACAATGGGGTTGTTAAATGAATTTCTGAAGTTAGATTTTATTCCATTTTGGGCCCTGAATCTTCTTTCACAAGGTAAACTTGTGACAGACAGCACAAGCACAACATTTATAACTTTGGAAGTTATCGGAAACATATGGTTATGCTCTCTTAAAAAATTTTCAGAAAACTTTGCAATGATGATATGCCTTCATTTTTAACTACTTGCATGAACAATGTATATTCAGTGATGGGATCATCAATATCAATTTCTGGACAAAATTGTTTTATTATATCCTTAATGGAATAGTCAAAACCTGACTCCCTAGTATTTTTCTTTCTTTAAAATTTGAATGCAAATATGAATTCTTGTTTAATCAAAGTCAAAAGTTTGAAATGGAAACACTTGATTTATTTCTTCTACTACACGAGAAATGTAGGTTAACTTTAAATTGTTAAGTCCTAATTTCTGTTAATTGCAAGGATCAACTTGTTTGGTGTTTCTCTATATGTTTGATTGGAGCTCTGAATTTTTCTTTGATGTTCACCACAAGATCTTTGCAGTCCTTCGAATCTTATTTTTGTTTAGTACTGAATCTAGATCAATTTGCCAGAGAGCAGCGCCCGGTGACACTTAATTATACCTTTTTTGGCACACCCTTTTGGATATTTTCCTTTTTGTGTCACAGGAAAAAAATATCGTAAAATATGCCAATCGGTCGTAGTGAAAAAAATCGTGAATTTCCTCTACCGGTCAAGGGAAGAATATCGTGAAATTCATCGATTGGCCGCAGTATAAAATCGCGAAATTCATCGATCAGACACTAGATAAAACTGTGAATTTCATCAGTCTGTTGCAAAAAAATAACCGTAAAATTCGTGGGTGTTTCTGAGTAAAAATATACATATATATCTGAAATTCACAGTAAATTTTCTGAAAAGTTATAGCAGGGGATGGGAAGGGATTGGGAAATCCTCTTCAGACGCTAGTTATTTTTGTTGCAGGTCGAGTAAACTCTTTTTTTTTTTTTTTTTTTTTTAGTTCAGTTTGATTTCAGGCTGAGTGTAGATTCCTGTAAATTGGATTCGGGTTAAACCCAATTTTTCAAAAGTTAGTTCAGTATATTATTTTGGATTAAAAACTATTTAGCAATAAATATAGATATTTGTGTGTGTGCTGTTTTCTAAAGAGACCGTAGCGTTTTTATCGCGACCCTTTCATGATATTTCCTTTTTTTTTTTTTTTCCCTTTCTCTCTCTCTCTTTTCAGCCCTTTCACGAAATTCGCGTTTTATCTGCGAACTTTTGACGAAATTCGCGGGGTTTTTTTTTGGGTTTTTTTTTTTTTTGCGATGTTTTGACGGAAATGATCTTTTGACGAAATTCACATTTTTTGATGAAATTCTTGTCTTTTCCGCGATATTTTGACGAAATTTGTGGGGGTTTTCCCGTGATCTTTTGATGAAATTCGTGTTTTTTCGCAACCCTTTGGCGAAATGCGTGTTTTTTTGCGATCCTTTGTCAAAATTCGCATTTTCCGCAATCTTTTGACGAAACACGCGTTTTTTCTGCGATCCTTTCATAAAATTCACATGTTTTCGTGATCCTTTGATGAAATTCGCATTTTTTTTCAGCTGCCCTTTGACTAAATTCGTGTTTATTCCGCAATCCTTTGACGAAATTCGCGTTTATTCCACGATCCTTTGACGAAATTTGCATTTTTCCGTGATCCTTTGACGAAATTCACTTTTCTTTCGCGATCCTTTGCCAAAACTCGCGTTTTTTTCGCTCTCCTTTGATGAATTTAGAGTTTGTTTTTTTTTCACGATCTGACGAAATTCACGTTTTTCCGCAATCCTTTGACAAAACTGCCGTTTTATTCGCAATCCTTTGCGACGAAATTGGCGAATTTTCCTACGAGCAATTGACGAAATTGATTTTTTTCAGCCATCATTTATCGAAATTCACGATATTTTTCTATTGAACTGATGACCGATTTTTCATAATTTTCGAAACTTAATGCTTTAAATTGCAAAATAGATCAATCGGTCATGCAAAAATATAGGGAAATAAGCAAGGCGTTCGCGGAAGTTGATCGTAATTTTAAAATGCAAAATTTTCAGGAAAATGGTGAGATTTTTTTTTTGGACGGGAGTCTCCCGCCCACGATATCCTTTTGGGTGGGACTCGAAAATTTTGGGCGCAAATCCTGCCATCCCGCCCTGAAATTCAAGCTCTGAATTTTATCTTAAAAATGATCTATAAGTAATGAAGTATTTTTTTTTTAATTACTGGCACCAAAAACAAAATCTGTATGCATCTTTTGAAGGTGCATATATGCATTCATGGTCCCATAGGGGTTAATCCCACTTGAAAATGAATTGTTTTAGCATGATGTTCATTATATAGCATTAATTTATGCACATTTAATTTTAAGGTATGCTGTAATAGCAAGAGGTTGTGCTGGTTGTCCAAAGCTTAAGTGTGAACGTCCTGGATGCAATACATATTTCTGTTATCACTGTAAACAAGAATGGCATCCAAATCAAACCTGTGATGCTGCTCGTGCACAAAGAGCCCATCATTATGCAAATCCTCGCTCCTCATCTGTATCTTTTAGTCAAGATTCTATTGTACAAAGTATGTTCCTGATCAAATTTCTTTTTCTCTTGAGTATTTAATAAAGGGATCATCACAGTTCAGGAAGGAGAGGGTTCTAAAAAGTGTCAGTCTGATAGGGTGATGTGAGCACTTTAGCATTTTGTGACATAACTAAAATATGAAAATAATTAGGCTGATATTGTTTACAGGTAGTATAATAGTTTATAAAAAAATATGTATTTTTGCTTGGGTAGTATAGATATATTTTTCCATTCCTTTTAAATTGCAACAGTTTGTAGTAAAAGCACTGAAACTCTACAATTTTGTGGTAGTTATTTCAGCAGCTTATAGATAGTATATAATTTTTTCATAAAATTGAAAACAACTATCTTTAATCAAGATGACTTCGATGTTCTGTTGTTGGACAAAAAACATGTTGATAGTTGCCAACAATTGTGTTGCAAGTAAAATGATATAAAAAAATTGCTATGAAAGCCCTCAGATGCAATATGATTAAGGTTTTACAACTAATGGAAATTAGAGAAGTTTTATAAAATTAATTTTAATTTGGTTCCACATTTGCAAAGGATTTTTAAAATAAAGAAATAACAAATTAAAATAATAAAACTTTGTAAAAAATCACCATAAAATGAAACAATACACAGGATGCATTTCGAGCTAAAAACGTAACAGCTCGTCATCAGCTACAACACACGTGTCTGCAAGTGAACAAGGTAAAAAATGAACTGAAGGTTAAAAAAAAAAAAAAAAATTTTTTTTTACCTTCAGTTCATTTTTTACCTTGTTCGCTTGCAGACACGTGTGTTGTAGCTGATGACGAGCTGTTACGTTTTTAGCTCAAAACGCGTCCTGTGTATTGTTTTATTTTATGGTGATTTTTTACAAAGTTTTATTATTTTAATTTCTTCAAATCGCCAGTTTTCGGTGCTGTTTCGCTAAAGAAATAACAATCTTTTTTTAATGAAAGTTTGCTCTAAATTAGCAGTTGTAAAAAATATGGCATCATAATAATGATGAGGTATCAGAAAAAGCATGAAATTTCTGTGACATAATTAAAAAAATGATCCCAAATGAGAAATTAACATTTTTGAATCTTTAATTATGTAGTATATTTGATGTGATGAATTTTTTTGTACTAAATTCTAGATTTAGAAAGATGGATCTCATAAAACTTTGTTTTGTACTTTTCACCTGTTTTTCTCAGAATTTGTTTTGTTAGATTAGTAACTATAAAATTGTTTAAATGTATTCCAATCTCTCTTAGTATATACACAGTGTAATGAAATATTTTTAACAATTCAAATTTGTAGTAATAAAATCTAAATATAATAAATTCCAATCTCTGTGGACAAAGTAATGAAATTTTTATGGGAACCCAACCCAGTTTAATTGATTATCAAATATTTAAATAGTTTAATATTTTAACTTGTTGCATTTACATTATTTGTAATGTGAAAACATTCTGTTTTTCAATAGCAGGAGATGATATTAAACCCTGTCCTTGCTGTAAAGTTTTAATTATCAAAATGGATGATGGTTCCTGTAATCATATGACATGCAGTGTTTGTGGTACTGAGTTTTGCTGGCTGTGCATGAAAGAAATTTCTGATCTCCATTATTTAAGGTAAGCTTTTACTTTGATGTTTAACCCTCTACTTCTCACTACAAGAAATGGCTATGGATTTTTTTTTTTTTTTTTTTTTTTTTTCTTTTTTTTGTCTTATTTATGATGTTGAGAGTCAAGTAAAGTTAAAATATTAAAAAAAAAATGAGATTTTATTATATTTTAAAGGATTTCTGTATGATAGCATACATGGCAGATTAGGATAAAATCTGCAGGATTTTACCATATTTCAAAGATATTTTATTTTGTAAAAATAATATTTTTACATGTGGTATGAGCTAAAACAATTTTTTCTTTGTTTATATACATATCTAAATATATATATCCAGTATTTTAATATAGTTTTATTTTTTACACCATTTATTCAGTTTTACATAATAATAATAATAATAATAATAAAACCTCATTTTATTTTTTGATTTTTGTAAAATTATGTATATAAAGATACTAATGTAGGCTGTAGCAAAAAAAGATACGGTTATTATTTTTTTTTCCGATGGCGACAAGTGGTTTGTTTAAATACATATGTGAAAAAAAAAAATTCACCCTGTCTATCTTTCTAAAATTATACATATTTAAGAAGTTAGAATCGGGAAATTTTACATACATTAAAATATTGCGGAGACAAAAAAAGCAATCCGGATTCTAAATAAATTATGGTTAATTTTTTATTAATAAAAAGACAACACGATAGTAGCCATTTCTTTTAAGATTTACAATTTTTTGCTGTCGAAAATTCAAAACGCCCAATAAAATGTAACGCACAATAAACACAGCAATTAATTAAAAATATAGTAAGCACAGTTCATCTGCACGGGGATCAGCTAGTGAAATATGTACCATGTAGTACAAACATACTAAATATAATATACTTGACTGATACGGCTCAATAAAAAACATGAATTTTTTTTTAACTTAGAAGTATATTTATACTTAGAAACATAATGTTCAAAATATTGATTCGGGATTTACATAATAATTTTTTCTATTTATATATTGAACAGGAATTTCAATATTTTGTTTAAAAATGTAAAAACAAAAATAATTGCATTTTATTGTATATGAAAATTATAAATTTCAAGTAATTTATTTCACATTTATTTAATAACATGGGCATGTTATTAAATGTGAACGTTAAATGACATGAATTAAAAGTGAAAAAAGTATCTTAAGTACAAAGGTAACATTAAGAAGTATGAATTTCCTTAGAAAACAACATGGTAGCAAAAATGCTACCATGGGCTCAAGATCACTAATGCCCGTGGTAGCAGATCTGCTACCTTGATTTTAATTACTCATTTTACTATTAAAAAACAAACTTACATTGAACTTTTTTGTGCAGAGAATAGAAGTCACTCTATTTATACCTATATATCACGTGTATTTAGTTTTATTTCAATAAAATATTTGAAATATTGAGCACTGTAAATGCCATTTTTTCCTGTTTGTTAAACATGTTGCTTCAAACTATTATTTTTTTTTATTTACTGCTTCATCTGCATTCAAAATTCATAACTAACATTACCTAAAGGTGCAATTATTGCTATACTGACTTAAAATATACATTATTTATGAAATTTCGTGCTAAAAATTAAAGCTGAACATATGGTAGCAGATTTGCTACCATGGGCAGTAGAGCGTTAAATTAGCAAGTCTGTATATTATCTGAAATCTTGGATTAAACAAAAGTAAAATTGTATTTTTGTATGGGAGAAAAAAACTAATAAAAATGAGGTTTTTTTAAAAAGATTATTTGAAATATTTTTTTATCAAAATTTTACCAATGTGTGTGTGTCTACATAATGTTGACATATGAGCCAATCCATACAAAATAAGCAAATCGGCTGTGGATGACATGTCATAGATTTGAATGAAAATCAGCATATAAGTAGATCATATTTATTTATGAGTAAATCCAAAACAGATTTCAGGATTGTTTATTATTATGTGTATTAAAACTTACAATAAAAGTTGATACAAAATCGAGATTTTTTTCTACATGCTTACAAGTTCAGTTTTGATAAATAACCTTAGGAATGGAAAGACTATATCAACTAGTCGGATGTGGCAATCCCAAAACTTTCTTCTATCTCATACATATTGATACTTCCTGAAAAATGCAGCATAGCAGCGCCACCGGGTGGATGATTTACACCAAAAATCTAATCAGCAACAATTTATGTCAACTTCTAACGGAATCTGAAGTTTCTGATAGGAATATCAGGTTTCATATCGTAGTCTCATCACTCTATATTTTTATTCAGAATTCTGACATGTATCCACATGTTTATTTAGTATAATATCATATTAGCTTTTCAAATATCATAACTTCTGATTTGTTTACAATAGTTATCTTTTTACTTTAAAGAAAAATAAAAGTAAATATCTTTATTTTTTTTTTTTTTACTTACCGTTATTAATATAGCAAGTCCATTAGATACTGCAAGATCTTCTTTCCCTTTTCTGTTCTTAAATATAGAGATCCTTTAACTACCAGCCGAAACCATTTCTATCGATCGTGGCACTCATTTCCGTGCATATGGTTTTCAAACCATGTGGCGTACTGAGGGATTCTAACAGGTGACGACAGATGGCTTACCTGTCTGTCTTCTCCTGTGTTTCTCTCCCGTGATTGGGCGTTAGCCATTAGATTTTTCCCGAAGCTCGGAAGTGATGTTACGTGCTGGAAATGAGGCTGCGTAATGATGTACATTTCACCGTGGACAGAGTATATATTCTGTCATTCTCATGAGCTCATTTAGCTCCTTTTTAAGAAACCATTTGTATTGTTGTCTTTCGACTCAGAAACGCCAGTCACGTTTGGGAAAGGGCAAAATAAGTTTGCTCATGTTATAAAAGTATTTTTAAAGAAATGAAATATTTAATCAGGTCTTTTAATCTTTATTATTTTAGTAAATATGTTTATGTGGTGAAATATCCCTTTTAAAGAAAATGTGAAGTCATCTTCTGAATAGTTTCCAGAGAAATGATGTCATCATATTTGTGATAGTTCAACATCGTTAAATTGGTCAACTTGTTTAGTTTTTGCATTTTGTGAAATGAACTGTATAAGGCTTTGACTAATGGATGTTCGTACTTCATTAAGAAGTTAATACGGTGGCTGGAGGCACATTTCACATTTTTACAAATAGGTTTTTATTTAAATTTACCTTTTTCCCTCTTTTGCTGTGTTAGCTCTTTTCTCCAAGTACACTTATTTCTTTTAGTTGTTCCGATTTAATCGGTGACATTTTTTATATCCTTTTTCCTCTTGCTTACGTTGTCTCTAAGTTACGAAGCTTCAGTGTAAGGAGGAGGAAAACGATTTGAGGTTGCCGATGGCTGATATTAAGATTCGTTATGCAAGTGATGTATTGGATAGTGTTAGTTATTTTCTAAAGAGGAAAGGTCAGTTGTTCTGGAGGGGGAGTGAAGCATTTAATTAGGGTTAAACCTTTTTAATAAGATTGATGAATATATTACTTGAACTTATTTACAGTATGGTTTAAGTTTTTCCGATTTCTATATGTGGCTTCTTGTGGTGCTGGTTTCTAATATGAATTACTTAATAGATTTTTCCAGTTCATCTTTAAAGTAATCCTAAAGTAAATATATTTAAAGTAATGTAATATCGTTAGAGTTTTTGTTTAAAGTTTATTGAAGTAATGGATTAAAGTAATAAACTAAAATAATAAAAGTAAAGTAATAGTTTAATATATATATTTAAAGTTTAATTATAAAGATAACATTTTAAAACAATTTAAAAGTAAATTTCTTTTAAACTTTTTCCTGAGATTATATTTGACCCTCCAGTTTATTTTTCTTATGTTTGTTTAAAGCAATACAGTTTATTGGTATGTTGATATGAAAGTTTAATTTAGAGGGCTCAATATAAGTATGTGTTAGGTGAAGTATCTCTGGAAATCTGATGACGCATATCATGTCATGTCCATACTTTAATATACGTTGTTAAAGTATGGACAGTAAAGTTAACCTTTTTAGTTCTTTTTATTTATTTTACTTTATGTTAATAAATATTGTTTGTTTTTTAAATCCTGGTTTATTCTTCTTTGAACACTGGCTATATTTTTCTTTCAGCTTAAAATCAGTACTGCAGTTTGCTCATATTCATTTTTTAGGATACTGCATTTCTGATTCACCTGTGTATCAAGTTGAAATGTGATAACATTTGTTAAATTACTCATTTTTTTAGATTTAAGGATTTTTATACAACTGTTATTTTTGTTTCTAATAGTTAAAAATTGAAAATTTTTGAAATAAAAGCAATTTAAAATGAATTTTAATTAGAACTGGATTTAATATAGATTTTGATTGAATTTTTTTAAAAGTTTAAATTATCAAAGAAAAGGTGAATTATAAAGAGTTGAAAATGGATTTTTTTTTTTTTTTTTTTTTTTTTTTTTTTTTTAAGGTTAATTTCTTTTATAATTTTCTATGCATTAATTTGTTTTTAAGGAACTTAAGATTTGCTATTAATTTCTTTTGCCTAGGTAAGTGATAAAGATAATATATACCTTATTTCACAAACTAAAGTTCACATGGCTGTAAATTTTTGTCAAGTTACTGGATAACTTTTGAATTTTAAATATTTTTTAAAAAGTTCACTTGCTTAACTGTTGATATTTTTTATGATAAACGCAAACTATTTGACGGCACAAACAAAATTAGGAAATATAACAAGGCGATCTGTCTGAAACTTAGATAGTTTATGGAGTGTTTACCTTAATTTAGAAGGGTTTCCATGGTGATAAGTGTACTGTGCGTTTTGAAAGGAATATTAAACGAAACCCTCTGTGCGATGTGTGATCAGACTTACCCACTTGTTTTATATTATTTATTCAATAAGCAAAATGATTTTAGAAACATTGTAAATTATGTTCATCTTAAAAAGAAAAAAAATATTAAAATCTAAAAATTATTTTAGTCAATTTTTTTAAAGAAATTATTAAATTAAATTTTAATCATATGATTAAAGTTATTGACACCTTACTGATGGGCTGCTATAATCTCCTCCAAAATTTCAAGATAAACAGGTCTTCTGATTGTTTTAAAGGCAAATGTCTGTGTTTTTAGAAAGTTTCAATTGCTTACTGAACTCTTTTAAATTAAGGAAATAAACAACTTTAAATGTTGGATAAATGCCCTGTTGTCTTAAGATTAGAAATTGCTAATTTAACTAATAAGTCTGATAATAAGATTACTTTTTACTCTATCTTGTTTTAAGTATCATGGCAAAAAACATTGAGCTGTGATTTGTTGCTGCATTTTTCATTTCTTAACTGTAATATTCTTCTTCAATATACAAGTTATTTTCATAGTGCTTCTTTACGTAATTTGTATCCATACTTTTTTTAGTGTTTAATTGATGAAACTAATTTAAATTGTCTATTGAACATTCAGATAATTTTCAACTCTGTGAAATAATAAGTAAATTGTTAATTGTGAGTTACAGTGCTATATATGTAGTAGTATATAAGTATATGTTTTTTCTTATATGTCTGCTTATTTACAGCCCATCTGGTTGTACATTTTGGGGTAAAAAACCATGGAGTCGCAAGAAGAAAATAATGTGGCAACTGGGCATGCTTGTTGGAGCACCTGTTGGTATAGCCTTAATAGCAGGTATTGCTGTCCCTGCAATAATTATTGGTATTCCTGTTTGGGTAGGGAGAAAAGTAAGATATTTTCTTTCTAGTTTTTTATTTTATACATTTCTTCAATGCACTTTGTTGACTAAATTTTATCTTACTTTATTTCAATTTCTTTAACTAGTTTTACTAATGCAGTTTCTAAAATTTTAATGTTTTGGTGGAGTTAACTAGACTTTAACTATATCATTATGTTTTGCCCATAATACATTCTTTCAATGAACCAATGTGGTTAATCATGCAGTTATACAATGGTATCATTTCATGATAAATATTTAATATGATTAATAAACTCTGACATTGGGCTTAATCATGATGCTATTGCTTCAATTTTATTACATCTAAAACAAATACAAATGTATTTTTAGAAAATATTTAATATTTGAAATTTTACATTTTTCTTTTTAAATAGTTACATACAAAATATACTCGACCCGCAACTAGCCGACACAGCAGAAATCTTATTGTGACTACAGGAGTTGTTGCTTCTGTTCTTGTTTCTCCAATTTTGGCTGGTATAGCAGTAGGTATGTTCCCAATTACATATTTTGAGTTACTAATATTTGAAATTTAAGAATTATAATACTGTTGCATGAAATGAGTTTGTAGACACTTCGTTACAAATTTATAAATCCTAAACATTTAAAAATTAATCATCTATCTTATTTATAATTTGTATTTTAGTTAAAAAGCTATTTCACTAATACAGGTTTTCCACTTGCCAATTCCAAAATCCTATGTCAATTTTTAGAAATTTAAACAGCTGATTACGCATTACTTATAAAATGATTGAAGTACGATTTTTTACACTTACGTATATAATCACATAAATTACCCTTGTTTCTGAGCAATATGGTTGGTAGTACACTAGAATTCAGGCTTAGAAGTTTTATTTCGGCTTCAGTTCAATCCCTGGGTATACTGTTATCTCTAGAAAAAATCATGATCAATTATTTTCGAATCACATTGAAAGTATGTATCTAATTATTTGAATTCGAGACAAATATTAAAAACACATGTTTTTCTTCATATATTTATTTACACAGAGGGGATTTTAAATATGAAATTTTGCATTTTTATTTATTCCAAGAAAGTAAAAAAAAAAAAAAAAAAAAAACCATGCAGTTGGTATTTGTTCAGTCAGCAAAATTTTCCTTTTATTTACAGTCGTTTACAGTTTTTTATACTAATAAATATCCCTTTTTTTTTTTTTTTTTTTTTTCTTCAGCAAAATGGATTTAAATATGGTACACAGGGAGCATACAGACCCCCTTAGACTACTTAAAGCTCCTTAGAAATGAAAAAGTTTCCAAAGAATACTTAGCATAAATAAACAAAATACTCCTTAAATAAATTATTACTAAGCAAAATTTAGCATTGATAGAGAGGCTTTAGGAGAAGAAAAGAGCAGAAAATGCAGATTTGTATCTGTATCTTACACAATGAATAATACTGCTTTCTATAATCATTTTTCTTAAGTATGTATGGTATGAACAAGATTTTGAAACAAACTAGCTCTATAGGGAAAATCACCAAGGTAATGTGATAGAGTAATAAGTGATAAATATTACTACGATGTAATCAAGCATTAGTATCGCCAGGGGTAACATCTTCAGTTTCAAAACAGGGAGTTCATTTTTAAATATATCCGTTTCCTTTGTGTCAGAATTTTATGTATATTTTTTCTTATTCTGACAGTTCTTTGTATTTTTAAAACAGAAAACAACACTTTTAAACAGTAGCAACTACATATTTTGTTCTTTAACTAGGGCTGGACGATATATCAATAAAACCGATAAAATCAATATAAAATACAAATTGTGATAACGACATTAAAAAAACCCTACAAAACTGTATATCATGAATATCATAATCATGATATAAACCGCGATTGTTATGGTTCTTCATTAAACCACAACATTAAGCAACGCTTCTTCGGCTTAGAGTTCTCTAGATTCCCCCAGTCTAAACCGTGGTATTAAATACCGAATCGTCTGTTCCGATTATTATGATACAGTAGCGCTCAAAAGTATTTTGACAACCTTATATTCTCTTATTTTATTTAATATAAAAATGTAAAAGAAAATATATTCCCTATTAGGGATGCAACGGATATCCGGCAAATATCCGATATCCGGCATATCCGGCTGATTTTTCAATATCCGAAATACCGTCGGATATCCGAATCACAATCACCGGATATCCGACTTCTCTGCCGGTTATCCAGCAGAATGCAGCGAAGCGAATATATAAGGATAACAGAAATCGTTTGACCCCAAACAATGCCGAACAATTTTGTTTATAATGTAAAATATGAAAGTAAGTTCACTATTCATGAGTAAAAGGTAATTCTCAAAAGTTTAAAGAATTGTTAGCTTTCCTAACATTGATATTTGAATTCTTTATAATAAATTTAAGAATTTACGTATACTTCTTTTAGAAAATTGTACCTTTACTTTCAGAATGTAAACAAAATTTGAAGTTGTTTATTAAAGTATGACTTTATTAATTTTCTTTCTTTCTTTTAAGTTTAACACTTAAACAGGCCTATTTTTAGAAGAAAGTATTGTAATAGAATTTTTTTCGATTTCCTTTTTTCGACGGATTTAGATGTTTTAGGGGTCAGATATCCGAAAACATGTTTATACAAAAGGTCTGTCTGTCCGTGTGTCGCCATCGTACCATCAAAAAGTGAATGAAGTTATGCATAGAATTGAACGAAATTTTTTGTGAATATTTTTGGCTATAGCCAGGCGGCCTGCCCTCCTTCAATATGGAAATATTCCACTGGAAGGGGGGGGGGGGGGCACTGTAATCGTGATTTTTGTGCCATTTTCATTATTGTACCATTAAAAAGTGTATGAAGTTATCCATATAATTGAACAAAATTTTTTATATTTGTTTTTGGCTATATCCAGCAGGTTCTCCTTTAAATTGGAAATATTCCGCCAGAATGGGGCGCTGTAATAGCGATTTTTGTGCCACTTTCATTCTTGTACCATCGAAAAGTGTATTGAAGTTATGTATAGAATTGAACCAATTATTTTTTTTTTTTTTGTGGGGGGGGGGGGGGGGGGGGTATGTTTTTGGGTATGGCCAGCAGGTCCTCCTTCAATTTGAAAATATTCTGCTGGAAGGGGGCGCTATAATACAGATTTTTGTGTTATTTTCGTTATTTTACCATTGAAAAGTGTATGAAGCTAAGCATAGAATTGGACCAATTTTGTGTGTATATTTTTTACTATGGCCAGCAGTTTCTCCTTGAATTTGGAAATATTCCGCCAGAAGGTGGCACTGTAACAGATTTTTGTAAAATTTTCTCAATTTTTCGCAGTTTTTTTTTTGTACTGCAGTGATGGAACAGCTGCGCCAATTGCTCCAATTGCGCCAAATCGATAATGCTGCGCATTTCTGCGCCAAAACGATCATTTTTCAACAAAATTGCATCCAACTGTGCCAATTCGATAATAATTCTTCAGCCAAATCGATCATTTTCCATCCGAATTTTGCCAAAATATGCGAATTTGGTCAAAAGATCGCGAAAAAACACGCGACGTTTGTCAAATGATCACTAAAAATATAAATGTTAATTTTAACAAAGGACCGCTAATTTCGTCAGAAAATGAGGTCAAAAGATCACGAAAATATGTGATTTCGTTAAGATCTCGCGAATAAAACGAAAATTGCGCCAGAAAATCGCAAAAAACACGCAAATTTTGTCGAAAGATCACGAGAAAACGTGAATTTTGTCAAAGGATCGCTAATTTCGTAAAAAAACGAACAAAACACGGCCAAAAGTTCGTGTAAAAACGCTAATTAATTTAAAAGATAAAGAAAAAAACCGCCAATTTGATCAAAAGGTCTCAAATTTCATCAAAAGAGCGCGAAAAACACGCGAATTTCATCAAAAGATCGCGAAAGAAACGTGAATTTTGTCAAAGGAGCACTAACTTTGTCAAAACGCAGTCAAAAGATCGTATAAAAACGCGATTTCGTTAAAAGATTGCGAATAAAAAACGCAAATTTCGTCAAAAGATTGCGAAAAACACGCGAATTTTGTCAAAGGATCACGAAAAAAAAAAAAACGTAAATTTTGCCAAAGGTTAGGTAACTTCGTCAAAAAACGAACAAACCACGGTCAAAAGATCGGGAAAAAACGCTACTTTCGTTAAAATATCGCGAAAAAACCCGCCAATTTCATCAAAAGGTCGCAAAAACACGCGAATTTCGTCAAAGGATCGCGAAAAAACGTGAATTTTGTCAAAGAATAGCTAATTTCATTAAAAGCGCGGAAAAAAACGCAAATTTCATCAAAAGATCGCAAAAAACAGCAAATTTCATCAAAAGATTGCAAAAAACGCAAATTTTGTCAAAGGATTGCGAAAAACAGCAAATTTTGTTAAAATATTAAAAAAAAAAACATGCTAATTTCGTCAAAAGATAGCGAAAAACACGCTGATTTCAACAAAGGATCCGAATAACGTGCAACTAAAAATACGTGAATTTTGTCAAAAGATTGTGAACAATATGCAAATGAGGTCAAAAGATTGTGAAAAACACGCAAATTTCGTCAAAGGATTGCAAATTTTGTGAAAGAGTCGCAGAAAAAACACGAATTTCGTCAAAGAATTCCAGACAAAACGCGAATTTCGTCAAAGAATACCAAAATGGCATTTTGATGCTCCAAAATGAGCATTTTTGCTGCTCCAAAATAGTTATTTTGTGCTCCGAAATGAGCGTTTTTGCTGCTCCATAATGGCATTTTGCTGCTCCAAAATGAGGTCCATGTTGTTCCATCACTGGTACTGTATATTGGCGGCTCATGAAGCGAAGGGAACTTCGCATCCTGCTAAGCTGGCTATTCACAAACAGCTGGTGTACAACAGAATAACGAAAAAATTATTGATTTTAATAAATGTCATGATAGAGATTAACTTATTCTTATTCTGATTAATTGACTGGAGCAGAAATTTTAGACCAAAATCAAAGTTGGTATAATATTGAACTAATAATATTGAAGTATTAACCTTTGGAACTACTTTTTGAAATATTAAGATGTATGAGATAGAAGAAAGTTTTGGGATTGGCAAATCCAACTAGTTGTTTTCGTAACTTCATTATAAATATTTAAAATTAAAAGTAATTTTCTTTTTACTTATAAATATAAAAATAATTTAAGTTAAAATAAAACTAAACATGACTTAGAGCAAAAATAATATTAAATAATTAAAACAGAAAAAGGACATCAACTAAACCTATGTTTGGAGAAAATAACTCTTTAATCATGTGTACATTAGTAGATATTTTATGTTTAAATTATAAAAAGAAAGTATGTAGTATTTCTTTGTGAAAATACTCTACAATTATATGCATATTAATTGGTTAAAATTTGTTGTACAATATATCAGCATTATGAAGACGTTTTTACTAGTGAAGAGATGGCCGTTTTTGTGTTGACAAGGTGGTGAAATTTTTAACACCAGGTCCTATTAAAAAAAACTCCAATTCGGGTAAACGAAGCCATAGTTTATTTTCATGATGAAAGTCCAAGGGAGAGGTACAGGGGGAAAGCAATAAGGAGCCTCTTTTAAGACGTCATCACGAGGCTAGAGACAGAGCAGGAATCCCTTGAATATAGAGTTGCAACTTTCTTGCTTGGCGGACTACAATATCGCCAATCTAAAAGTATTTTTGCGCCATGCACAAGAGGCTAAGGTAAACATTGGCTGGTATGTTCGTCAAAAACATACGGCAGGCTTCTACCATATTAAATGTGTAGGGGGGGGGGGGCAGATTGTGGGCTGCAAACATTCTTGACTCATGATAGGCGCAGACTAATCTGTACATTGATACAGCTGCGGTTGAAAAAAAATAAAAATTGTTATCTGGAAAGGGCATAGTAACAGACCGAATTCGTTAGGCGAAGGGCATGAGAATGTATTTTTCTAGAGCAGATGTTAGATCAAAGATAAACCGCTTTACCACAAAAATGCAGAATTGCCATACATCTGAACAAAAGGGTGTGAAGCGAAGATAATTCTAATGAATAGATTGCATGTAAAGTGATTTTAAATGATGAGTTATATTCATGCCCAAATAAGGAAACGACCGAAGTTAAAATGCTTTAGAAACTAACAGTCAGCCGTAACGAATTTTCTACAAGGTTAAATCGTATGTGTGAGAGACTCACAAAGTGAAAATGGAGAGTGATTCACTGATTTTATTTTATTAAAGAGATGAGTAACTAGAATAATTTAATTTAAATGTGCAGGGCCATTAATACAATCGCTTTAGTTTTTAAATGTTGAATTTAATTTAGGGGCTGCACTGTTTGACTATAGTGCACTAAAATAACTAAGTTATTAAACCGAATTTAATTGAAACTGGAGTTAGGGGGGGTGGGGGGGGATGGAATGCAAACATATATAACGAGATAGTCGTTATAAGCATCTCATTGTACAAATTAATTAATTATTAGCAATTATCAATATAGTCAATCCCCTATTCAAATCCAGTAGCAATTATCAGCATTTCATTGTACGAATAAACAGAATATTTTAATGTTTAAATTACATTTTTTATGCAATATTTTTAATATACATTAAAGGGCTTGAATTTCGAGAAGGGATGGCAGGATTCGTGCCCTAAATATTATTATTGTGCCCTATTTATTATGCCCTATTGTGGGCAGGCGTCTCCTGTTTCCAAAAAATCACTTTCCGAAAATGTTTCTTTGTAAAACGACGATCAAGTCTGAGGACCGACTGACAAATTTTGTGATATTTTCTACTATCAATGGGCAGATTTCACAGTTTCTTCTTAGACAGATTGACAAAATGCATGGTTGTTTTTCTGCATCCGACTGAAAAATTTTGCGCTTTTTCTCCACTACCGATTGACGAATTTCACAATTTTTTCTAGAGACCGATCGGTGAATTTCATAATTTTTTCTTTCTTGTGATCAATTAATAAATATAGCAATTTTATTCTGTGACTGATTGGCAAATTTCCCTGTTTGTTCTTGCGACATACTGATGAAAGTAACGATTGTTTTTCTGCATCCGATTGAAAACTTTCGCGTTTTTTCTCTGCAACCGGCTGAGGAATTTCACGATATTTGCTCATGACAGATCGGTTGACAAATTTTGTGATATTTTCCCGCTGCCCATTTCCCATGCACTTCAGTTTTCATCTTGCGACCGGTCGACAAATTTTTTTATTTGTTTTCACCATGATTGACGAAATCGGCGATATTTTTTTTTTATGACCGATTTATGTATTTTGCGATGTTTTTTCCCTATGCCCAAAATAGGAAATAGCTAAAAGGGCAGTAATGGCCACCGGAGACTGAGCCCTACCAAACTGGCCAATAGTCAGCACTCAACAAAATGAGATTACACTTGTGGTACACATGAAGAAAAAGAAATTTGGTTGAACTTAAAAAAACAGGTTTAGAAATAACAAACTAGTTGATTCTTGCAATTCATAGAAATTAGGGCATGACTTTTTGAAATCAACCTTTTATCGTGTAATAGAAAAAATCAATTGACTATTTCCTTTTCAAACTTTGGATATGGATTTAAAATTCCAATGCATAGAACACAGTTCAATTAACGAAAATACCAGGGATTACAGTTTTGACTATAATTCCATTAAGGATATAATAAAATAAGTTTGTTCAGAAGTGACATACATTCACCGTAGGATATTGACAATAGAATCACCGATATATGCATTATTCATGCAAGTAAGTTAAAATTGAATGCACATCAGATTTTGCAAAGTTTTCTAAAAATTTTTAACAGAGCATAACCATGCGTTTCCGATAACTTCTAAAGTTATAAAAGTTGGTCTGTGCTGTTTCTCGAAAGTGTAACTTGTGAAAGAGGCTAAATCACGCAAAATGGAATAAAATCTAAATTAAGAAATTCATTTAGCAATCCAATTGTTAATTGCTCATAACATTAGGTGAAAATTGAAAAATAGACATGGTATATATATAAAGCTTGATTTTGTTCCTTTGCTTTAATAAAATAAAAATTTTGGATAATTATCTTGAGTTGTTAATTTAAACTATTTCAATGGTATTTTGTCATGTCTGTATAAATGTAATTCTTTTAAAGTGGTACATAAAAAATAACGGGGTTTAAAGATATTTTTTTTTCCTTTCTAACAGTTCTACTCCCCTGCATTTTTAAATGTTGGGTGGGAAACTCCCCTCCTGGGGGAAAACTTGAATTTCAAGCCCTGATATTCAAAGATATATAGTTTTTGTAAATTATATTTCAATACATTTAAAATGTTTTAAAGATGTGTGAAACATGTTTGTAATTTATTGTTCTGAGATGGCATTATATAAAGAAATAATTCACCATATAACTAAAAGCATATCTAGTGCCGGATATCCGATCAGATATCCGGCCAGATATCCGAATCCGGCAGGCAAAGGAGCTTCGAATGTGTTATGTTGATAATTTGAGTTTTCCTTAAATAATTAAATATTAAAAAAAAAAAAAAAAAAAAAAAAAAGTAATGCTAATTTTTAAGATGTTTTATATAGATAATAGTTGGTTTTTTTTACTTTAGAATAACTTCTTTTTTTGTCAGTCAATAGTTCAAATTACTCCATATTATACTTAATGGTTTATTGTAATGTCAAATAATATTTTGAGGAAGTTTTTTTTTATGTTGGCTTGGCGCCCGCCAATGTAAAGACTTTTTCCTCAGTAATTATGAATATTTTATGTGTAAAATATAAGCTTATAATGTTTAAAAATGTAGAAAAAAAAAATATTTAAAGTTACAACTAAATCGCAATTTAATATTGAAAATATGTGCTCAAATGACAAAATAATATTATTTTAGAAGTTTTTAGAGTTATTCTATTTGTAAATAATTAAGCTTAATTTATTATTTCATTTTTAATCGCACGTGGTTCCGAATCGGCGATGTTTTGAGTATTCATCCGCGTACGATCGGACCACGTTTTACATGCAACTAAGACTCCTTTTAAAAATCGGAAAATACTGTGTAAAAATAGATATTATGTGTTATTTAAATGATGATTAATTCATTTCAAAAAGACCTAAAAATAAATAATAGCGCATATCTCTGTGTTTTTCGGCGCGGAACGGAACTTTGTACCGTTGCGCTGGACGAAAGAGGTAAAGAAGCAAGAGGATAAAAGGAGAGATCTTCGCTAAAAACAGGGCTTTTTTCTCTTCGGAAGATCGGAGTTCGGAGGTGGCAGGCTCGGCTGCAAGGTGGAAGGAGCGACCGTGAGTCGGCTGGAAGGTTTAGAAGAGCGAGAGAGATCGCGGAGTCCGGAGCTAGGAAAACCAATTGGCTGCAATGATGCTGAAATTGAGTATCAAGATTGTGGAGAGTCTTCAGAGAGAAGACTAAATGACACCGACGAATTGCCTGGAGATGTTGTTTAAATTATGAAAATACTGTAAACATTAATAGAGGTACCTCTTATTTATTTTATCCGAAGAAATTATAATCATTTTCAATCATGAACAAATTTGCAATTTATCTTTGTTAGTTTTAAACTAAAAGATTAGATAAATAATGATACTTGTTAATATTGTATGTGTAATTTTTTTAAAGATGAACTAGATTTTAATATTAATTGCTTATATCCTATTCCTTAAATAAACATTAATTTAAATCAGTAAAAATATCTCTGTATTAATTTTTCCTTCCCACAGCAGCATTTTTCCTTTTTAGGTGGGTTTTTTTTATGTAATGAATAATCTATACGATCAGTTTTTTTATTTTCTCTTGGTAGAATTTATCTACCACGTGTTTGTGTCTACCTAGAAATGTTTTAGGTACGATACAACACATTTTTGGTGCCTAGTGACCTTTGCCATTTTGGCGTCGCGGCACGGTTCGGGTCCGCGTTTTTTTTTTTCCTCGGCCAAAATTCGGCGCCGTCACCTGTTGTTTTCTTTTACCTTTTGCTGCTGTGGATAATGGAAAATATTTGTAAATGGAGTAATTTCTTAAGAAATTCATTTTTTTAACATGATTTAAGTGGCTGTAGAGAATATTAACTTTAACTTAGTTTTCATTTTTGATTTTCCACATGTTGCATGAAATTTTTATTTTCACAATTTTTATATATTTTTATAGTAATTTATAATTACAATTAGTATTATTTTGGGAGAAACTTACAGTAATTGATAATAATGAGCACTGAGACAAATACGCCTGAGGAGGTGGCTGGACAGGCTGGGAAAGGGAATGAACAGAATACTACTTTAACTGATTTAAATAATAGTGTAGAAAATGAGAAATCCAAAAAAGAGAGTAAAGAAAATAACCCAGCAAATACTTCTTTTGGTAGTAGCAGTTCACCACCAACATTATCACCAGTCAGGAGTTCAGACAGCTATGGGAGGAACACACATGGACCAGTGTCTCTGGTACCAAACCTAACTTTTAACTTCAATCAGTTCATTTCAAATATCCCAAATTATTCAGGAGAAAATCCCGATATAACAGTAGCTGATTTTCTAGACAAAATAATAGAAGTTAGAGACTTTGCAGGTTGGCAGGAGGAACAATGCGTCTTTGCCATAAAGATGAAATGCATAGGAGAAGCCCAAAAATTTATTAAGTCCCAGCCTCACTTAAAAAATACACACAGCCTACAAACTCTAAAAGAAGCCTTAATTAGCCGATTCAGTAAAACTGTAGATGAGGCATACCATTTACAAGAGTTTACAACAGCCCGCCAAAATATTAGGGAGTCAAATAGAGCTTTCCTGTCCAGAGTTTTGGGTTTATCTTACAAATGCTTTGCAGATCAAGAGGCCATCCGAGAAAAATTACTCGTACAAAAATGTCTGCAAGGTATGTTACCTGAGGTGCGAAAATTTGTCATGCCACATTCTCCTAGCACTTATAAACATATTTGGGACTTGGCAATTTGTCAGGAGAAATGTGCAGACTATGTCCAAACACAAGCACCAATTAACATTGCTCAAACTACTAATAATTACTCAAATGAAATGCAAGAAATTAAAAGTCTCATTCAAAATGTAGTCAGCGAGAGTGATCGAAAAATCGCAGAACTTAGTAACCAAGTACAAACATTATTACGTGTCACCCAAGGTCAGTCACAAGGGTATGGGGCAGGTCCATCACAATACGGGGGTAGGCAGTACCGTCCCAGACGAAATATTGTTTGTTACCAATGCAACCAACCAGGCCACTTAAAAAGGAATTGTCCCTCATTACACACACAATCACAAAATTCTAATTCAGATTCTTTAAACCAGTAGTGGGGCAAAACGGGAACGTACCACTGTCTTTGGATTCTCCCCCTAATTTGGTACGCATAGATACGGTTAGTGCTGAAGTAGGACAATTACCTATAATTTCCCTTAAATTAAATAAACAAAAAATAGATTGTCTTATCGATTCAGGAGCAGCAATAAACTTAATTTCATCCGAAATTTTGAATAAACTCTTACCAAGTTGGGTTGATATAGCTGAGTCTTGCACAATGCAAGTCATTGGCGTCAACAATGACATCATGGGCTTAGATAAGAAAATTAAACTTTCCTTAACTGACCAAGACGTTAAATTTAATGTAACCTTCTTTATTAGTAATAGTCTAAAAACAAACTATAACGCAATTCTTGGATCGGAATTTTTAAAATCTCATAACATTATCATTGATTATAAAACTGAAACGTTAAAATATATAAACCATACGATTTTATGGAACAATATAAAAAATATAGAAGTTAACTCGATAAATTTACATAAATTTGAAGGTATAGGGAGTACGGTAAATAAAAATGTTATTGAACCTCGATCTGAACAATTCATCAAAATTAAAATTCATGGGTTACCACAAACTCAAAACCTAATTTTTGTTCAGCCATCAAATAAATCTCTAAATAATTCTTGGTTAGTAGCGAACGGAATTTATAATTATGAAGGCAACAAAGATTTATGGATTAAAGTAGCTAACGTAACAGAAAGGAAAATTCATATAAATAAAAATTGTCAGATAGCAAAAATTGAATTTGTTGAAGCAGTTAATGTCCAAAATACAACTGTAAATAATTTAGAAGTGGAAAATGAGATAACTGATTTTAATCCTTATGGGGAGAAGTTCGAATTAGATCATTTAACTGAATCACAAAAACAGGCAGTCATGGAAGTCATAAATAAAAATAAAGCTATTTTCGCACAGTCGGTTAAAGACTTAACAGGTTGTAACACAACCAGTCATCGGATTTACTTAACAGATGATATTCCAGTCCGTTCTAAACCCTATAGGACACCATATGCTTTAAGAACAGAGCTGAAACAACAAATTGATGACCTACTTGAAGCTGATATAATTACCCCTTCTGATTCTCCTTATGCATCCCCAGTAATATTGGTTAAAAAGAAAAATGGTTCTTACAGATTAGTTTGCGATTACCGAAAGCTTAATTTAAAAACTAAACCCTTGCCATTTCCCCTCCCCCATATTTCAGATTTATTAGATAAATTAAATGGTGCTCATTACTATACATCTTTAGATTTATGCTCAGGATATTGGCAAATGGAGTTGCATCCTGATGACAGATACAAAACTGCTTTTTGTACAGAATTTGGTTTGTTTGAGTGGACAAGATTGCCACAGGGCCTAATCAATGCTGCAGCTTCTTTTCAAAGGCTAGTTGCTACAATTTTATTAGGTTTAGATACTAATACTTACATTGATGACATAATTATTGGTTCTGCAACTTTTGAAGAACACATTCAAAAATTAGATCAGGTCTTTAAAAGACTCAATTCTCATAACCTGAAAATTAACCCTGAAAAATGTCAAATAGCAAAAAATTCAATAACTTACCTTGGATTCCAAATTAAAAATGGTGCAGTCTCTCCAGATGAAAGAAACGTAAAAGCTGTAGAAAACTTCCCCATACCAAAAAACAAAAAAGCTGTACGTAGTTTTATTGGAATATGTAATTTTTATAGAAAATTTATTGATCATTTTGCCGACATCGCAAAGCCCTTAACAGAATTAACTAAATTGAAAACCCCTTTCAAATGGAGTCAGGAAGCAGATTCAGCGTTTAACAAATTGAAACAGTGTTTGACTTCTTACCCTTGTTTAATGTTGCCTAATGTTGAGCAACCTTTCTTTTTACATACCGATGCGTCTGGTTTCGCATTAGGTGCTGTACTTAGCCAAAAAGATGAATCAGGTGATCTGCATCCAGTCGCTTATGCTAGCAGAACTTTAAAGGATGCCGAAACAAGATATAGTACGTTTGAGAGAGAACTTCTCGGTGTAGTTTGGGGAATTAGTAATTTTAGACATTATCTTTACGGGAGGGAATTTACTCTTTTTTGTGATCAGCAGGCAATTTCGCAGGTGTTGAGAATCCAGGACAGTAGTAGAGTTTCTCGTTGGGCTCTTGCACTGCAAAATTATAATATAAAATATTGTCATACCCCAGGTAAATGTAATGTACCAGCTGATGTACTATCGAGAAATGTCAATGTGATACAAGAAATAAATATCAACACAAATTTTTCAAAAGAATTTATTAAATCATCACAAAATCAAGATGCAAAATGTAAAAACATAATTGAACAATTAAATAATATAAATGAAATACAATTAAATGAATTAACCTTCTTTTTAAAAGATGATTTATTATATTGCATAAACAAAAAAGATGCACATAATGACAATCAAACTAAATTAGTTATTCCTAAAACTTTAATTTCACATATCTTAAATTTAGCTCATGACTCTGTAACCTCAGCACATCCAGGATTTAAAAGAACACTAATTAAAACTAAGAAAAATTACTTTTGGTGGGGACAATATAAACACACACTCAATCACGTTAAATCTTGTGTACAGTGTGCCATTCGTAAAGGATATAAATCCAAACAGAAAGCTCCATTGCAGAGAGTCGAAATTACTTCACGTCCTTTTGAAAAGATTGCAGTCGATGCAGTGGGTCCGTTAAGTACTACAGCAGTGGGAAACAGACACATTATTGTAATTACAGATTATTTTACAAGATGGGCTGAGGCATATCCTGTACCGAATTTACAATCTGAGGTTATAATATCAGTGTTAGAAAAATTTATTTCTACTCATGGGATTCCTGAACACCTCACTACAGACAAGGGCAAATCTTTCATATCAGAGGCAATCTTAAAAGTATATGAGAAACTTCACATTAAAAAACATACTACGACCAGTTATCACCCGAGTGCAAACGGGGTTGTGGAACGGGCCAATGGCACGATAGTTAATATGTTAAAACACTTAGTGGACTCTTCAAATGAAGATTGGGACAAAGTTTTACATTTTGCTCTATTGGCTTACAGAACAGCTTATCACGCTGCTATAGGGGATACCCCAGCACATTTAGTGTACGGTAGGGATCTACTTTTACCTGTTGACCTCATAACCAAACCTATTCAAAGATCTTACGCAGATACTCGAGAGTTAAGTGAAGATTTACATTTAAGGTTAAGCAAAATTTTTCGCTTGGTCAAACAAAATTTAACTACAGCTGCAGAAAAGCAGGAAGAGTATAGGTTAAAGTTTGCCACAGACAAAAATTTACAAGTGGGGGACTTGGTGCTATTGTACACACCAGTAGTTAAGCCAGGGGCTAGTAAAAAACTTACACAGTTCAATAAAGGACCTTACCGTATCACTCAACAAACTAATACAGTAAATTTTAAAATTGTTCACATACAAAACCCCAAGGACGAGCAATTAGTACATGTTGATAGATTGACTAAAATCACTGAAAGAATTATTTTTCCTGCACTTTTTGAGGAAGAGATTAATAATGGGGAACGGGATACAGATCAAAACAATCAAATTGACATGGATATTAAGGATTCTCAGGTAGAAGAGATTGTTGATCAGTATCCAGTTTTTGATTTGATAGGTTATAGTGATAGTAGTAACAATCAAGCTCATGCACACAATAATAAAATTAACACTGATAATGTTGACATAAATACAGGCTTACCTGGTCAGTCACATTCAGGATCTAGGCAAAATTGTAGACAGCATACGAGACCTGCAGTCGTTAGTGATTACAATTTGCGCACCAGAGACACACATGGTTTTGTTGTGAAAAAATAAGATTTTGTGGTGAATACATTTTCACCATTGAATAGTGTTGTATATAATTTTTTTTTCTATTGTATTGTATTGTATAATTTGTGTAATATAATTTATGTAACGTATTGTATAATTTGTGTAATATATTGTATAATCAGGATCAAATTTTAGTTTTAAATTTTTGAACAAACTTGCTATTTATTGTATGAATGTGATAAAGTATACGTATAAATCTTAACACACCAGTCAACTAATGGAAATCACCTTGAATTGTTTATTATGTATAATCTAAACATTATGGTTATGGATGCATGTCAAAATTTGATGAAGCAAGATTTCATTAATGTTTGGTAAAGTTGTCTGAATCCTGATTTGGTTGGTTTTGGTGACTGGGTGTTCGGAGTTTAGCCAATTAATTGAATTTCTATCTGGGTAGTTAGAGGGGTATTCACATGCAACATGTATTTTTTTTATTTTTTTTGGCGAGGACCTGATTCTTATTCTTTTGCTTACAAAAAAATTTTTTTCAGAAAAAATTTTTTTTTGAGGGGACGGAGATGTAATGTGTTATGTTGATAATTTGAGTTTTCCTTAAATAATTAAATATTAAAAAAAAAAAAAAAAAAAAAAAGTAATGCTAATTTTTAAGATGTTTTATATAGATAATAGTTGGTTTTTTTTACTTTAGAATAACTTCTTTTTTTGTCAGTCAATAGTTCAAATTACTCCATATTATACTTAATGGTTTATTGTAATGTCAAATAATATTTTGAGGAAGTTTTTTTTTATGTTGGCTTGGCGCCCGCCAATGTAAAGACTTTTTCCTCAGTAATTATGAATATTTTATGTGTAAAATATAAGCTTATAATGTTTAAAAATGTAGAAAAAAAAAATATTTAAAGTTACAACTAAATCGCAATTTAATATTGAAAATATGTGTTCAAATGACAAAATAATATTATTTTAGAAGTTTTTAGAGTTATTCTATTTGTAAATAATTAAGCTTAATTTATTATTTCATTTTTAATCGCACGTGGTTCCGAATCGGCGATGTTTTGAGTATTCATCCGCGTACGATCGGACCACGTTTTACATGCAACTAAGACTCCTTTTAAAAATCGGAAAATACTGTGTAAAAATAGATATTATGTGTTATTTAAATGATGATTAATTCATTTCAAAAAGACCTAAAAATAAATAATAGCGCATATCTCTGTGTTTTTCGGCGCGGAACGGAACTTTGTACCGTTGCGCTGGACGAAAGAGGTAAAGAAGCAAGAGGATAAAAGGAGAGATCTTCGCTAAAAACAGGGCTTTTTTCTCTTCGGAAGATCGGAGTTCGGAGGTGGCAGGCTCGGCTGCAAGGTGGAAGGAGCGACCGTGAGTCGGCTGGAAGGTTTAGAAGAGCGAGAGAGATCGCGGAGTCCGGAGCTAGGAAAACCAATTGGCTGCAATGATGCTGAAATTGAGTATCAAGATTGTGGAGAGTCTTCAGAGAGAAGACTAAATGACACCGACGAATTGCCTGGAGATGTTGTTTAAATTATGAAAATACTGTAAACATTAATAGAGGTACCTCTTATTTATTTTATCCGAAGAAATTATAATCATTTTCAATCATGAACAAATTTGCAATTTATCTTTGTTAGTTTTAAACTAAAAGATTAGATAAATAATGATACTTGTTAATATTGTATGTGTAATTTTTTTAAAGATGAACTAGATTTTAATATTAATTGCTTATATCCTATTCCTTAAATAAACATTAATTTAAATCAGTAAAAATATCTCTGTATTAATTTTTCCTTCCCACAGCAGCATTTTTCCTTTTTAGGTGGGTTTTTTTTATGTAATGAATAATCTATACGATCAGTTTTTTTATTTTCTCTTGGTAGAATTTATCTACCACGTGTTTGTGTCTACCTAGAAATGTTTTAGGTACGATACAACAGATATCCGGTATCTGATATCCGGCAAAATCAATATCCGGTGCATCCCTATTCCCTATAATTGAGAACACTATGACTGCAGTTATTCAAATGTATCAAGTTTCAACTTGTTTGTTTACATTCGGTGCCATCGAAGAAATATGACTCCTCCTCAGCTCAAAAGTATTTTGACAATTAGTTTGCATTTAATTGTTGAAGGTGTCAGTGGCGCTATAGCTTTGATCAATGTTTATATCGACGTATTGTGATTATTTTTAAATGCCGAAATGTAAAAAATATTGAAGTGATTCTAGAAAAGCCGCTGTAAATGCAGTTAAGAAAGGTAGACTGCAAGCAGAATTAGCTTGTTCTTTTAACTGGTCTCGGCAACTTGTTATTACATGGAATAAAGTTTTTAATAAACAGAAATACGTCAAAAATAAGCCTCAAAGTGGCCATCCGAAAAAAACAACTTGCAATGTTGACTGTATTATAAAAATGATATCTACAAGTGATTGTCGTAAGTCCGCTGTAATAATAAAAAATGAATTGAAAGAAAATTACGGCATAGAAATACACATTTCATCAGTCAAACGACGCCTAAACCTCTATGGTTTACATGGCAGAAGACCAGCAAAAACACGTTTGTTGTCTACTAAGAATAGGAAGGCTAGAGTTACTTTTGTAAAACGGCATAACCCTTTCAGGGGCAAAGCAAATTCCATTGCTAAAGTGTTGAAATTAATGATTGTCACCGAAATTTTGGTTAAAACAAATTCAGTTTATTATGTGTGTGAAATATAGCTTTTTCTTATTTAGAAATAAATTTGTTTTCAAATTCCGGTGTCAGTCATTAATTTCAACACTGTAGCAATGGAATTGCTTTTCCCCTGAAAGGGTTATGCCGTTTTACAAATGCGACTCTAGTCTTCCTATTCTTAGTAGATAACAAACGTGTTTTTGCTGGTCTTCTGCCATGTAAACCATAGAGGTTTAGGCGTCGTTTGACTGATGAAACGTGTATGTCTATGCCGTAATTTTCTTTCAATTCATTTTTTATTATTACAGCGGACTTACAACAATCACTTGTAGATATCATTTTTAGATTACTGTCAACATTGCAAGTTGTTTTTTTCCGATGGCCACTTTGAGGCTTATTTTCGATGTATTTCTGTTTATTAAAAACTTTATTCCATGTAATAACAAGTTGCCGAGACCCGTTAAAAGAACGAGTTAATTCTGCTTGCAGTCTACCTTTCTTATGTGCATTTACAGCGACTTTTCTAGAATCACTTCAATATTTTTTACATTTCGGCATTTAAAAATAATCACAATAAGTCGATATAAACACTAATTGAAGCTATAGCACCACTGACACATTCAACAATTAAATACAAACCAATTGTCAAAATACTTTTGAGCTAAGGAGGAGTCATATTTCTTCGATGGTGCCGAATGTAAACAAACAAGTTGAAACTTGATACATTTGAATAACTGCAGTCATAGTGTTCACGATTATAGGGAATATGTTTTCTTTTACATTTTTGTATTAAATAAAATAAGAGAGAATATAAGGTTGTCAAAATACTTTTGAGCGCTACTGTACTAATGGAGTGACTTCTCAAGTCTAAACCGTGGTATTAAAAATACAGATTCCCGGGTTTCGGTATTCTTGATATTAACGGTGCGACTCCTCCCAGCCTAAATATTGATATTAAATACAGACTCCTTGGGTTCAGTGTTCATGATATTAATGGTATGTGGTTTCGTTTCGGTGGGTGATAAATATCATACATGCAGTTTTTGATGTGATTGCTGACAGCAGATGATATATATATATGAAACGATAAAAGCTAAGCCCCTTTTTAAAATTTAAAATCTCCTTTTTGCCCCTTTTAAAATTTAAAATCCCCTTTTTGCCCCTTTTAAAATTTGAAATTCCCGTTTTAAAAAACAGAAATGTAAATTTAGAAATTAAAATTAAAACTTTTAAAATGCTGTTCTAACTGTGTCTCAGTTGATTGAATGCATCTGCCCCTGTTAAATTAACTTTCCTGCATCACATTTTATAACTTTCAAAGATCGTTTTGGCACATCTCATAAGAATACTTTTGCTGAATAAGTGCAATTTGTAAGTCTTGCTGCATTCAATTGGCCGAACTCAAGCCACTGCCTTTATCCCGGGCAGTCAATCATTCAGCTAACAACCAATTATAGTTTAAAGACGCCTCCTTTGACTTCAACGGCCCCTAGCAGGAATAATGCAAAATACAGCATATTTATACGGCTGCACAGGCGGCAAGAGGAGTTTTTTTTACCAACTAAAGAATGCCTTAAGTCCACGCAACTTTGCTTTCCAAGTATCGCTTGGCGATACCCTTAACTCCCGAGTCAGATGTCCATAAAGAAGTAACTGAACAGCTCTCAAGCCAAAAGGGGCCTGATTTCTCAAAAGGATGTACAAAGGATTAATAAATCAGGTGCCCGAAAACCCTGTGTCTTTCTTTAAGCAGAGACTCACATAAACTTTCATTCATTCTCGGATACCACTCACGGCGACTACCTAACGATGCTAGAAGCTCAGAGGGAGCGATCATACGTCGGCCCGATCTACACCGAAACAACGGGAGTAGCGCTGATACATTACATATATATATATATATATATTTTTTTTTACGGTACTGACTGTTTAAGCTGAATCTCTGAGCGTATGCATTGTATGCTACAGACACCATGGCTTTCATTTCATTATGGTATTTAGATTTCAGCGGTGTTGATGAATATTTGCTCTTTGATATTGAACAATGTGTGAATCAGGGCGATAAAGAAATGAAATATAACATTTTATTTGTAACAGTGGATTTAATTAGACAAATGAAATAATAATTATATAGTCGGGTCCCCATGGCCACTTTTCTAACTTAGGCCGAGGCCCCTCATGTGGCATATCGTTGCAAAAGGCCTGTGATCACTTATTCATTTTATACACCTCTGGTGACCCTCCCCTCACTTCCACATCTGGGTTGGGGGGGGGGTACTTTTCTAAATTTTGTCGACATCCGTCATGTGACATATTGGTGGAAAGACCTGTGGCCGCTTATTCATGTTATGCACCTTCCGCGTCCCACTCCTCCCCCCCCCCCCCCCCCCCCAACCACGGGAGGGCCTTTTTCTAAATTTTGCCGTCACCCCTCATGTGACGTATTGTTGGAAAAGCCTGTGACCGCTTAATCATTTTATGTACTTCCGGTGCTCTGCCCACCACTTTTCCCCCAGGGGGGCACTTTCCTAAATTTTGTCGAAACCCGTCATGTGACATATTGTTGGAAAGGCCTATGACCGCTTATTCATGTTATGCACCTTCGGCTCCCTATCCCCATTCTCTCCTCCCCCCCTCCCCCCTGCACGTGCACGCGGGCCATTTTCTAAATTTTGTTGTTACCCCTCATGTGACATATAGTTGCAAAGGCCTGTGACCGCTTAATCACTTTATGGCCTTCCGGTATTCTGCCCACCACTTTGCCCCCTTGGGGGGCTCTTTCCCCAATTTTGCCAACACCCGTCATGTGACATATCGTTGGGAAAGCCTGTGACCGTTTAATCATTTTATGCCTTTCTGGTGCTCTGCCCTCCACTTTACCCTCGCAGGGGGGCACTTTCTTAAAATTGCCGATACCCATCATGTGAAATATCATTGGAATGCCCTGTGACCGCTTATTCATGTTACGCACCTTCGGTAGCGGGAGGGGGACTTTCCTAAATCGATATATTGGAATATCATGATATAAAGATGCCGATTTATCATGATATTTAATTCTAGACATCGCCCAGCCCTACCTTTAACCAGTTTTGAGTATCTGAAACTAGAATCATGCTGCTTTATATATTTTGTATTTTTATTGCCTGATTTTTACTTTCTCTCACAAAATGAAAATTAACATTTAGCTTGCTCAAATAATAAAACAAAAATTTTGTGCTTAATATTTCTTCTTCATGGTATTCCGTTATTTTATTTATTCTTGAACTGGTAAAGCAAATAACATTCTGTTTTTCTTAAACACAGATAACATGTTAACATTGATACTATTTTGTCAATAATTTTCTTAAAGTTTCTCATGATTTTCTTTTAATGGAATGCTTCTTTAATTTTAGGAATTGGTGTCCCTATCTTACTTGCCTATGTGTATGGTGTTGTGCCTATTTCACTTTGCAGATCAGGTGGATGTGGTGTTTCAACATCTGCTTCAGGTGTACGAATTGAATTTGATGAAGAAAATGAAATAGGAATGGGAAATAATCCATCTGCTGGAAATTATGGTTTGTAATTTATTCTAATTCTACTATTCTAATTTTTATAAAATAGTAAAATTATTTTATAATTGTATGTAATAATTACTTTTTGATAATTCGATATGAATTATACAGCAGCATCCAATCTAGTTGTCTTGCGAAAAAAAAATATTGCAATGAATGTTCATTTTTATACAGAATGACCTCAAAAACATGCCACATGTCTTAAATCATTACTGCACATTTTGACCACAAAAGTACCTTTTGAGTATGAATTGTTATTCTGCATGAATAATTAAAATTGTTTGTGATATTTCATTTAATATTGAATGTCTAGGAGCATCTATGTGCGTGCCAACTTTGTGCAGTTATACCATCAAACCTTGTTAAGTGTTTTAAGGGTCTGTAAAAAAAAAAAAAGTTCCTGTTAACTGTAATTCGTGATATCCAAAATAAGGAAAAAAAACAGTTATACAAATTTAAGAAAAAAGACAATAAAATTTACAGACTTTTCTGCAATTCTTAGTTACACAGATAAGTTTTATGCTTTTAAATCTCAATTGTACTCTGGAATACACATATAACTCTTGGTTACAAAGATTTTGTCTACTATTATTTTGTCATATTTCATTTAATATTGAATGTCTAGGAGCATCTATGTGCGTGCCAACTTTGTGCAGTTATACCATCATACCTCGTTAAGAGGAATTTTAAGGGTCTGTAAAAAAAAAAAAAAGTTCCTATTAACTATAATTCGTGATATCCGAAATAAGAAAAAAAAAAACAGTTATACAAATTTAAGAAAAAAGGCAATAAAATTTACTGACTTTTCTGCAATTCTTAGTTACACAGATAAGTTTTATGCTTTTAAATCTCAATTGCACTCTGGAATACACATATAACTCTTGATTACACGGATTTTGTCTACTTAAGATAGCCTTTTATTGATGTTTGTTTTTTACTGTTGTTGTATTTTTTGTATAAAGCCTTTGTTGTTATGTGATTTATACTGTAGTCTAGGTATTTCCACTTTACTCCATTTGCTATGGCCAGCAGGTCCTCCCTGAACTTGAAAAAAATCTGCCAGAAGGGGTTGCTATAAATAATTGCTATGTCTGTGTCATTTTCATTATTGTACCATTGAAAAGTGTATGAGTTATGCATGGAATTGAACAAAATTTTTTGTGTATGTTTTTGGGCGTTGCAAGCCTCCTTCAATTTCGAAATATTCTGCCGGAAGGGGTTACTGTAATAGTGATTTTTGTGCCGTTTTCAGTATGGCTATGGCCAGCAGGTCCTAAAAATTTTGCCAGAAGCACTATAATTGTGATGTCTGTGCCATTTTCATTAGTGTACCATCGAAAAGTGTATGAAGTTATGCATAGAATTGAACCAAATTTTTTGTGTGTGTTTCTGGCTATGACAAGCAGGTCCTCCCTGAATTTGAAAAAAAAAATCTGCTGGAAGAGGGTGCTATAATAGCGATTTTTGTGCTATTTTTATTATTGTACCATTGAAAAGTGTATAAAGTTATGCATAGAATTTAACCAAATTTTTTGTGTATGGTTTTGGCTATGACAAGCAGGTCCTCCCTGAACTTGAAAGAATTGTGCCGGAAGGGGGCGCTGTAATAGCGATGTGTCTGTGCCATTTTCAGTATTGTACCGACAATAAGTGTATGAAGTTATGCATAGAATTGAACCAAACTTTTTGCATATGTATTAGGTTGTGGTGTGCAGTTTCTCCTTATTTCTGTCGGAAGGGGTTGCTGTAATAGCAATTTTTGTGCCATTTTATTTATTGTACCATCGTAAAATGTATAAAATTATGCATAGAATTGAACCAAATTTTTGTGAATGTTTTTGGCTATGACCACCAGGTCCTCCTTGAATTTGAAAATATCATGCGAGAAAGGGGGACTGTGATAGCGTTTTTTGTATAATTTTCTCGATTTTTCGTAGCTCTACTGTTGTCAGCAACTCGTGCAGCAACAGGAACTCGCTTCCTGCTGAGCTGGCTGTTCGCAAACATCTGATGTCAACAGAATAAGGAAAAAACTATTCATTTTAATAAATAAATATCCTGATCTAGATTAATAATGTTTTTACTCCGATTCACTGAAGCAGAAATTTAAGATTTAAATTGTTATAGTATTGAACTAATAATATTGAAGTATTAACATGTGTGAGTGTTTTTTGAAATATTAAGATGTATGAGATAGAAGGAAGTTTTGGGATTGACACAACAATTGTAGATAATGTACTTTGAGATATTCCGCAGGATTTTGCATTTGCACATTAAACTCAAAGAAAAGCTGTTTCCGAAAATTTATTGCAAAGGAGGTATAAGATTTGAATAGTCTATTTGACAATAAGTGTTAAATTTGTTCATCTTAATCAAAAATCCAACATTCAAATTCTTCTTAAACGAATGAATCATATATATAAGCAAGCGATTTTCCCGATTACGGATGATATCATAAACGACTGAACCGATTTTCACGAAACTTGCATCCTATACTAAATCCAGAACGAGAAAAAGATCTAGCTAGGTTCTGAATTCAAGAAAATTCGTTTTTACAGGGTAACCCAAGATCAGTGCTGAAACTTCTTACTATAAATCTGAAAAATGTTCGTGTAATTTACACAAAATGTGTTTTCTGTACTAATTCGAGCACGAGAAACCCATATAGCTAGGTTTCAAATTCGCAAATTTTCGTTTTGGCAGATTAAAACAAACTCATCACTTAAGATGCTGCTATATATCGAAAACGGTGTTATGTTGTAAAAGCTTTACATAACATTACCCCTTCTTAAATTTACATAAATTTAATTTTGTATGTTTTGTTAATTTTAATAAACTACTTCCATTTACCATTTTTCAATTTGACAGCAAACTTTTACTAAGTTTTAAATATTAAATCCTAAATCTTTATTCTTAATTATTCCATTTAAAATTATATTTATTATATTCCACTATTTTTTCCCATTCCTCTGGTAAAATTTCATAATTGATAAAATAGTTTAACAGAGAAATGAAATACTCCTAGACTTTTCTTTATTTTTAATTGCCTTGCATTCACTTCGTACCCCAAAAGAAGCAACTTTTAAGAAGTATTTGTCTCTTATCTCAGAACAGGCAGTAAATTCCTTTTGACGTCACAAGAACTCCCACGATGCGAACATTCCTTCTTTCCTGCCCATGAGAGTGTTGCCATTCCACGGTGATTATTCCGCCACTAAAACATTTTCCCCCTGTTCACGTTCTATAGATCGTCCTCTTGGATTCGATGGATCGTCTTTTGGAGCATTCTTATTGGCTGTTTTCGCTGAAAGCATACTCTAATTTTCCGCAGGCTTTTCAAAAAAAGAGTCAGTTTTAGAATTTTATCGGAAGATACAAGACCGACTTTTGGATCAGCGTCTCTTATCCTTTTTGCCGCTGGGTCTTTGGCCTGGCGGACATCTACAGTCAGCAATAGCCATTTCCAATTAATAACATGATATTTGAAGGAATTTCAGTTATAAGGATTAGTCGAAAAGTATTCCAGAATGTCTTTTCATTCCGAATCTCGGAGATTATTCCATACAGCGAAAGATCCGCAAGAAGTTTAAATAGCTTATAATCACCGCATTACTTCACTCAACTTTTGATCGCATCCTTTGTGAGATAATCACCTTCAGATGTTCGTTGACGATTGATAAATTCTCTGGAATAAAGAAATCTCAATTCAGATAATACTACTGTGAATTTCAGATCACATGGATCTTTAATATATTTAACCTATGTTTCCAATTTCGTAATAATCCTTCGTAGATATTGTTATGTTGTAAAAGCTTTACATAACATTCACCCTTCTTAAATTTACATAAACTTAATTTTGTATATTCTGTTAATTTTAATAATCTACTTCCTTTTACCATCTTTCAATTTTGACAGCAAATTTTATTAAGTTTTAAATATTAAATCCTAAATCTTTATTTTTAATTATTTCATTTAAAATTACATTTATTGTATTCTATTTTCTTTTTCCATTTCTCTGATAAACTTTCATAAAATTACTGAAATCGTTTGCCAGAGAAACGGAATTCTAACTCCTAGACTTTTCTTTATTCTTAATTACTTTCTATTCACTTCGCACCCCAAAAGATGCAAGTTTTAAGAAGGTTTTGTCCCTTATCTCAAAACAGACAGGAAATTCCTTTCGACGTCATAGGAACTCCCACATAGCGAACATTCCTTATGTTCCCGCTCGTTAGAGTGTTGCCATTCCACGGTGATTATTCCGCCGCTAAAACATTTTTCCCCTGTTCACGTTCGATAGATCGTTCTCTTGGATTCAGTGCATCGTCGTTTGGAATATTCTGATTGGCTGACGTTGCCGAGATCGTTTCCAGATTTCGGCAGGCATTTCAAAAAAGTTTTCAGTTTGTTATTTTTGTCGGAAGAGTGAACACCGGTTTGCAGATCGGCAATTTTTAAGTGGTCACCGTTGCGCCTTTGGGCCCAACGGGTGTTTCCCTGCAGTGATACAATAGTACTTAAAGGGACATACTTTTACGAAATGAACGATTATTTTCTTCAGCATATCATTAGCTTCCAATCTGCCCAGATCTCTCAGTAGAGACGTCATCGAAGTTATAATTCACTTCAGAGATGTTTGATATGAATTCCCTGCTTTATGCTATCACCGTTCATCCCTAGTTTCTTGACGTGGATCACTTAAGTAAAGGATAATCGCGTCTATCGGATCATAACAAATCATTTCTGCTTCTTATCCCTTTCATCGCCATTTACATATTATTTTGATTGAATGTCAAGACCAAATAGTTAAATGCTTATAGTGTAAATCTGGACAGCACATGTTCAATCTGGATTTAGCCGATTTTTGATATTATGTTCACTATTCTTCAGACGTCTAAAAAGTACCTATTTAGAGCAAAGATTTACTTTTCTTCTCATTTAATTACTCGAACTCCGAAAACTCTTCTTTACAATGACATAAATACTAAAACTTTCAGAGTAATCCATCACTAAAGTATCTTCGTTATTTGTGTTAATAAAATACACTCTAAAGCAGATTAATTATTTAATGTGTCTTCAGTAAAGAATGCACTAATGTATTTCAAGACATAGTGTTAACTACATAATAATTTATAATATAAATATACTGCAATATTGATATGTATCTCCTGCAAGGATCCTTCGCAGCTCGCTATATTTTTATATAAATAAAATAATTAGTTTGGTAATATTGTTTCACTTTGTGTATCCATACTTACAGTGTCTCAAGGGGTGAGTGTTTATTATTTGTTTTTCTTTTTCAGATTTAATTTAATCTAATTTCAACGCGTACTAATTTACCACTATACGATCAAAGCCATAGTGTGATTTCGGGGAATGTGAATTGAATTTGTTTCGATCAGATTTTCTTTTCGAATTTTCGTTTCAATTTACATATCCCGGAATCTCACTTAACAGATATTATGAGCTTCAAATATTCAACTGCATATATTCGTTCATTACGAACTTTCATCTGACGCCTGCCATTATGATAACAGTGCATACTACTCCTGTCTTTACTTTAGATACTTTGTTAAAAAAAATGACTATCTTACTTAAAAGGAACATTAGCCAACGCGTTTAAAATAGACTTGCTAAAAATAAAATTTAAATCAGTAGAAGAAGATAAAATATAAATTTTCTTCAATATATTTATATTTCATTATGCTATAATATAACACTTTATGATTTTGATTAAAATATATATATTTATTCTCGGATCCGGTATTGATATAATAACAGTGTTAAATAAATGTGTTTGATGTGAATTATGGTTTGATCATTTTGCTTATCTTTATTTTCTGTGTCATTATCAGTTATATGGGGTGAGTAATAATAATGTTCCTTATTTACGTTAAAAGAATTTCCTTTTCAGATTTAGTTTAACTTAATTACATCACGTATTACTTTGCCACTATACTTTTAACGGCCGTAGTGTGATTCTGAGAGGTGTGAATTGGATTTATCTTGGTTCAATTTGAATTTTTCAATTGAATGTTTGCTCCAATTTACATATCCCAGAGTCTCATTACAAACGGCTCTAATGATATTCAACAAGCTTGTTGCCTATACTAATTCGAGCACGAGAAAAAGATCTAGCTAGGCTCCGATTTCAAGAAAATTCGCTTTTACAGGGTAACCCAAGATCAGTGCTGAAATTTCTGCTTACTATAAATCGGAAAAAATGCTCGTGCAATTTACACGAAATGTGTTTACTGTACTAATTCGAGCACGAGAAACCCATCTAGCTAGGTTTCGAATTCGCGAATTTTCGTTTTGGCAGATTAAAGCAAACTCAGCACTGAAGATGCTGCTATATATCGAAACGGCTCTAACGATTTTCACCAGAAAAATATCTAACTAGGTTCTGAATTCAAGAAAATTCATTTTTACAAGGTAACCCAAGATCAGTGCTGAAACTTCTGCTTACTATAATTCGGAAAAATGCTCGTGCAATTTACATGAAATGTGTTTTCTGTACTAATTTGAGCACGAGAAACCCATCTAGCTAGGTTTCGAATTCACAAAAGTTCGTTTTGACAGATTAAAACAAACTCAGTATTGAAAATGCTTCTATATATCGAAAACGCCTCTAACGATTTTCACAAAATTTGATGCCTATACTAATTCGAGTGCAAGAAATCGATCTAGCTAGGTCACTAATTCGAGAAAACTCGTTTTCTATGGTTAAAACATGCTCAATGCTCAAAATTGTGGTATCAATCAAAATAAATTCCGACGATTTATATGAAATATGGATTATTCGATTATGAGAAAACTATCAAATAAAATCTCGGCTTCGGATTTTTTTGTTTAAGCAATTTTTTATAGTTAATCTTCCTTAATCGAAATGCTCGCGAATGCTGATAGACATTTATTTTAAACACAATAAAGAAATAACTTGAAGGCGGACCTAATGGCATGCCTTCTGTACTAAATAGGGTACTAGATAATGGCCTACCTATACATTAAAATTCGTTTTAACTCGCTCGAAGATATAAAATTAATTGTATAACCAAATATTGATTTTGTGAACCTAAATATTTTCATAAACATTTTATAAATATGCTAATATTTCCTGATAGTTAACTGTGTTTATACTTTTGTTATATTTAAAATTACTGCCATATTGTTATAAACATAGTAAAGTTTTGATGCCATGGAGATACACCCTGGCGCAAAATTAGCTGCAATTTTAAAAGCAAGACAATTTTTCTGCAAAACTTATCACATATCTCCCGAAATAGCTTATATTTTCCCGCCAATTTACTTGGAAAACGATTATTGATTAACAATCACTTAATTTTTATAAAACCTAAATAATAGCCGAAGTCATGTGATTGTCATCAACAGTTCCGGGGTAACCGCTTCGCTTTTCATATGCAAGGCAGCCGTATTTAATTAAAAAAAATTTCCAATAAAACTGTGTAAAAGTTGCCATGATCCCAAAGAATTGTTGGTACTTTTATGTTAGCCACTCCCAAATCTTGCCAATAGTATTTTTTTTAACTCGCCAGTTAGTACTTTTGTTTTTGGAGTAAATTAAAACAATGATTTGATGTTGAAATTTAATGTCATGATCTATGGTATTATTACTTTTTTTTTCTTAAAAAAAAGAAATTAATGAAAGTCACGAATTTTAAATGTTTCAGTTTTAAAGTAAAGTTATTTATTTTAAATAAAATTAGTGAAAGGATAGTATTTTAAAAGAAATTAAGGAAATACAAAAAAATATGACGGGAACAATGTTTGGCGATTTATCACCTTCGAGCTTAGATTTCAAATAAAATTGAAATAAATCTTAGACCTTTTCCCATTTCTAAGTTGTAAATATTTATATTGCAGATTTTGTATTATGTTTATGATGATTGTACATAAAATGATAAAGCACAACTAAAATACAAACCATTAAAAAAGTTGACTTTTTTTAGGGTGTTTAAAGTATCGCATTGTATGAATTTTATTTTTACTTTTAATGTTCAATTGGTTTAATTTATTTGTTACAAAAATTTAACATTAAATGTAGAGTTAACTGAATGAAATATCTTAATATGTGTCCCTTCTCACATTTAAACAATGTAGGAAATAAATTTTCTTTTTTAATTTGTCCTGCAAATTACGTTTTTGTTTAATACATAAATATGCAAGATTTTATTTCTGTTTTCATTAATATATAGTAAAATTTGTTTTTAACGATATTGATAGTTGACACTCAGTGAGTGAGTTTTATGGAATTTCTTGTATTTTTTTACATTATTTTGGGAACATTCTTCCATTTGATTTTGGGCGAGCTTGACCATTTGAGTTTGACGAATAGTTTGGCGGCAGATTATTTTATGCAAAGTGGTAGACGGAATAATGACGAAGTACCAAAAATATTTTAAAAATATTTTTTGATAAGCATTCAATGGTCATCTTGGAAATATTGCCTAATTTTTTGAGTGCAATTTTTTTTCCAAAACGCTATCCATTATAATACATTAATTTAGCATGGGCATCGATCTCGATTATGAAAATTCAATGCTTTTTTTTTTACACTTGTTAGAAAGCTGAAGCAAATGGATTTATTTAAAAATATGTTCTTTTCTCTCTGTTTATTTTTCAACTAAAGGGAACCAGAAAGAAAAAAAATGAAACACTTTTTAAATTATCTTTTTGGTCTTTTAATTGATTCTGCATCCTATAATCGTAAATTTATTGATTTGATTATTTTTTATATTACACTCTTTATATATATATATATATATATATATATATATATATATATATATATATATATATATATATATATATATTTCTACTTTTAAGTCTTTAATATGTTTCACTGTTGCAGTTTCACAGTGCTTTGGAATATTTTGGGGAACATTTTTGGCAGATAATTAAATCCATTGTCTTTTTAATCTATGTACAGTTGCACAAGTTACAAAGAATACTTGGCGATTTATCACCTATGGCCACAAAATTAAAAAAGGCCTTACAATTTTTTGAAATAATTTATAATTAAGTTGTAAAAATATTATAATGTGGTATTGTCATCATCATCGGAAGCACACCGTTGTACATTATATATATATAAATTCCCACCTATCAGGCAGGGGCAAAATTTCATCTTTGTATACAAAAATCAAGTTGAATTACATAAAAGAGTAAAAATAAACAAATGCTAAAAAAACTACCAAGCGCTGCTGGGTGTACCAGGTACTTAACATTATTTGAATATGCATTTGGACGGGAATGAAAAATTAACTTGTATTATCGACAATTTATATTAAGCGAAGTTCTTAATGAGGTTTGACTATAATACCTTTTCTGGAATGGAATCAGCATGCTTTTCACTTCCATGTAACTTTGTGTTGGCGAAATTTACAGAAGTCCTTTTTTTTCTCCGCTTCCTCACCCCCACATGGATATATGAGGGCTGTTCAAAATGACCATGCAAAACTGAAAAAAACTATTTTTCTGACAAAAATCTTATTTTTTTTTAAGTTTCCTTTTAAATCTATGCAGTTAGTCCAGCAATGTTCAACTTTTGTTTATAATACTAGGAGGGTCTGCCCCCTACGAGCTATGCTTGTCAACCCTCGTTCAGACCCTGCAAACTCTAAATGCACGCTAATTTGATCAACTTTAAAAAAATTTCGGAAGAATGAATTATAATTTAAAAAACAGTGGCTATCTCCCTGTTAACGGGTTGTTTTCTTCTTTGATTAAATCAGATCAGTGAAACATGTGAAAATAAGCTAATATAAAATGATTTAAGTAAACAGAGTCAGTCTCCCATTATTTTTTAACAACGCTATGAGAAAGTATTTTTAAATAAGACATTTTAAATGTATCGTTTTAAATCTGACGTAATTTTCACCAAAGTTTTCTTTCTCTTTTTAATATTCACGTGAAAATACTTTTGTTGTTAGAAAGGAAATATTATTTGCGCTGTCTTAGAATTCTCAACACGAGCAATGCGACTCTTTTAGGCACTTCGATAACATCTGCATTGGTTCAAAATATCTCAAAATGTTGATTTTCTGTAAGCAAGTAAACCCTTTTGGTTTACAATGGAAGTCTATGGGAATTTGGCAAAATATTATAGATATCACCAAGTTGGCGACAAACTTGGCTGTATTTGACGAGAGAACAGGATTCCCCCTATAGTAACCCCCTTATAGGTATGGAGATGCATTAAATATAATAACATCAATCAATACCAATATCAATAACCAATGAGATTTGTTTCATTGATACGATAGCGTAATATATGTATAGATTAGTTTAAAAGATTATTTCAAAATATGAAATAAATGTCTTGTGCAAGTATATTTTTAAATTTAAACTGTTTAGCAATATTATGGTTTGGCAATTTTAAATATGACGTAATTTCCCCCATTTACGACTTTTAAAGTATATTGAGGAATTTATTATTTTACAATTTTCTTTCTCTTTTAAAATTCACATGTAAATATAGTTTTTATGACATAATTATCAATATTTTCCTGCTTTTAATACGTAATCATTTAATTCTCATTTGAAAGTTTTTTCTGTTTATAATAGTCACATGTAAATAAATTTTTAATTTGAAGGAAATATTATTCTTTGCGCTATGTTTAAATTTGGCAAATAATACCCTTTTCTAAAATATATAAAAAATATCTCTTAAAATGCTGAAAATTTGAATTTAAAATGGAAATAAAACCTCAAAAAATGAGTCATTAAAAAAAAATAAATGCAGCCTGCACATCGGGAACTTCTAATGTATAGAATGATCTAAAAATGATTAAATTCCTATGTACAGCTTTTGTTCCTATAAAACTTTTTTAATGGGATGTTTTGACCAACTTTAACATTATATCTTATAATTCGATTTGAAAACTGTCTGCATCAGCATGTTTATTAGACATTTCTCTATATTACCACCGATTTTCATATTTTTGTATGCAATATTTTTCTTAATATTAATGAAGAAAGATCTCCGGTCACAAAAAATTCAAAACCAGCAGTGCCGGTGACAGTGTTAGTTACCTTTTTTTTTAGAATAGCGAGACTCCATATAACATGATTCATAAAAGTCCTCAAAATAGGCAGTTGTTTCTTCAATAGATATTGTCTTGGTGAAAAAAACTTTTTTTTGGCAAATGAGATAAATTTTTCTTTGTTTTTTCATTCAAACGAACCACCAATGATGCATAATATAACCCAGTAATTTTTTTACCCTTCTGCAAAAAATCAATGAAAATTATCCCAAGATCTTTTCAGAAGACATTGGCCATCATCTTTTCAGCTGATAGAGTAGTTTTTGCCTTTTTTGAGCAGATTCTCTGAATGCAATCCCTGGTTTTGATTCTTCTTGTGCTTCAGGATGAATTCAAGTGTCAGCGACTGTTATGAGATGGCATAGAAAATCCTTTTAGATTTTGCGGAACAGATGTCATAAGTTCCCCCCGGTCGCCATCTTGGAATTCTTCTGGGCGTGAAAACCCCTTTTCCGCCAAGTAGTAAATGTCGCCAAGCACCAGTTTATACGCATGTTTTGGGTTAACGAAAATAAAATGTAAATAATAAACAAAATTTGTTAAACTGGCAATCAGTAATCCTTGTATGAGCGCTTCGCGCACATTTACCGAAAAAAAAAACCACCGCCGAATTCAGCATTTCTCGCGGGATAGCATTCTCAAAATTCAGCAGTTCTCGTTTTGTAGCAATCTCAAAACGTAAAAAACTCTTAAAGCAGCAAAATATACATAAAAAACGAAACTCCCTAAAGTGGCAATCAGCAATAGTTGTATGAGCGCTTCGCGCACATTTACCGGGGAAAAAAAAAAAAAAAAATCGCCGAATTCAGCATTTTTCGCGGTATAGCATTCTCAAAATTCAGCAGTTCTCGTTTTGTAGCAATCTCAAAATGTAAAAAACTCTTAAAGCAACAAAATATACATAAAATTATCAACATACCTTAACAGACATCTGCTTTCTTGAAGCCTCCAGCACAAAATATCTCTCATAACACCGCCGTCATTTTTTCAAAATAGGCTTAATACGCATTGACACGCTATAAACAAACCTCCCTTTCTTGTCAAAATTTCCTCATATTTCTTAATTACTTCAGCAAGAGTGTTTAAACAGACTACAGAAACTATAGTCAATGAAATAAATTTAACATAAAAATAAAAAGACAACGATAGAACATGATACACGATATCAAAATACATGCACAAAATTCTAAGCTTCTCAGGGGTTGCCAGAACACGACACGTCACACGGGGTTTCCATATTGAGTTTGTCATATCCGTAAACACCGCCAACACGCCAACAAAAAATCGCCAAACAATTCAAAACAACGGCTGAGGGAAGATAACGGCATCTATGCCGATTTTGCTGACATTTTCCCAATCTTATCTAATGGTCATTTTTTTTTCATCCCTAAATGTTCATGAAAAATATTGTGTACTTGATCATTTGAGATGCCTAATACCTTAGTAATTTCCTTCACTTTTGATCTTCTTCTATCATCGTATCATGGATTTTTGCAATGATTTCTGGAGTCAATATATAGACATTGCAGCATAGGGAGTTGGAAAATTCGTATTTTTCCTTGATTCATTTAAAACATTTATTAATATTTGCACATGATAGTAATTTTTTTTTTCTTCTGAAATTCTACATAATTATCTCATTTAGTATTAATAGTAAAACTAAGATAATACCTGTGAAATCGAAACTGCTGTGGACTTCTACCTTAAATAAAAAAAAATTGGTCCTTGAATGTTATGTTAGATTTTGTAAAAAAAAAAGTTATGGCAGTTTTTATTGAATTTTTTAACAGAAGCTTTTTAAATATTTTTTTTTTTTTTTTTATGGATTATTCCATTATTATATATTTGTTGAAGATAAATACTTGTCTACATATTTAGTATTATAGTTTTGTGTTTTATCATTATACAAGAATATTTAATGCAAGCATAAAGGGTGATCAATGTATAAACAAGATTGTACGATTTTTTGTATGAATTTGAAGTGAGATAAAAAAAAAATATAGCAGGAATCAGCTTGAAATATCAACCATATATTTGGCACGGGGGCAACTATTGAACGTACTGCTGAATATTGGTTCTAGAAATTTCATGGGAGAAATGTGTCCTGAAGGTGAAGAGGGTAATGGACAAGATTCTGTCATTAACAATGGGAAATTGAAAACATTAGTTAAAGATAATCCATTTATTACAGACTGCAAGTTTGCTGCTGAAAACTCTCTCTAACCACCTAAAAGAAAATTATTGAAAAGTTAAGTAACAGAAAACACCATTATTTTTTACACAACCCGATACAGTTGTGCCTACTAACATGGAAACTTCACAAAAATGGAAATTTTCTCCAGTCCCATGCAATTCCATCTTAGCCAGTTTTACATAACAGGAATTGTATGAGTAGCATTCAAATGACCGAAAGACACTAGCAATACTGGTTTATTACAGTACAGTATTTAAACATGATGATCCTGATACTTCAGTGATTGATAAATAGATACTTCACCATAAAAAATAAATCTCAGCAAACTATCCACCTATTCAACCATTTTTATAAATAATGGTTACTTGACCAAATTATGAAGCATTCTACTTTGTCAAGGACGACTTAATTTTCTTATATACGAGTCATTCCATGTCAAATCAACACAAAAGTGCAATTTTTTCCCTCACCATCTCCATATTTTACAAAATTTGGGGAACTAGTTAGACTGGTTGAGAAAGTAAAAAATGCGCAATTTCAAATTTCTGAGATTTTCAAATTTTTTAATTATAGGCATTTAAACATGGCCGACTAAGACTAATTTACAATCAGATGGCAACATTAAAATCATCATAACTCCTGTTCTAATTAACGTACAGACATGGGCCTGGTATCATTTTGAAGCATTTGAAATGACCTTTAATATAATACCAAACACAAGACGGTTTTGAAAAAAAAAAAGTTTGAAGGTCATGACACTTGACCTTTGACCTTGAATTACTAAAAAATGAATTCAATTTTCACTTTTTTTTTTCTGAAGGCTAAAATGCCTTAACTAGATGTGTGGAATGTTTCAAAATGGGACCACGATGGAATCATAAGAAAAAAATAAATAAATCAATAACAAAATATGAAATCTTTGCGTTAATTATCTATTCATAATAATAATGAGTTCGTGAACTCGTGTAATTTTATCAATATTTACATGGAAATAAAAAGTAAATATATAATACAAATTAATTTGAATAAAAAACACAATAGAAGTTGAAATAAAATATACAGAATTTAACATATGAATATGTGTATATGATAACAATTATACATAACAGAACTGTTAACATATGGGCATAATATAGAGTATTTTCTTGAAAAATAGATCATGTCAATCCTTATGATAGTTTTTGTGCATTCACTTTCGCATTTGTTGCTGTAATTGGATTAACAACTGTTAATATCATGTATGGGCACTAAAAGTTCATCAGTGTACTGTGTGGAAAGCTGTATGATGGAGAAGGTCCTGATTGATGAAGAAAGCTTAACTTGCACATTTTCTTTATCAGTATCAATCACATAAGCTATCCACCCCTTTTTATCAGATGTAGCAGTGACAAATATCACCAATTGAAAGTTCGCCTGGTTACTAGTTCTACATTTGAGAAAGGTGAAGCAGTACAAATTTTAGTTTACTGTTATTGGAATGAAATCATAATGTCAAGTCATAATGTGTTCATCGTATGGTTTTTGTAGGCTAGCACATTCAGATTAACTTTTCAAAGTTCTTCCAATCCCATCACAAGCCCCTTTTCCATGTGCTGTCACAATGAAGTGCCATTCAGCAGATATACCAAAACCTGCTTCGTGATAAGTTTTATAAAATTCTTTCGGTTTTTGTAATGTGCTGCAGCCCTATCCAGAAAGTAAAAGATGTTTTTAATTAACGTTGGATACATCTTACTTTTGAGAACATTTATTAAGTATCTCTGAAATACGGGAAATGCATTGGTATTATGAGTTAAACACTCTGAAATAATTACCAAACTAAAAAGCTGAAGAATAAATTCATTATCATTAAAATACACAAAAAATGGATGGATATTTACCTGGGAATTATTCCAATGGTATCTATGCATTTCATCTTGAAGTATGAAAAAACAATTTTCTGTAAAGTCACATATTACCAAAAACTATCCTGGTTGCAGCATTAATTTTAGTTCTGCTTGAAATAAGGATTGTTGTTTGGCAATAAATGAATAGCAAAGAAGGTGTTTTAAATTTTCGCAAAACATATCAAGAAAATCCTCATATGCTTTTCTAACTGTTTCAATTGTAGACCTATCTACAAATAATCACTGCTTATATGTTACTGTATCCACCATATTCTCATTCATCATGTTCCTTAATCGCTCTTTCAAGATTAACATATAATTATATCAAGATTACCCCATTCTTATACAGCACAATAAAAGAATACTTGATTGAAGAACAAAACATTAAAAAGCGATTCCAACAATCATGTACAATTTTTGGTACTCAAAAGCTTCATTCATTCATTCCAGTAACAAAAACTAAAATTTGTACTACTTTCAATTGGTGATATCAAAGGTTTTGCCACTGCTATATTATATGATAAAAAGCGGTGGGTTACTGATGAAGAAAATGCGCAAATTGAGCTTTCTTCATCATCAAGACTCCAACTACAGCAACTGGAAGAGTTTACAATATCAGTGAAAAAGAAACTACAGCAATAAATGTGAAACTGAATGCAAAAAAACACTGTATTATGCCCATATGTTAACAATTCAGTTATGTATAGTTGTTATCATACATACATATTCATATGTTAAATTCTGTATATTTTATTTTAATTTCTATTGTTTTTTTAATCAAATTAATTTGTATTATATATTTACTTTTTATTTCAATTTCTATTTGTATATGATAAAATTACAGGAGTTCGCGAACTCATTTTTATTATGAATAAATAATTTAAATGCGAACATTTCATATTTTGTTATTGATTTATTTATTTTTTCCATATGATCCCATTGTCATCCCATTTTGAAACTTTCTACACATCTAGTTAAAGCATTTTATTCAGAAAAAAAAAAAAAAAAAAAAAAAAGGTGAAAATTGAAGAATTTGTTTTTTAGTAATTCAAAGTCAAGTGTCAATGACCTTCAAACTTTTTTTTTTCAAAAATGTGTTGTGTTTGGTATCATATTAAAGGTCATTTCAAATGATTTAAAATGATGCCAGGCCCATGTTTGTACGTTAATTAGAACAGGAGTTATGATGATTTTAATGTTGCCATCTGACAGTAATTTAGTCTTTGTCGGCCATCTTTAATTGCCTATACTTAAAAAACTAATAGTCTCAGAAATTTGAAATTGCAGATTTTTTACTTTCTCAACCAGTCTACTTCCCCAAATTTTGTAAAATTTGGAGATGGTGAGGGAAACGGCTGTGTTGATTTGACATGGAATGACCCATATATAGAAATGTTTTGGGACCAAGAAAAAACGATATATAATAAATAACGGCGTTCAAAAGAGAAACTTTAGGTGCTTTACTGTGCTTGAAATAAAATGTATGAAACCAGAGCTACATTTTTTTTTGTTTTGTTAGATTTTGTATGTAATTTAGATCAGCTATTTACTTGATATTTGAAAAAGTGTTCAACTGTAATGTCGAAAGCTTTAAGGAACTTTTTTCTTTACTTGAATCTTCGAAAGTTTTATATAATTAAAAAATATATAGATTTTGTTCTCCTTCCCTTTTACTGATGTCTTTTCTTTTGAATGATATTTCAGATGGTGCCAGTGTAGACACTGCTGCTAGTCAAAGAGGTGTAAATCCTAGTATTGGAGAAGTATCTCTGGGCATGTCTGCCAGTTTGAGCTTAGGAAGTGGGAGTCATCTTGATCGCATAGCTCTTAATCGAGATAGAGAAAGTGACCGTGAAAGTGCTAGTAATGTAGCTCTAGCTGGAAGCATTGCAAGTGCCTCGTTAATGGCAGGAGCTGGAAAGTAAGTAAATTTGATTTAATGTGAAGAGACTGAATAAGTTCTGTAGAATTAGTAGTAAGAATTATCACATTCTTCTAGCTTGCTCATTACTTATAAGGAATTTTCTTTCATTTTTAAGTTTTTAATATAACCTTCTTTTATCTAGAGATGCAAATGTCAACATACTCAGCTGAAAAATTTCCTGCCTCTTTTGCATGAACTGAAGATATTGTTCTTGAATTTTCTTTCTGTCTATAATTCCTGCATGTGCAACTTTGAGAGCTTCTGCATTAACTAACAAATTACTAACAGTGGATTTTAAATTAAACTCTTTTTCTATTCTGATTGCATTTTTGTTTTTAATATATAATCTTTTTAAAATTAGCAGTTTTACAGTTTATTTTTTTTTTATATTTTTGTGATTGTAACGGAGATGAATAAAGTATATATTTTTAAATTTTTGCGTTCTAATTAATCCTTAAAAAATCATAATATAAGGTTTTTAGGTGCGTTCGTAATTATATAAATACGTAGCACCTATAGTCGTCGTTCAGTCCGTCCGTCTGTCCGTCCGTCTGTCCGCATGTAACAGAGCCAAAACTACCCAACCGAATGGTCTGAAATTTCAAATATATGATTGTTGCAAAATTTTGTCAAGCCATTTCAAATTTTATGAAAATCGGATGTATAGTTTAATTACAGGGACAGTCAAAAGTTTTTCTTTACATTACGGCCAATGGGAAAAATTATTGCAAGTGCATTTTAATGATATTACAGCCTTCCGAATGATCTGAAATTTTAAAGATATAACTGTTGTAAAATTTTGTCGAGCCCTTTCAAATTTTAGGAAAATCGGATGTATAGTTTAATTACAGGGACAGTCAAAAGTTTTTCTTTACATTACGGCCAATGGGAAAAATTATTGCAAGTGCATTTTAATGATATGAGAGCCTTCCGAATGATCTGAAATTTTAAAGATATAACTGTTGCAAAATTTTGTCGAGCCCTTTCAAATTTTAGAAAAATCGGATGTATAGTTTAATTACAGGGACAGTCAAAAGTTTTTCTTTACATTACGGCCAATGGGAAAAATTATTGCAAGTGGATTTTAATGATATTAGAGCCTTCCGAATGATCTGAAATTTTAAAGATATAACTGTTGCAAAATTTTGTCGAGCCCTTTCAAATTTTAGGAAAATCGGATGCATAGTTTAATTACAGGGACAGTCAAAAGTGTTCCGTTACATTACGGGGAATGGGAAAAAAATATTGGAAGTGCATTTTAATGATGTATCAGACTATGCGCTTTATGAAGTGCAAAAAATTATACATTCAGTACAATATGGGGTGCAAAAAATAATTATAAAACTAGTTATAGTACGAACGCACCTCATTTGCCACGTTTGACGAGCAATTTCCAACTTGTTTACTTTTTTGTGATATTAATCTTGAATATTTTTCTTAGATTTAAGATTTTATTATGATACTAATTGTTTAAAAGTGTTTTATTTGGTGTATTGAAACTACTTAATAAACATTCTAGGACAAATGTTATTAACTGTAATATTCAGTTTTAATATTCAAACATCTTAACTAAAAATTAAAAAATGAGAGAAAATATTTGGAAAGGAATATTCCTCCTAACCTATCTTTAAACCTCACAGAGGTAGCAAATTTAAAATACAGTTAAACCTCCTAACTCAAAAGTATCAGCTTAATAGGTGTCTGCTATTTGAGAGTGTCTGTCCTTTATGAATGAGCTATTTATGAGTTTGCAGATACCTATTTAGTGGACACATTTCAATCTCGATGTAGTATTTAAATTTTTTTTACCTCTGAAAAGCAGATTCCTCTGAATAATGATAAATTCCATGCTCCCAATGTGTCTGCTATTCAGATGTTTTACTGTATCTTATTCAGGGTTCGTACGGTCCTTGAAAGTCCTTAAAAGTGCTTACATTTTTCAAAAGGAATTTTTGGTGCTTAAAAGTACATACTTTCATGCAAAAAGTCCTTAAAAGTGCTTAATTTTACTCTCATATTATTTCTTAATCACGGGTGAAACTCTTCTGCATTTCTTTGAATTTCTGATTATAAAAAAATCTTAATCCCCCTTGCCTCCCCTTGTTCTGAAATTTCACTTCCCCCCTTTTGTAGACCTGCAACTGCTACGAAAAAATCGTAGTTTCTACGATTTGGCTGTAAAAACTATGATGCTATGAAAATGGCCTAAAACTAAGATTTCCTGCAAAAATCACACACGGCAAAGAAAATCAATTTCATTGATCATTCGAAGAAAAAAAAAAAGCCAATTTCTTCAAAGGATTGCAGACAAGCACAAACTTTGTGAACAAATAGTGAAAAATACTCATTTGATCAAGGGATTGCAATAAATATGCAAATTTAGTCAAAGGATCACTTAAAAACACAAAATTCTTCAAAGAATCTCTGAAAAAAAAAAGTAAATTTACCCAAAAGGATCACAGAAAAAAAAAATGCAAATCTCATTAAAGAAACACAGGAAAAAGGAGTTTGGTCAAGGGATCGTGAAATAAAGACAAATTTCGTCAAGGGATCAGGGGAAAAAAATGCAAACTTCTTCAAAGAATCTCAAAAAAAAAAAAAAAAAAAGCGACTAATTTTGTCCAAATTTTTTTTCTACGATTTTTTGACGGGATTAGTGTGTTTTCCGCAATCTTTTGACGAAATTCATCTTTTGTTTGCAATTGTTGATGAAATTTGCATTTTTTTTTTTTTTTTTTCCGATTGAATGGGGAAAAAAACACGAATCTCGGGAAAAAAGAACTTGAATTTTGTCAAAGGATTGCGGGGAAAAAAAAAAAAAAAAAAAAACAAATTTTGTCAACAATCGCAAACAGAAGATAAATTCCATCAAAGGATTGCGGAAAAAACATGAATCCCATCAAAAAATCATAGAAAAAAAGCAATTTTTTGGCAAAAAATCATGGAAAAAAATGTTTTTGTCAAAGGATCGCGAAAAGAACGCAAATTTCATCAAAGGATCATGAAAATTAACGCGAATTTGTCAAACGATCGCAAAAAAACGCGAATTTCATCAAGGGGTCACGGGAAAAAATCCAAGTTGATCCAAAAAAAAAAAAATAAATAAAAAAAAATAAAAACCCTTTCCAAATTTCGTCAAAGGATCGTGGAAAAAACACGAAATTAGTCAAGAGATTGCACAAAAATTACATTAAAGGATCACAGAAAAAAGCAAATTTCGCCGAAGCATCGTGTAAAAACTGCAATTTTTATGAAACGGCTGCGGAAAAAATGCATAATTAGCGCCATGAAGAAATCTCTCCTTTTCCCCTTACTACTGTAACATTTCACAAAATTTTCTGTGAATTTTAGTATTTTTTTTATTTTGACTCAGAATCATTCCTGCTCTGTGCACTCCTCAGGAAACATTACACACAGGCAAACATCTATGTTTTTTATTATAATACATATAGTTTTTAATCTGAAAGAATATACAGAACTAACTTTTGAAAAATACGCTTAACCCGAACCAACCTGCAGTAATCTAAATTCAGCCCCAACCAAAAGCAATCAGAGTTAACCCGATTTAAAGCATATTAAAAGCAACTAGCCAACCAGTCTCTAGATTGATTTGAATTTTGGGTGCTACTATTTCTCAATTTCAAAGGTTGGCAAGTCTGCTTTTGCTCCCCTCTCCACAATACCAAAGTTAAACTTTGTCTACGCTATTTGTTACTTTATAGTGAATACATAATCAGTCTCCTAAATTTCATTAACACTGCATTCCATCACATCCATCATTTCATTAAAATTTCATCTGAATTTCATCCTCTCAAAATTTTGCTTCCTCCTTTTCCTCAACAGTACTCAAAGATGAAAAACTGTTTAATGAAATACAGTCAACTCCCCTAATCCGCACAGTTTGGGACCACAGGTTGTGCAGATTATAGAATTTTGCGAATTATAGGTCATTAGTTTGTTTACAGTTTTCTCCTCTAATTTACAGTAATTAATTAGTAATGTATAAATTAATTGGTAAAAAAGAAAGATGATGTAACACATTATGTTATTTAATTAAAAAATGCATTATATTTAAGGAAAAAATATTTAAATTTTATAATACAATTTCTTTTGTTTGTTTTTATAATTTTCAAACACAGTATCAAGTGTCATTGTTTGAGAACTTTTGGTCCAGTATTTTTTTCTTGCAGCCTATAGTCATTATTTCTTGTTCTGAAACAAAACTCTGTTTCTGAAGAAAATGTAGATATTTATAGCCAAACCTTGCTCAAGTATTATTTTTCAACTCTGAAACTCTCTGCAACTGGATCTACACCTCAGGAGAACACCCATTCATTGTATTTTATCCATTCAAGAAATCAGGCACAATAGTTAGTGAATTTTTTGCAAAACACGAAAGTTCTGCAGATTTCTGTTTTGTGCTATCCAAACTGAAACCAACAAAGTCAACATCATCACCATCATTGTCTAGATGCTGGCCAGAAAAAAATATACTGATTTTTCCTTTTTTTTTTTTTTTAATTAGAAAAATAAAGTTTTACTTCATTCAAATGCAAAAATTTAAGGGGGGGGGGGGGGGGGTACTGAATACCGATCGTCAATCAAATTGCTGTCATTTTGAATTTCTCTTGCAAAGTTAATCATAACTGAATTTTCACTGTTTACATCTGAAACAGTGTGCAGATTATAGGCATTTGTGGATTATAGAGTTGCAAATTACAGGGAGTTAACTGTATATATATTCTGCTTTATTTTTCATTTTCTTGTCGCAATAAATAATTGATCATGAAGATTTCTCTTCCCACCCGAAATTGGCATTTTCCCTTTCCCCCCCCCCCCCCCCCCCCCCCAACACACACACACACACAGTACTCAAAGATGAAAAACTGTTTAAAAAAATAAATATATGTATTCTGCTCTATTTTATTGTCACAATAAATAATTGATCATCTTCCCACCCGAAATTAGTATTTTCTCTCCTCCCCCCACCACCACACACACACACACACACACACTTAAAGAGTACATAGAATAAAGTCTTTAAAATTCTTTGGTTTTCCTTTTATTATTATTTTTTTTTACTTGTAAATTTTTAGTAGGTAAATAAATAATAAGTCATTTAATAAATTCTCCCTCCCTGCCCCCTTAAAAAAATAAAAAATCTGCTTCCCCCTTTGCCTCCTCAGCTCATAAAGTTTAAATCCTTAAAAATCATTGCTTAAAAAAAAAAAAAAAAAAAAAAAAAAAAAATCTGCTCTATCTGTTACTTTATTGTAACAATAAATAATCAAACATACAGTTTTACTCTTCCATCTTCCCCACTGAACTTGTCGTTTCCCTTTCCTTTACCAAGCATACAAAATTTAAAGTCTTTTAAACTGTTTAATTTTTTGCTCTATTTGTAAATCTTTAAAGGTAAATTATCAGCCATCCGTTAAACTATCCCCCCCCCCCCCAAAAAAAAAATAAATAAATAAATAAATAAATAAATAAAATAAAATAAATAAATAAAATAAAATAAATAAATAAATAAATAAAAATAAAATAAATAAATAAATTATGCTTCTCCCCTTTGCCCCCACCTCAACTCACAAAATTAAAAATCTTTAAAAGTCTTCTTTTTTTTTTTTTTAATTATTTTTCTGCTCTATCTGTTGCTTTATTATAACAATAAATAGTTAACCACCTGAAGACTTCCCTCAATCTGAAACCGCCGCCCCCATTACCATTTTCCTTGCACACAAAATGTAGTCTTTAAAACTGTTTCATTATTATTATTTTTTTTTTTTTATTTAATTATAAATTATTTTTTCATGTAACTTCAGATTCAGGTATATCTTGATAAATATTGGTACTGATAACGGTTTTGTTTAAATCGCCCAACAAGTGGCACTCCCTAGTAGCAGAATTTTTGGTGTCCATCTGCAGCAAACCAAAATTTATCTGTGATCCATCAATTCTGAACCAAGTTACTATCATAAATATTTATAGTAACCCATAAAATAAGCAAAAATTGTAATTTACAAAGAATATGTAATAAAAAACTCAACTCTTAAAACAAAGTAAATTTTTTAAGCCTGGTACAGTGAAACCTCCCTGTGCGACCACCTCCATTAAGCGACCACTTCCCTGAACGACCATTATGTCATGGAACGAAATTTGTCCCCATAGACTCAATACTAATTTTACCTCTTTTCAGAGACCATCTCAGTTGAACTCCCTCCATGAGTGACCAATTTATTTGAAGAAAATGAAACAAATTCCGTTTTTTCCTGGTCGCTTGAAGAAGGTTTTATTAGTAAAATAATTCCGGAGAGTGCATTATTCATCAAATTTCTAAGTTTAAAATTTTTATTTATTGCGGTAACTTTTAAGTGTTTAAACCCCTTTGTGCCTTTTTAGGCAATGAATTTAATTTGATGAGAAATGAAGGATGACGGTCAATAAACTCCCCTGCCCTATTCTGTCAGGAAACTCTCAAAGAAATAGATAAATTAATGAAATCGTCATTATTTGTTCCCGTCAAGAAAAATTGCATTTATTTACTGAACTTCGAAAGGACTTGGAAATAAAAGTTATAAAAGATAAAACCGTAAAATCAAAGCAAACATCAATGTGTTCATTTTTTAAACTCTGTGCTAATTAACTCAAGTAATTAACTTTTGTTTTGATGCTTAAATGTTCATATTTTTTCCTAATGTGAAAAATAATTTTAGTAACATTGTTACCTTCTTTCAACAATTAAAATCTTGATTTAAACATCCTCCATTAAGAGACCACCTCTTTGAGCGACCAATTTTTATTGGAATGGAACGTGGTCGCTTTGGGGAGTTTTTACTGTATTTATTTTTAAGCTGGTTGATTAATCTGCAAGGTCTAAAATAATCTGCAGCACCGCTGTCGTGCTGCACAGTTTCTGCTATGGGGTGGCGCTCTATGCTGAAATTTTTATGATTTCTGCAATAGCTCTATCTCAAGAACTAACGCATGACTTTTCATCAAACTTCAGATTCAGGTATACCTTGATAAATGTTGGTGCTGATTATTTTGGTGTAAATCACCCAACATGTGCTGCAGTTGTGCTGTACTTTTCACGATTTCTGCAATAGCTCTATTTCAAGAACTAATGTGCGAATTTTCATCGAACTTCGGATTCAGTTAGACGTTGATCATTGACACAAGTTGTTCAGATTAGGTTTTAGTGTAAATCACCCAATAGGTGGCGTTGCTAGGCTGCATTTACATAATTTTAGCAATAGTCGTATCTCAAGAACTACTGCACGGAATTTCATATCTTTAGAAGTCCAATTTTCTAAATTTCTACTCCAGCATGCCCGCCCCCCCCCTTCCCCTTTTGCTGACCATTTGAATGTTTAAATCTTGTATTTACAAAAATGAAACCCTTTATTAAAACATGCATATTATAATTTATTAGTCTCTTTAATTTGTAGGTCCTTATTTTTTTTTTGGTTTTGATCCTTGAAAGTCCTTAATTTTTATTTAAAGATATGTGTACGAATCCTGTTATTTTGTGTGTGCCTTCCTAAAATCTAGCTGGAAAAGTATAGCATGTATTCATATTATTACTGCTTAAATTTAAAAAAAATTATATTTTTAGAATTCATCCTAGGAATTTGATGTTAAGAAATTTTAATTTGAGTCTAAATGTTACAAGATTTTTAATATGTGATGTAAATTGAATGTCAAAAGTACGTGTTTAAAAGATTGTGTTAAAATACAAACATTTAGTTACTTTTAACTTTTAACATAGAAAAAAAAAAGTTTTCCGGGAAGCACAAAGTGACTTCAGGCACGAAATTTTTTTGTAAAATGTTCATATTTTTCGAAATGTATTGCACCATTATACTGAAGAAGGTATCTTCTCGAAGTGGGTATTTCAACTGGGCATATCAAATGTGGATATTTTTTGTTTTTCCGTGTCTCTAATATTGAGCCTGGCACAAGCTTTTAAAAAATGACAAGGAAAAAAAAAAAATCCCCGGGTTTGGTTGATGGGGTCTGAATGTTCACTTTGAAGACAGTGTTTCTGACATTTGGAACTTCACTGCTAGCGATAAGCAATCTTTCAGAACAGGCGTTGAGCTACCATTTTGAGAAAAACAATGTGTTTTTTATGGGTGTTCATTGTAGTTTTTAATTAACATCTCGGCTGTAAAATTAAAAAAAGGTGATAAGAAAGATGCATAGTACATACTAATGACTCGACTGCGTTCGTTGGCCAGCTTTAATCATAACACTTTAAAATATATGATGATTATGCACGTTAAAAATGTAATTAAATGAAGCAGATAACGCATATGGAAACTTTTGGCTGGGAAAAGGATTATCCTGGAAGTGAGTATGTAGAAATGGTATTGTGATCTTTCTGAAGGCAAAGTAAAAACGTATGCAGATTAAACAAAATAAAGACAGTTTATTTTTGATTCCAAACACAGACTTGACATTAATAGTAAAAAGCAGCATTCATTTTAAACAGACATCTTGTAGACCTTGATGACGATGTTTCACATATCAGAACAGACATTGTTGTTTGTAAATATCACAGAGTTAAACTTTACGATAAAACATAATTAAACAGATAAAAGCTAACATATAACATCCAGAACGTGGTCCAGCCACGTTCAGTAACTTGAAATATTTCTTCCATTAGAGGAAGATAAAAGTGCACCTTATTAAGATTGGAATCGCGTATTTATATAAAAATGGTCGGATTGAAAACGTCGTTTCAGATGAACGAGCCAATCAGAGAACGGCATCGAATCGATGCAAAGCAAGATTCGATGAAAAGATTCGATTTGACAACGATATTCTAAGTCGCCATCTGGCGGGAGAAATATCGTCACGGAAGTTGAAACGTAGTTGAGAGAAAGTTTTTGCCGGTGAAGTACGGTAATGAAATGAAATTAAAAACGGCAAAATGGTATGAATTACTATGGATGTTAAAAGGGTCAGGAAACTTTTATTACAGCTGGATATTGTCTAGAATCAATAGAGAGGGTAAGTAAAAGTTTAAGAAATATTTATTACTGTCTTTATTTAAGAAATAAATAAATGTAAATAAAGTAAATGAATGACAATAAACTTAGAAATAAAATGAAGTTTGTGAAATGAGGTTTTATGACAGGAGATGATAAGAGGCAATGAGAAATACAGTGTTTGTATCTCTATCACATCTGCCATCTTGTTTCAAAATGGCGGCCATTTGAATTTTGTGAACACGTTTGGAAATTTTTAGGTTTCCTAACTTTCTCTTTAAAATGACCTATGTTGTTAACTTACACTGTGTGACTCTTTAAAATATCTTTTAATGTTTCTAATATTCTGTTTAAAATTATACATAAGAGTTTGCATTTTGTGAAACGTAACATTTTCTATAAGTATACAATGATAGAAAACATAAAAAAATTTCAAAAATTCCAATGGCTGCCATTTTGAAACAAGATGGCGGATGAAGCTGGCCAACGAACTTGGTCGAGACATTAGTATGTGCTATGTATATGAAAAATTTCATCCAAATCGGTTCAAAAATTCGAGAGTTACAGCATGACAGAATTCAGATATAAATAATATGTATATATGGATATATATCTATATATATATCTCTATATATAATTTTATTAATATTATTAATATTTATTGTTAATTTATTAAAATTAAAACATTGAATATGGTTAAATAAAATAAATGATTGATTTCTGTATTTTATTATTCTTTTCAATTAAGTGAATTATTATCTTTGTCAAAATACTTTTGAGCACTACTGTACCTTTCAGATTCTAACGGTATCTTTGGTTTAAAAAAATATTTTTTTTCCCTTTGGAGGTCGATTTTCCATTTTCTCAGATGGGGGGGGGGGGGGTGAAATGGTATTTTCTGCTTTTAATATCTTTGGTTTAGAAAAATATTTGCTTTTTAATGTTTTACTAAATTGCCAATGACTTTTTTTTTTTTTTCCTCAGTGCATTTCCTGATATCATTCCATATTATAAGAGAAATGTGCTATTGAAACAGTTGTCAATACTTAAGGTATTATTTCTCATTTTAAAAAGGTGGGGTGTGGGGCATGTTTTTTACTATTTAGGTTTTCTCAGACTCTTTTGGTCATAATTGAATTTTTAGTGTATCTAAATGTCAAATTAAATCAACAATCATTATAATGGGAGGCCCTTAATTCATTTGGAAAGATTTTCGTTTAATAAATATAAAATCGTACAAATTGGAGCTCTGGTTGTAAAACAGACCCGTAGCATATGCTGCTGAGGGCAATAGTGCTCTCACAACTGTAGGTTTGTTTGGATAGATTTTCATTTGCAAATATAGAATCCAGTTCAAGAATGCTTGCTGCCGAAGCCAGCAGAGCCTCCAACATTAGGTTCATTTAAAAAGACTTGTTTAAAAATATAAAATCATACAAATTTGAGGGTCATTTGCAAAAATGAACCAGAGCATGCATAGCATAACCAAGTGTACAATGTCGAAGGCAGTTGGGCGTCCCGAAATTAGGTTGTTTGAATAGATTTTCATTTAAAAATTTAAAATCATACAAATATTAGAGAGTACACTTCCAAAGGCAGTGGAACCTCAACACTAAATCCTTCTCCTAGAGAAAGTCTTAATTCAACATTTTTTTTTTTTTTAGGTATTCTTAAGGTTGTTTGTTATCCCAGGCACAGGCAATGCTGGGCTAGTCAGCTAGTAAATAAATATGTATAAAACTGATTGTGATTACTTAAAAAAATTTCAAATTTAAAAACTGTCGCATGGAAGCACATGAAAGCTAAAACAACACTCAACTGGCATATCTACATACACAATACAAAAACATCTGATCTGTTGCCGATCTTAAAGAGCAAAACTAATGATCAGAATATTGTATATTCAAGGAGTTAAAAATCATGGTATTTTTTTATGGAAACCGAACCACTGAGCACATCCATCTATGTGTTCAATTCTATAAAGAAAAAGGGGGCATGTGCTGGTCACTAAAAAGGCATTGTTGCAAGACAAAATTTATTATTGCCGTTAGTTATGATTTTTAAAAAAGAGAAGGGGGATATTTAATTTTTAAGTATAAGGAATAAATTAACTAATTGTAACTTATTTTATGAATTAAAAATAAAAAATAAAAAATACAATTAAATTACAACATGATTGAATAAATTTCTTGCCTTTTTCATAAAGAAATGTGAGAGTTTTATGCAAGTTCTTGGGAACACAGATGTAGAAATACTGTGATATGGGGAAATTTTATATTAGAAATCTTTAGGTATAACTTGTAGTGTATTTTACTACTTTTAAAAAGGACAAGGCTCTGCAACCTTAAAAAAATTGCCTAGAGCAGCCGTACTCAACCTGTGGCCCGGCAACCTTTTATGTGTGGCACATAATAATCCATATTTTAAAAATTAATTGATGTGCATAAAAAGTATTTAAGACCTTCGCTTTTTTTTTTTTTTTTTTTTTTTTTTTTTTCTCATGACAAGACAAAATGTGTCCTGTTATTTATAATTATGTTAAAACATCTTAAATGCTGCTTTCTTAATCAAAAGATATTTTTACATGTAGTGCTATTTGTGCTATATTGTTGTATACATTTCTCAACCCCTTCAGGATGAGCGTCTTTTACAGAATTTTTAATCTTTTATCACCGTTTTTTCAAAACAGAAATTTTTGCTTAATTGAATTGGGAAAATGCTCGAATTTACAATAATAGGCAAAATTTACAATAAAAATTTACTGGGGAGAATAATCACGGATAATGAAGTTATTGTATTGAACAAAAGACAGATTAATTTGAGAAAATCTCCTGTTTTTTTAGAACTTGAAAATTTTGTATTTTTATATTAAAATGTTTGATACTTATTATATTACTAATACTGCTTTTTAGGGTTGAATGTTTGCTGCAGAAGTAATTGGGATGCAAAATTTTTACACTATTTTTAAACAACAAACTCGTGGCCATTTTCTACAACATTTGCAATAGAAATCTATCACAAAGCTTATTATTGGGAAATACTGGTATTGAATTCTTTTTGTAACATTTCTGCCGAGACAAACGTTCAGTCTTACTGATAATATTAAGTTTTTTTTATTATTGATTTGTTATACTACTTTTGCTATCGTACTATTTTAATTATGCTTTTTTAAGTATGTTGTGGCCTGCCTAACGTCGAAAAACATTTCTTTGTAGCCTGCGAAACACAAAGGTTGAGAATGGCTGACCTAGAGGGAACACTAGCCCTGTTATGTCTACTGGCCAAGATTGCATGTGTCAAACGTACCATACATGCATATTTTCTGTTCAGTTGATTGCAGAAATAGGGGATTGCAGGGGGGTTTCTTGCTAACGTTTTGTTTTCTTGTTCATGGCTGAATTTGATCTGTAAATTCGAGAATAGAGTTTGGCCTGGAAAAATTTTACAAAAAGATAATTCTAAATGGAAAAGTATATTGTGAAGGGACCATTTTCATGAAATAAAATTTTGTAAAAGGTCTGTTTTTATAAATTGGAATTTTGTCAGGGCCCTGTTTTTATAAATTGGAATTTTCTGAATGAGCCATTTTTTATAAATTAGATTTTGTGAAGAGGCTGCAAAACGGTTTGGACAATTTGGCGATTTAAATCTTTGGGGTGTTCTTTTTGTTGGGGGTATCTGTATATCAATACCAGCTGCTTTCCATAGGATTTTGCAACTATTGCAGGGCTCCCAAATGGTCGCCTTTTTTAAAAAAGGTCCCCTTTAGCCCCCTTTTCTGCATTTTGGTCCCCTAGTCCCCTTTTCAGTGACTGAAAAAAATCACCGCAAAATAAAAAAAATTACTTCAACCTTCTTGTGCAATATTGCGCCGGCCCTGCTAACAGCTTATTATCTCATTAAAAAAAAATAATAATAAATAAATAAATTCTTTATGTTCTTGGAAACAATATGAAATTGTCAGAATTCTCCTATTTATCCTCCACATAACAAAATGTAGGGGAGACTTTTCTATTATTGCCAACTTTCCATTTATCAAGGATAGGCTTGTCTTAGCCAGACCTGTTACTCACATAACCAATTTTTGAAACCAAATGTTAAAGAATTATCGCAAAATGCAAAAAAACAAACAAAACCTCAAACCGCATAAAAAAAAAATTAAAAGATGCTGTACCAATTCTGGATAAATTGTATTCAAAATATGACAAAATTTATTAAACTGGGCTAAAATATTGAAATTGGATTCCTTTTAAAAATTAAAAAAATGCATAAAAATTCGAAAATTGCTGTACAAATTCTGAATAAACTTCATTAAAAGGAGGGCAACTTTTACTATATTGGGCTAAAACATTGAAACCTGATTCTAATGTGGAAAAAAATCGCTGCAGAACACATATATATATGTACAAAAAAAAAAAAGGCTAAAATTAGTTAAAAATTGAAATCTGACGATACAATCATATTAGGACAAAATTTATTACATTATGGCTAAAAGTTTGAAACTGAATTTCTCTTATGAATGTCAAAAATTGCCGCAGAATGCAAAAAAAGTCTGAAATTCACATTAAAAATTTGTGAAAGATTTTTAAAATGTTGTACAAATTTCGAATAAACTTTATTGAAAAGGGGAAAAAAATTATTACATTAGGTTAAAAAATAAAAATCTCATAAAAAATGTAATTAAAAAAAAATCCAAAAACTAATTTAGATATACAGGTGGTATCTTCCTGCCAAATCTTGTAGCTCTATGTGCGACAATCTCTTTAGTACACAAACTTTTACCTTTATTATTATAGATGTAGATTTGTTTTCAATTTTGATGGAGAAGTATATCCAATGTATTAAAGGAACTCTTAATTACAATGTCTTCTTGGGTTTTTTTTTAACCCCCCTTAGGCTCTCTTCAGTATATATTTCTATATTCTTAAAAAAAAAGTAACTAACTCTGTCACCGCCACTGCAGTTATGAGCATTGGTAGTACTCATATTAAACAGAAATGATTCATAAACATGCTGGTGCAGACGGTTTTTAAATCGAAGAATCCTTTTTATGAGCTATTTAATGTTAAAGTTGGTCAAAATCATTCCATTAAAAAAGTTTTATAGCTGAACAAAAGCTATGCATAGGAATTTAATCCTTTTTTCCAAGGATATACATTGCAAGCCTGTGGTATGCAGTTTGCATTTATTTTATTTTTTGACCGATATTTTTTTTTTTTCAATTTTTTATTTGAATTTTCATCATTTTAATAGATATTTTTATTCACATTTAGATAAAGTTATTTTAAATTGTTGTCAATTGTAAGAACAGCGCAAAAAGAACTATTTCCTTTTAACTAAAAATGTATTCGCATGTGACTATTAAAAATAGAAATAAAACTTTAAAATAAGAATTCAATGATCATGTTTTAAAAGCGGGAAAATATTTAAAATTTCGTCACAAAATTTGTATTTACATGAGAATATTAAAGAAGAAAGAAAAGTTTTAAAAATTAACATTAATATATTCTAGTTAAAAGCAATAAATAGAAGAAATTACACAACATTTAAAATGCACAAATAATATTGCCAAACAGTTTAAATTAAATATATTTACACGAGAGATTTATTTCGTATTTTGTGGTGATCTTTTTAACTATTGTTGTCAATTCTAAGACAGCGCAAATAATAATTCTCCCTTTCAAACAACAAATGTATTTTCATGTGAACGTTAAAGAGAGAAATAAATTTTTGGTGAAAATTACGTCAGATTTAAAACGATATATTTAAAATGTGTTATTTAAGACAATTTTCTTATAACGTTGTTTAAAAGATTCCAAAGGTCAACGACTGTTTGATTTATTCATTTTATATAGGCTAATTTTCAAATGCTGTTTACTGATCTTATTTAATCAATCACGAAAACAGCCATTAAATGTCTGAACAGCGGCTGATTATATATTAAAATCCCTCCGTGAAGTTGAAATGAGTGGAAATCTGTTTACAGTGAGATCATCACTGGTTGTTTAATTATTATTCAAATCTTCCATAATCTTTTTAAAGTGGATTAAATTAATGTGTTTTTAGAGTCTGCAGTGTCTGAACGAAATTTGTCAAGCATAGCTCATAGGGGGGCAAAGCCCCCTATTTTATCAGAAGAAAGTATTGGAATCATGAAAAAAAAATTCCATTTTTTTTTTTTTTTATTATTTATTTATTTTTATTTTTTTGATGGATTTACATGTTTTAGATTGACCTTCAATACGATTTGACTATTTTTTAAAAATCTCTCTCTATTTGTGATACAAAATTTGTAGCTACTGTATCTCAAAACTAAAGCATGGAATTTCATCAAATGCCATATTTAATTAGACTTTAGCACACATAGATGCTGATTAGATTTTGGTGTATATGGCGCAACAGGTGGCATTGCTATGTTACATTTTTCACAATTTACATGATAATTATACCTTAGCATCCTTAGGGTAAAATTCCATTAAACTTCACATTCATTTAATCCTTGACATAAATTGATTAGATTTTCGTGTATTTCGTGACAGGTGGCAGGCACTACTAGGTTGCAGTTTTAATTATTTCTGTGAAAGCCAGATCATGGCATGTTTGGGATTAAATTTCACCAGATTTGATATGTAAGATGACTATGAATAACTGATGATTCAATATTGGTTTTGATCACTTCCCACAGAGCTTTGCCATACTAGACTTTTTCCTATGAACATTATAGCTTATCCTAGCTTCTATTGTGTAGAAAGAAACTAAATTTTATGTTTGAGGATAATAATTAGTAATATTAATATAATATGTGTTTGCAAGACAGAAAATACACAATAGCAACATTAGTGATTACTTAGACTCTTAGACTTTTCAACATTCAAATAAAGATTCATTAAAAGAATCTTTTAATTTAGAATGAAAGAAAAAAAGTGGGTTAAAACATCATAACTTTTGAAGCTGTATAATACAAAATAGATTTGAAAATATTTTTCTGGAATTTATTAAGGCTATTCTGAAATCCAAAGAAGCTACTTTAGAAAATACTGCCAAAGTTGGAGTTTTCAATCTAATTTGAAGATGCGATAGCATGGTAAAAGAGCAAAACCTGTTGTCATGTGACAAGAATCGCTTAAACTCAAGTAATTTATTGATAAAAAAATGGAAAACTATTTCATTTCAAATCGCTTCAATAATCAGGCCTTCAATTTTATACTTTCACAGTTAAAAAAGTGTTTGAAAGTTTTGTGTTGTTGAGCAGGAAATTTGAGAATCTCCTTAAGGTATATTTCCAATGATTGCATTAATAGAAGTTGATTATCGTTATTACTATTTTTACGAAAAATATTGCCTGTCCGACACATCCTTGGAACAATTAAGTGTAGTTCTAGTCCAGCTCCACTATGTAGAAAAAAAAAAGTAAGCCTGATCCCATTACGGCCCAAGTCTGCTAAAAAAAAATTAAGCTCAGGGTCAGACATAATGTAACTGTTCGATGTTTTATGCTGGACATGTTATATTTCTGTATTGATGTTGTCAAACTAGCATTGGTTTGTACAGCACATTTATACTTATTTTTGCGAAAGTCATTTCCATTGAAAAATGTATTCACATTTTATTACATTTGGAAATTTATATTTTATTGGCTTCATTTAAATTTTTTATATTGGGCCAGTTGGCCTGCTTAATCCTTTATCAGCCCATTTAATTTTTTTGTCATCCCATTCCAGCAAAAGTATTATCCTAATTCTGCCAGGTCAAGCCTGGACCCATGGAAACCTCTAGTCCAAAATTGAAACATAATTGCATTTATTAATTTTTATTTTAGAGTTTTAAGACAAGTAAAAGCAATTTTTTTAATTTATTCGCATATAAAATTGAAATAAATGTTTCTAGCCATTCTAAAATCTTTTTTTCTGACTAGGAATAATACTTATGGTCTCTACAGATACAAAAGAATATTTAGCATTAAAAATCAAAACAAATGTCAGTAATGACATTGTGATAAGAATATAAAGGAATCATAGAATTACAATATATTTTTAAATTTTGAATTGTGTAAAAATTCTTTTGCAGTAAGGTTGTGGTGCTTTATCTATTAATGTGTTTATGTGGTTATTTATGTATGTATTTCTTATTTTTGAAAGTTTGAAAATCATTTATCTTTCAATTAACTTTGTAATAATTAACAACAATTAATGTATGCACATAATTGTTAGTTTTTTTTTCTTTTAAACATAACTCATGAAAATTCTTTTACAGATTAGAAGTACAAGCTGATGTGTCGTCTAATAAACGTTTTAGTCTAAGTAGTCACAGTGAAACTGCTTCTGCTACTGTCAGTCTCAGTGAACGCTCAGCAAATATGTCACTAGCTGATGATGCTAGCACTAAAGCCTTAGCAGGATCAATTTTAGGATACAGGTTAGGAACTTTCATTGTTTCATAACTTGCTCATACATGTTTTATATGGCTGTAAGTAAGAATCTTATACAGTAAACTCTCTGTAAGGCGGACTCTGTGTAAAACGGAAATCTCTCTAACTCGAAAAGATTTTAAAGTCCCTGGGAATCCATAGACATAGAGTAAAATTTGTCTAAGGCAGAATATTATCTACTGCGGAAAATTTTCTTAGAGAGAGTTTACTGTATTTTAATTCTTGGCCTTTCATAAGAAGTATATAATTTTATTAAGTGCTTTAGTCTTATCACAACTGAATCAATACTTTAAAGGGTTTTTTCTATGAAGAAGGAAGGACTTATTGTGCCACAAAACTGGTTAATTACCGAACCTGTGGTCTGATTTCTACAAAAATGAATACAGTTCTTTTGACTGTGGTCTATAACCTATTAGCAAATGTTCTATAAGCAAAATTGAATCGCTCAATAGGAAATACCATTCAGACACTTTCATGTTCACTCACTAATACATTGTCATACAGAAAAGTATAGTTTTTCTAGAAGCTTGTATACAACATAAAATAGAAGTTGATTAAAATTTTTAACAATTTGACAAATGCAAATTTTTCTATATTTTATTTATTTTTTGTATTTTGGTTGTTAATAATTTGAACTAGGAAAGTCACTGGTTCACTAATAAAACAAATTTTTGCTGTGGCAAGAATTCTTTATTTTATTTATTTATTTTCAGTCACAGTAAAAGTATTTAGTGTACTGTATTTAGCAGAAAATAATTGTTAGCATAGAGTTTCCTCCAGGTTTAAAAAAGGGCAGGGTGCTGTTTGTGGGAAAAGGACACTTTTAAATTCCGAAGGGCATGTTTTGGATTCTTAAGGGCATTTCTTGAAATTTTTAAAGGCGTTCTTTTGATTTTTAAAATTACTTTTTAATATTTAATAGACAGAAAACTATTTTAAAGACAGCAATGAGTCAATTTTTACTATGCAAGTAAATTTTTTAATAAACAAAGGAGTAAAGGCAGTTTTCTCAGGTGGGGGCAACAAGGGAGCTAATTTTTTAAATGAAGGGCTAGAGGGGTGCTATTTTGTAAATCTAAGGGTAGGCAGGGTGCAGCACCCTCCTGAAACTTTCTGGAGGAAAACTCTGTTAGCATAACAGTTGCATGGATTTTCCTTATAATTGAAATTTATGTAATTAGCATGCCTAGTAGAATTTTAGACAACTTTGTTATTCCTTTACCAGCCCCAAAACTTTTGATATTTTGTTGAATGAAAATTCTTTTGTAGTTAATTTTTATTAAAAATAATAGTTATATAATGTCTATCTGTTTTATAATAGTTGCCCTTTTCTTATAAAGTTATTCTTTTCTTAGGGATAGCTCAGCTGTTACGCCTGTTGAAGTTCATGTTGATGCCCAAAATCCTGACATTATTTCAGAGACAGTTGCTAGAGAACAGATGGATCTTAGTTCTAATTTACAGGATTACTATCAGCTTGTTACTTCGGCTGCTGAAAAAGTAGATGCTTCGGCAATTCCTCATCCTCCATGCAATGACTGTTTAATTTATCCTGCCTTACGTCTAAAATTAACAAAAAGTTGCAAGAAACGCCACTGTAGCAGTACTGTCCCTGAAGATGTAGAATCAGATTTTCAAAAAAACTCTGATAGTGTATCCCTTCATTGTGAATCCCATTTTTTGCCAAGCCATGTGCATTTCAGTGAGCTCAAAGAATGTTGTGTTAGTTATATTGATGAAAGTCCATCTGCAGACAGTTTGGCTAAGCCTTCTGAAAGTTGTTCTGATACTGAAGTATTTTTAGGTGTCGAAGGAAAAAATTGTAGGAGACATCTTAGTAACTGTAATCAAAACATAATGACCTACAGTGGCAAATATCCAGGTTTGTTACGAGAAGTTTCTACTAGTAAACGACAGTCCGATACAAAGTGTGTTACTAGATCAATTAGTTTCTGCAATAGCTGTACTTCTACTCATAAATCCTGCTGTCCTTTCGTGTTTCAAGATGAGACAAGAAATAAGAAAAGTGATAGGCACAATCTTCCTGTTGGAAGTTATTCTGCATCAAATGCCTTATCAAACAGAGCTTACAAAATACCTCGCAGCATGCAGGATATTTCTGTCGATGCTACTGCCAAAGATGATTTGATCTGCAGTCCCTCCCTGCCTACAGTAGTTCCTGCATCTGTGAGACCAAAACTTGAATCAATTCGTGATCACAAAACGTATTCACAGCTTGCAGATGACTTTGATCATGGTCTAAACTGTTGTCAACTTGATGCCCAATCTTGTACTGCACTAAGTAGACTGGAAAAAGATAATCGAACATATCTGAGTCCTGAATCAGATAGTTTGGATGTTAAGTTGTCTGATGAAGATCTTCAAAACAGATAGATGTTGTGAAATTGGATGCTGTTTGTGTTGTGTGAATAATTGCTTAAAATATTTTGAAAACAAAAATTCTGCTGTTAGGATCAGTAATTGTGATAAATGTGTAAAATTTGTAATTTTGATATTGAACCTGTAGAATAATTTCATCATGCAATCTTCTTCAAATATATATTAAAAATAACATCTTATTTTATCTTTCAGTGCTGAGCAAAATGCTTATGCAAATGAATTGGGTGCTGGTTTTCTGTTTTTTAAAATTCATCTAGGTGTTTTCATAGACAATAAGATCAGACTTCTTTCATTATCAGGCTAATTTGCCCAGACTATCCATAAATCAATTTTTTAAGTTAGCATGATAAATGCTGCATGCTATTACAAGATTTTGATTTATGAATTTGCCAGTGATATAGTTTTATTTTCCTGTTAAATGTACTGGCGAGCTTGTATAGATATTATTCAAGATATATATTGTAATAAATATTTTATAAAAAGTGAAGCTTTTATGTTATTTTTTTGTCATTTATTAATTTTACAGTGTCATGATTTGAATTAAATGTTATTGTTGATTAGTTATGTTTGAACTAATGTACAAACTTGAAATCCAATCATTCTCCTTATGGTGCAAAATTATAATTGTCAGGCTACCATTTATTTGTATTCCCTTAAGGGACATTTGCTTTTCTTCTTTTTTGTTTAAAAAATCTTGCATTTTTTTATTCTCTGTAAAACAATTTGGCCAAATTTGAAGTCCTTTTGTAGTTTGCTTTACTGCAATCCATCTATAGGCTTAAACTGTTTTGTAGCATTCATTATAAATGCATTCTGTGCAAATTGACTTTTTTCAAACTGGGCGAGATCAGAATGCAAAAAGTATTAAACCAATCATGCTAAGTTTTTTTTTTTTAAATTAAAGTTAATATAATTTATTAGAACTTGGACCACTTTCAGCCATTTTTATAAAAAATAAACATTATGAAAAGCATCCCAAAGTTAAGAAAAAGAAGTAAAAAATAGACTTTTTTTAATGTCTGCCACTTTTGGTGATTTTCAACTTTTTTACCTAGAAGTGCTTGAAGTTCCAAACAATATTATCTACTTTCATAATCCTTAAGAAAATTGAATACAAATAACTCTGTTGCCAGAGTTATTTGTAATTGGATCCTGACCAATTGGAAGAGCACAGCGTGCATGCTAGGACATCCACCCACGCAGCTCGAACCACTTCATCAATTTCTTATTAGAAATTTTTTGAAATGTTCTTCAAATGATAATAAATAACATGCAAAAAACACAGAGCTAAAATCTTCATTCCAATTCCAGGAAAAAATGCTAAAACCCACCTTTTTTTTTTTTTTTTTTTTAGCCTTCTATAGGGCACATCTGCCCTTAAGGAAGCATTGGGAGCTGAAAAAAATTGTCAGATTTTTTTATTGGTTTCATACACTTCCTAATACTTTTCATTATCCATCAATAAAAAAATTTCCAATATGTTAGTGTTTAGACCAGCCATACTCAACCTGAGGCCCAACAACCTTTTATTTATGGCCCGAGACTTACAAACATTAATCCATATTTATAAAATTATCCACTTCACTGGCAGCCCTGAGATATTTAGTTTTATGTAGGTTTCTATTATAGACAGGGTTAGCCTTAATGAAACAGCTGGACAGATATGCAAAGCCTGTTTCTATGCCATAAAAAAGAATGCATATGCATATTTTGATATAGCTCGTCTTTCAAGATGGTTTTTGCATAATGTTTCTAAAATATTAAATTTTATGCAGTCAGCTTTAGTGAAAAATTAAATCTGAAATAAGCCTAAAGTGTTAGATTGTCAAGTGAATTTGATGTTCTTTACGGCCCGAGCTGAACACTGTCAAGCATACTTTGAAAAATAATAATGATTAATTCAAAAATTGTTAAAACATCTTAAGTGCCATTTGCTTAGTTAAAAGTTCTTTCTAGATGAAGTCTTATTTGTGCTACAGTGCATTTCTTAATCTTCAACAGTAATCAAACATTATTTCAAATTAAATTTGCATTATACATGTTCACATTAAAACAAAATGAGGTAAATTCACCTCTAGTAGACCATGTATCAGTAGTGCGACACTAATTTTTAAAGTTTAAAAACAAGCTCACAATCTATTTTGAAAAGCAACTGTAAGAAATCTGATTGACTAACATCCTTAAATGTTAACTTTCCATAAACTGTTTGGAATAATTGTTTTTTTTTTTCCCCCTGATGATTTATTAGTTTTTTTTCTAGTCTTCAAAAACAGATTTTTTGGCAAATTCATAGAGATTTCATTAAGAGATAAGGTTTTATTTAAAACATTGTTTCTTTAATGTTATGTTTAATTTTGAATTAAACTGCTGTTGATATACTCTTATTGCATTGTGAAAAATTTGTTACATAAGCCGAAGACTTAAAAAATGTACTATGTATTGATTTTGGTGGTGGCCTACTTCTGGGTCACTGCCTCTTAAACTGTACCAATAGATGGCGGCCCACTACTGGAGCATATGCCAAATTCTATTTTTGATTAATTTATTTTAATTAAGAATTTTTTGAAGTTCTAAGACTTTGTATATAATTTTAGTTTTTTGTTCATCAGAACTCAGAACCCATAGTTGGTAAAGGGCCTACTATTGGTGCACAAGTGGCCCATTTCTGGATCAGCGAAAATGTAACTTGACTAAGCTATCAGACATGTGATTATTAAAAGAATTTATTATCTGAAATAGTTTATACTCAAACTTGGTTGGCTAAACTTTCATTATTAAATGTTTCTAGAATTTTAAATACTTAAGTTAATTGAAAAAAATCTGTACCTATTAACTTGTATTATTAGGTTTTTGTATTAGGCAGTAAATCATTTTATTTTTCACTATTTCTGTTCTAATCATATGCAAAAAGTATATTAAATATAATACATCCAAGGCTGTCGTATAGATGGCTGGTGACTTCCCCAACATGGTTTATTAGTGAGAAATTGCAGACTCAGGCATCGGCCAGAGTAGCTCAGTGGTTAGAGCAGCAGTCTTGTATACTGTGGTCCCAGGTTCGATTCCTGGCTCTGGCTAATTTTTCACTCCAGTTTAGAGGTGGGCATTATTTAACATAACAGTTAAAAAAACACTGTTATTGCTTTAAAGTTTGTTTTTTAGTAACAGAATATCAGAAACTGCCTATTAATTTTATAACTATTTATCAATTTCCCATGCGAAAAACTGAAAACAAGACAAAAAAAAAGAAAAATATTTTAGCTTTATTTTAATTTTATATTGCGATGAAAATAAAATCCTAGCTTTGTTCTTAGCTCTTAATAACATTCTAAGAAAAAATGAAAAAAAAAAAAATCCACTATTACAAAAGAATCAAGAAAATCCTACTTAGTTTTAAAAACAAAACACAAACGTCAACCGTGTCCTATGTATGAAAAAGAAAAGTCAACACGTATCGTTAAACCGCATCCTACGTATGAAAAGAAAAGCGAACACCTATTTTCATTTCATTTATTCATTCATTTACTCAGTCACTTTTCACCCCCACTAACAAAAATGGAGGCGTCCAAGGCAAAATCCATCTGCTCCGAACCTGTAGTTAGGAATAAAAAGTATCTATCAGTAATAATTATTTGTCAGCATCAAATATTCTATACCAACTGTTAAATGTTGAAATATTATGTTCGCTTCAGTATGAATTTGTGCTTATTTCAATGTCGAATGCGTAAAATTTTTTTATCAAGTCTCTGAGAGATTATAGTTACTTTGTAATATATAGCTATGAAGGAGTTATATTATTTAAAAAATATATTATTGCTTTGAACATATTGTTGATCTAGACTGGTAATATTAGAATCTGAGAAATTTACGTCATCGGGAGGGGAGGAAAAGTTTTTCTAAGGCTGTAAGTTAGATTCGCGTGGCTGGAGATATTTTGAGGTAATTTGTATCGCGCTTTTGCTTTGTGGTTTGGGGATATTTTAAGGTGGTAAAGTATTTTTCGATTGTTGAATTATATGTCCTTGTTGTGCGGTATGCCTGATGTACGGACACGGTAGAGCTATTTATTTATTTATTTATTTATTGCACTTTTTGTCATAACTATGGCTGCTAAAAAACTTTTTTCTTAGAATTAATTTTACGAAAGCAATAAGATTCTTATTTTATGGGAACATTTGTAAAAATTAAAAAAAAGCTTTAATCAATTTGGAAAAAATAATAATCACTGTTGTCAAATATGAAAGTGATGGCTTGTTAAAAGCTATTTGTTCATATAAGTGGAAATATAATGAAAGTGGAATGTTTTAATTAACAAATTTTGCCTCAAACCTAATTAAGTTTAAAAGATTTTATTAAATTATTTTTATATCCCATAATGTTATTGGATGTTGTTAATGGATAGGTCAAAATGCACAGTTGATTGCATCGCACCATTATTCGATAAGTGACACATATGAAAAAGTGAAGTGTTTCAGGAAAAATGAAAAATACTTTTAAATGTGAAAAAAAATGCTTGGGAATACATAGAGTAAACATTTATTTTAGTATGAGCAATTTTGTTAATTTAATATATCGCTCATGAAAAGTGACACATCTCGACAAAAGTAAATTTCACAGGAGAGGCAAAAGAAAATTTCCATGTTTACTGTAACATGAAATTATCGCACTTAGCTCTGCATCCTGGAATGAAAACTTGCATAAAAGAACAAAACCGTAAAAATGAAGACGTAGGATGAGGTTTAGATGGTTGGGGAATTTTACATCCCCACACAATCCACTTCTCTTCTGTGGTCATAAATGGACATATGGCGTAATAAAGTGATTTTTGCATAGCTACACTTATGAAACTGTTTGTGTAGCAAAACGCACTTATAACAGACCTGTTAGTGGGGAAAAAGCGCAAAATGAATATTTGCAAGACACGTCTCTTTCCTTACGGATCGCAGCGATATGTAAACAGTGAGACTAAATAAAATTGTAAGCAATATATATTTATATATATATATATACTCTAATTTGGTCTTTTTTATAGATATTTAAACATCCTTTTTTAATGTCAAATGGGGGTATGTTTGTAACCATTCATATTAAGGAATGCTCAAAATATATATACAGAGAGGGAGAGAGAGTTGTGCATTTTAGGAATAAGTGTGAGATATCTATTGAATAGTCTAATTATTAGGCAGATGAATTTATAAGGGATAAATTTACTTGAATATATGAATTTTCACCTTAAAAAATTGAGAATTATTCTAGAATTGAATGACATTTGAATTAAGGACATCTTAAATCCTAGAGAGTTTTGATTGCTAGAAGCTATTAAAAAGAAATTTTTTTTTGTACTATTCCTTTATGTACAGATATCTTCAGACTTAGGTTAGATGGGACTAAGAAAGTAGGATGCTGTAATTATAAAATAAGAATCATGTTGGATAGAGACTCTAATGTTAAACTTTTTAAATAAATATATAATTCTGTTTAGTGTGTCTTTATGTTCACTGCTGAAGTTCGAAAACCTGCTTTGACTTTTTGTAAATTTTACCTCTACGTTTTAAATTTGAGCTTATATAATTTTTCAGACATTAATATTTCAAAGAAACAAAATATTACCCAAAAGTCCAAAAAATGTTCTTTACCTACAAATACTTAACCAAAATCTAAAAAAATGACCTAAATTTAAAGAAAGACCCTAAAAGTGCAAATTTCAACAAATTTTTAGCTTCTGGTAAGGTGTTAAAAAATTATTAGGTTATTGTAACATGTTACCAAGTTACTGGTGTAACGATGGAACCTGTTAACAGAAAGTAACTGTTTTTCCCATCTCTAATCCAGTTGGGTTTATTGTATTTATTGTTTGTATGTCTGTATAATATTTATATATACCTTTAACATATTGACGTTGTTTATAAAAAAAAGAAAAGTAAATTTTTGACAACCATCACAGCAAAGTGAGAGTTATGATTGAGTTGACACACGTTGTTTTAGGAAGTAGAGATTAAGGTGCATTGTTCACAAAAGCTAAAACTTAAAAAACATCAATAGTTTTTTATAAAATAGACTATGGCCCAGTTACCTCGTGTGTCCAGTTACCCCAAATAACCTTACAGAGTAGATGAAAACTGTCGTAGATATTTTACGTTTAGTATATAAGTAATTTTCCTGGGAATTTTTGGGTTTGCGGAACTCGAGATAGAGAGGTCTCATATGCCACAAGGCCCTCAAAATGAAGGCAATTTTTCAAACATACCAGCTTAGTAGAATACAGACAATTTTTGTTAATTGGGCGGACAGAGCCGTTAAAAAAAATTAAACAGGCTGACCAGCCCAACATAACAAATTTGAAAGAATCAAACTACGACGATAAAATAGAACAATTTTGCATAGAGAAACCTGTAGTGTTATTTATGGATGGACATATTTCTCACATATCTTTGAATCTAGACACCTTCTGTTCGGATCATGGAATTGAATGATAGCTTTTCCTCAAATTCCACACACCCAATGCAACCAGTGGACGTTGCTGTTTTCCGTACTCTTAAAAGTGCTTGGTGACAGGAAGCAGTGAACTTCAGAATAACCCATGAAGGCAAACAGATGCAAAAACATGACTTTCCACCACTCATAAAATCAGCACTAGATCATTTAACTCCTGCAACAATTGTGAATTTATTCAAAGCATGCAGACTAGTTCCATGGTATCCAAAGAAAGTAACTGTTGAATCCACACTAACGTTAAAGAAATTGATATCACCAATAAAGGAGATAGAAATGGTTTCTTTCTTGAAAGTTCTTGAAGATAAAATTGGAGAAGAAAAAATAAAATCTTCCTTAGAAAATAAAGGCAAATGGAAAGGCCCTGTGGAGCAAATACATCTTTACTACTTATGATAGGAGACGAAGGAGACTTGAACATGGAACCAATTTCCCAGGCAATCTATCACAAAACAGTTTGGGTATAAAACACTTAAGTATAATTTTTCACGATTATTTATTCAATTTTTACATTTTACCTGTTATAGGGTACACCAGTCATGTATATCAAGGCTGCATACACTGAAGAATCTATTGACACTGTTGATACTGAGACTACAGACAGTACAGAGTCTGTATTGAGCAGGAGCAAAGAGCAATTGTTGAAGATTCTGAGGTGGACCTTTACATTCAAGAAGGATCAACTGAGACTGGAAGCCATTCAGTGCCTTCAAATAGTACCTTAGATGGTGGGCCATCTAAAAATATACCATCTCCCATCAAGAGTTCTTTTTTGGAAGAAGGGGGGAGGAGTAACACAAAGAAAAGAGCGAAACTTCCTGCAGTTGTGACTTCTCCCCCAAATGCTACAATATTATAAGAAAAGAGAAGGTCTTAAAAATGCTAAAGATGCAGAAAAAGAAAAAGAAAAACCGAAAGAGAAAAGGAAAAATTCAAAAGGAAGAGTTAAAAAAATAGCCTATGGGGAAAAAATTAGTCACGAAATTATCGCCAGAGTCTGATGCTTCTCTTTCATTGGAAGTTTCAACCTAAAGTACTCTTTGTAATAAATTTCCTTCTCACATTTTGAGATTTTTGTTTTTGGATAAAGCATTTCTATCTACAGTCATTTCAGCTTTCAATTATCCTGTTTATTATATTTGTCTTATTATTTATCATCACTGACTGCGAAATAACAAGTAGGGCAGATTTTTTTAAAGTTACAAAATATAACAGACTGTTATGTAGAGGAAAAAAACTATGCCTTTCGATAAAAAAAAAAAAAAATGTTGCTAAATTGTCTACTATTATTGTCAATAAAAACTGATTTTTTTTCTACCATTTGTATCATTCTGCTACAAAACACAGAAAATGCATTTTAATGACAGAAATCGCTAAAAATTCATTGTAGCAATTCAGAAAGTTCTGATCACAGAATATGGGATATTTTAATGTTTAACAAGTGAAAGCATATAAGCAGATTTTTTAAGTATAACTTATAGATCACAAGAACTGCACCAAAATTAAATTTTGTAACATTAAGAAAATGTAACTATTTTGGTGGAAAGGGATTTTCACATAATGAAAAAGCTGTGATATAGTTCAGCAATTAAAATTATCCCTCTAAAACTAGCTTCTTGGGAATTAGCTATTTTTAAATGATAAAAATGTTGACTTAAAAAGGACACCCTGTATATAATCAAAAAAATTACTTTGCAGCTTGTAGAATATCAGTTTATGTGTAAAGTGAGAAAAAATTGATTTACAGAACTGAAGTTGAGGCCCCTGATCTGTAGATTTACTAGTGAGATTATTTTACGTAATCATCTAAACATCTATGTATGATTTCATTATTGTGTATATTCAATTCTAGAACTGTAAAAAAAAGTATAACTTCAGTATGTTCACACTAAACTCAAAACTGGAGTGGCCCACTACTGGAGCATAGAGGAAGGCAACTTTCTTAATTTTTCATTTTTTCTGAAGAATATATTTTAAAACTCTGAATGTTTATTCCGATACCTGAAGGTTAGGACTAGGTTAAAAAGATATGTCTTTTAGAATTCATTAATACTTTATTAATAATTAGATAATTGTCCTTAAGCGGCCCACTACCGGTGCGTGTACCTTATGTCCAATTTAGAGATCGGCATCAGACAGATTGTGTTTGAGCATGAGTTGAATTTTTTCAGTAGACTTGGGCCGTGCCGAGATCAAGCTTACATTTCCCTTACATACTCCGACTGGGCCGAGCCATAACTGGATTTAATTATTCCCAAGACATGTTGCACGCAATTTGTTTTGTAAAAATAGTAATAGCTAAAAATGAATTTCAGTTAACGGAATCTTTAAAGATATAATAAATTACATAGAAATGTTTTTTAAAATATCCCCTTTTAACACTTTCCAACAAAGTTGAAAAGTGTTTATGACTTCGATTTGTCTGTCCGCGCTCTAACTCTTGTAAGTATACTCGGAACGTTCTGAAATTTTTAGATGTTAGTTACTTCTACCATAGCACGATCCCTATTTGAAACGAAGTTTGTAGCAGGTTTAGTTAATTTACAGGGACAGTCAAAAGTATTCTGTTACAAAACGGCCAATGGGAAAAAATCGTTTCAAATGATTTTTAATTGTGTTACACTCTTTCAAACATAGTAAAATTTATATGCATTTATGAAGTCCACTAAAATATGCATTCTGTAGAATATGATGTGGTGCAAAGAATAGTTATTCATTTACAGGGCCACACAAAAGAATTCCGTTACATAATGGTATGGGGCGGGGATTGTTTGTGGCGTATTTAAATTATGTTAAACTATTTCATATATAATGAAATTGATATACGTCGCTGAGCTTTAGTATAAGCTATTTCATGTATAATACGAAGTGCATAGCATTTACAGGGGCCCTCAAAAGATTTCAGATGCTATATTGTACCCGAATTACTGTATATTAGCAATGATTGCACGAAATGCATTTTTAATTGTGATATGCACTTTCAAGTTTCACTATATTTATGCATACTATACCGTATGTATAAATGCTATAGTTCATATATAGGGCTACAGAAAACAATTCGTAAGGGTTACTGAATATGAACGTAAATTGCTTAAAGGTGGTTTTTAAATGAGTTATGCATTTTTATGCTGAACTGAATTTAGTTTACTAAGAAATGTTAGTAGAATATAGATAAAACGAAATAAAGGGCCGTGCAAAGAATTGGATACATGGCCGTGTATAAATGATAATTTCTGGAAATGTAATTTCAGTAGTTTTAAGTGTATTTTAGTTTGAATTAAATTTTAGCTAAATAGTGGCGTGTAATAAGGATTGTACAAAAGTATTCAAGTATGTTTCCATCTATTAGTATAAATTGCTGAAAGGGAAATTTCAGCAAATTATGCATTTTCTGGCTAAACTAAATTTCCCCATTATATAGTATATATATATATATATATATATATATATATATATATATATCAACCTACAGATCAAATACAGGGCTGTTCAAAAGAATTGGAATACATATTTGGCTATGGACGGTAACTGCTGAATTCAGTTTTTCAAATGTTTTATGCATTTTATAAAATGTTTACTTAGTTATCTTATTTCCCTAAATAACGAAGTTTTGTTAAAGCATTCAGGAAGTGTTTCATAATCTATGCTTAACGCATGATTTTTCTTTCTTGTTATATTTGAAAGCATGTAACATCATTAAAAATCATTTGAAATGATTTTTTCCCATTGGCCGTAATGTAACGAAACACTTTTGACTGTCCCTGTAAAGGAACTAAGCATACTACAAACTTCATTTGAAATAGGGTACGTCCTATAGTAAACGTCAATAACATCCAAAAATGTCAGGGCAATCCGAGTGTATTTATGAGAGTTAGAGCGGGGACAGACGGCCAGACAAACCGAAGTCATAAACACTTCTCAACTTCGTTGGAAAGTGTTAAAAATAGCAAAATGCTATTGAAACGTAGATGACCCCACCCACGTCTACTTTCTCATTAGTTATTGGAAATTATCTTCTTTCTGTGGAAATTCATTTTGTCATCGACCCCTAATTTAAAAGAATTTTCGAACAAAAAGTCTATTGAAATACAGAAGATTCTTTCCCCGCCCATCTTGTCTAAATTCTCTACTTTCATGGTTTTCGCCAAATACAATTCCTTCATGCCAAGAAAAGTCGCTTTGACCAATCAGATCACGAGATGGCAAATCATGATAAGGTTATCCCGTTGACCAATTTCACCAAGTTATATAAATCGCCAAATTATACAAATTGACATAATTTTTATTTTAAATAATGAAAGAACATATAAATTAGTATAACATTAATAAAAATACAAATAAAATGTCGAAATAAAAATCACTTGATGACGTTAACACGTGTAACTTGCTTAAAGTCAAGTGAATGTGATATTTACGATCAACCATTATTGGCATTTAATCTTATAGTTTGGCGATAGATTTTTGGTCGACTGGATAACTAAGTAGTACCAAAATAAATATGCTTGCTGCATGTTTTGCCGGATTTGGCGATTAGCCATTTGAAGCTTTTTTTGGCAAATTAAAATTTCGTCTAATAGACGTAATGTTAAAGTAAAAAATGACACCCCTAAGTGGGTAATTAATCGATTTTCACAATTTTTTGTTATTATTCCTTAGTTTTATAGAGTAAACGGACTTCGCACTAAATTTGAAGTTTGTAGGTGCAGTAGATATGAGATCTTTTTGATGAGTGAGTCAGTCAGTGATAAAATTATCGATTATCAGACATTTTCAAATGTCAGTATCTCTGAAACTAATCATGCGTTATTTATAAAATTTTGGATTCTAGGTAATTAGGGTGCCCTTACTACGTATTTCATATTACAAGTACATAGGTCACATAGATTTTCAGTAGTAGAGCACACTAGTATATCAGACGAACTTGGCTGACACACTGCTGTGTGTCTAGATCAAGGCATATTAGATACTACTACAGGCAGAGTGATTTGCGTTTAATGTATGAAGTCGCTCGCCAGAGGACTCTGATACGCTGCCCAAAACAGAAATTTGACTCTAACCGTAACTTGAACGACGAGAACCAATCAAACTGCTCTGGGCAGGGTTCAGAGAATTCCAATTGTGTTTACATTTTTTTTTTTTTTTTCATATAGATATGATTCAAAAAGAGTTTAATAAAAATATTAACTCATCATCGAATTAAATAAATAAATAAATAAAAATTACTTTAGCAATTATTGGAATAATAAATGATGCGACCAGAGAATACTCTACTTCTTTGGTGCGATTTCAAAAAATCACCAAATCGGTGTGTTTTTATAACATCTAAGGTTGCCACATAATACCAAGTTAATACTAAATACCAAGGTTGCCACTTTGGCGCATTTATCGCCAGGTTGAGGAGAAGTAGAGTATTCTACGATTAACCCTAATAAATAAAAACATGCATAGTCTAAACACATCAATGTCATAAATTTATTTACTATCTTCACTGCTGAAACAATAAAACTAATGGAAATTCTTTTAAATATATTAAAGTACTCATAAAATTCCATGTAATAATTAATAAATGTAATTTATTAAGTAAATACCCTTGCATGATTTAATCAAAATTGCTTGGATAACATAAAATATTGCAACGATATTTAAATCTTGATCACCATTTCTTTTTCTGATTAAAAATAAGAATATTTAATGTTTAAGGAAGATCGTCTTTTTTTGTTGTTGTTTTTTTGGGGTTTTTTTTTTGTTTTTTTTTAGTTCGGATGATATCAAAAACAAACATTTTACAAATAACTATAAATTCGTCAAAAATAACTTCTTCAAGCCAGTTATGAGAAGTGTAGTTTGATAAAAACCAAATTTTAATTTTAAAACGTGTATACAAGCCATAACACAAGCCATTTTTATGTAAATACGGGACATTAAAAAAAGAATAACAGAATGAACCAAACGATCAAGTAAACAATAAGTAATTTAGCTAATCTTAAAAGTATGTGAACACTAAAATACTACAATCCGTGTAAAATATCCTTTTAAATCGAAGGAAATTGAAGAACATAAGTATTTAATTTATTATTCTGAAAATGCGATCAATGATTCTGAAACTTCGACGATGAGAAACAAGCCGCTATCTGGGCAAGGTATAAATGTAAACAAAAAAGAGCACGTTGTGATGTTTTGGTTCAGGATTTGAAACTGAATCTGATTTCACTTTTTCGGCGAAATAAGCAATAAAGTTTAAATAGTATAAAAAGTGTATTAAAAGTCATAGGTGGCGGCCCAGGCTGAAAGTACAGGTTGATGTCCTATTGCCGAAGAGAAGCAGCATTGACCGCGGTCAGTACTTGGGAGGGCGATAACCTGGAATCAAGTGCAGTACAGAGTCGGTCCCCAAGTTAGGGGGATTGGGGCCCTTGTTTGTTTAGGTTAGGCAAGCGCAGCTTTTTTTTCGAATATTTTTATAGAAACTATATATTATTTCTATCGATATTTTTATAGAAGTTCTACGGGCATTTTTATTAAACTTCTACAGATATTTAGTTAACTAGCTTATAGAAAAACTGCCATAATTCTACAGGATTCTATAATACGTTTTCGCTATCTGTAATTTTTATAGAGTTTTTATGAGGGACCTACTCGCTTAAGGAATGCAAAACAATAAAAATCGAAAATTTTGACCTAGAAGTAGAATTTACCCTATAGACTTTGTATCACCATGTTACATATCTGCAACAGACCCCCCCCCCCACCCCCCCCCCCCCAAAAAAAAAAAAATCAATGTTACTTATGCAGGGGGCTTTAATAGAATATCATATATAGTAAACGAGCAAGCAATTTACCCGATTATGAATGATATCGTAAACGACTGAACCGATTTTCACGAAACTTGCGTACTATACTAAATCGAGCACGAGAAAAAGATCTAGCTAGGTCTCGAATTCAAGAAAACTCGTTTTTACAGGGTAAAATAAAATCAGAGATGAAACTTCTGCTTGCTATAAATAGAACATGCAATTTACACGAAACGTGTTACCTATACTAATTGGAGCACGAGAAACACATCTAGCTAGGTTTCGAATTCGAGAAAATTTGTTTTGATCGATTAAAACTAACTAGCACTGAAAATGTTGCTATATATCGAAAACGGCTTTGACGATTTTCATAAAACTTGGTTCTTATACTAATTCGAGCACAAAAAATCGACCTAGCTAGGTTGCTAATTCGAGAAAACTCGTTTTCTACTGTTAAAGCAAACTCATTAATCAAAATGGTGGTAGCAATCGAAAACATTTCCGACTTATGAAATATGCTTTATTCGATTGGGAGAAAACCATCCAACTAAGTCTCGACTGCGAAAAAAAATGTTGGTAGGTTTAAAGCAATTTTTTTTTTTTATATTTAATCTTCCGTAATCGAAATCCCCACCAATACTAATGTTCATTTACCATCAACAGGCTCAAAGGATGATCTCGAAGACGGCACTAACTGTTTGCCTTCTATTCTAAATCGAGCACTAGATAACGGCCTATGTAAGTCAAAAGTACAGCAAAATTCGTTTTAACTGCCTAGGAAAAATAAAATTTATTTTACCAAATGTTGATTTCGTGAACTTAAGTATTTTCATAAATATAATTGTAAATCTATACTAATATCATAAAGCAGTAAAAATTGTTTGTGTGTTGGTTAGAGGTAATCTCTGGAGCTACCGAACCGATTTCAAAAGTAATGGTATCAAAATGATGGTGTTAGTCTAACTTGGAACATAGGCTATATTTTATGTCTGTGCCCCTACCCCAAAGGGGTTGCAGGAGCAAAAAACGTTCTAAATTACGGTTTTTGCGTTAGGGCCTAAAAATATGAAATTTGAAATATTAGTTACTTATTAGATGTAAAGGATTTCTAAGAACAGTTCTTAAAAAATTCGAAATGTAAAAGGAGAAATGTGCGAAAAGCGTTCTAAAAAACGCTCTAAATGGGGGTTTCTACTCAATCTCAGGAAATACCAAACTGATTTTAAAAATGATGGTACCAAAATGATGGTGACAACCCTTGCTCTAACATAGGTTATGTTTTATGTCGGTGCGACTACCCCAAAGGGGTTGCAGGAGTAGAAAACGTTCTAAAAATGTGATTTATGTGTTACTGAAGGCATAGAAATATGAAATTTGAAATATTAATTACTTATTAGATATAAAGGATGTCTAAGAACAGTCCTTAAACAATTCGAAATTTAAAAAGGGTGAAAATGCACAAAAAGCGTTCTAAAAAACGTTCTAAATGGTGCAGTGGAGTACCCAGGATTTTATTTATTTATTTTTTTTTTTTTTTGGGGGGGGGGGGGGCTGACTTAAGTTTCCATAATGTTCTATATCTTACGAAACACGTTGAATTGTGTTGTAATGAGAAATTATTTTTGACAGTAAGGCCAGAGGGGGGGAGGGATGATTCTGTTCCGAATTTTCCGTAAATTTTAGGCATGAGGTTCCATTGAAAAAAAAAAAAAATCGGTCATCAGTCCCAAAATTTGGACTTAAAAAATGTATCGCGATTTTTGACAAATGGTCGGCGAAAAACATCAATTTCATCAATCGTTCGAAGAAAAAAAATCTCAAATTTCCTTAAAGGATCGCGGAAAAAACCGGAATTTTGTCAAAGGGCTGCCGATAAAACGCGAATTTTGTCAAAAGGCCGTGAAAAAACGCAAATTTTGTCATAGGATATCGAAAAAAAGTCAGACGAGGAGGAAACGCGAATTTATTCTATTGACCGCTGAAAAAACACAAATTTCGCCAAAGGGCAGCAGAAAGAAAGCTAACTTCGACAAATGATCGCGAAAAAAACATGTGCTCTTTCAAAAGGCTGCGGAAAAAATGTGAATTTCGTCGAATGACCGCAAAAAGACCGTGAATTTCGTCAAAAGACCGCAGAAAAAAAATCGTCAAAGGACCACATAAAAAACGCAAATTTCATGAAACAGACGCAGAAAAAGCGCAAATTTCGACAAAGAATCGCGAAAAAAGCGCAAATTTCGTCAAAAAGCCGCTGAAAAAAGTAAATTTCGACAACGGATCGCGGAAAGAAACGTGAAATTCGTCAAATGGCCGCGGATAAAACACGAATTTCGGCAAAAGACCGCGAAAAACCACGAATTTCGTCAAAAAGCAGCGAGAAAATGCAAATTTCAACAAAATATCGCGACGAAAACGCGAATTTCGTCAAAGAGCCGCGGAAAAACGCGAATTTCGTCCAAAGGCTGCGGTTAGAAACGCGAATTTGAATCACGACAAAGAGAAGTATCTCGCCAAAGGGTCGCGAAAAAAAGCAAATTTCGTCAAAGCATCGCAAAAAAAAAAAAAAAAAAAAAAAAAAATCAAAGGGTAGCGGAAAAACGCGAATTTTGTTGAACAAACTTGGAAAAAGCTGGAATTTTGACATAAGATCGCGAAAAAACGCGAATTTCGTCACAAAGTCGCGAAACACAAATTTCGACAAAGAATCGCGGGAAAAAAGCAAATTTCAACAAGAGAGCGCGGAAAAAACGCTAATTTTGACAAAGAATCACGGGAAAAATGCAAATTTCGACAAAGCATTGCGGAAAAAACGCGAAATTTCGTCCAAGGGCCACGGGAAAAAACGCGAATTTCATGATAGGATCGCGAAAAAAGGCACGTATTCCACCAAAGGGCCGCGGAGAAAAAGCGAATCTTGTCAACGCATCGCAAAAAACGCAAATTTCGTCAAAGAGTACGAATTTCGTCAAACGGCCGCAGTTAGGATTGCGAAAAAAACACGTATCTCGCCAAAGGGTCGCTGAGAAAAAGCAAATTTCGACATAGGATCACAAAAAAACGTGAATTTCATCTAAAAGATGCGGAAAAACGAGAATTTCGACAAATGATCGCGGGAATAAAGCAAATTTCGACAAGGGATCGCGGAAAAAACGGAAATTTCGACAAAGGATCGTGGAAAAAACGCAAATTTCGACAAAGGATCGCGGAAAAACGCGAATCTTGTCAAAGTGCCGCGGAAAAAAATGCAAATTTCGTCAAAAGGAAGCGGAAAAAACGCGTATTTCGTCAAAACGCAGCGGAAAAAAACGCAAATTTCGACAAAGAATCGAGGAAAAAGCTCGAAATTTCGTTAAAGGGCCCCTGAAAAAACGCGAATTTCGTCAAAAAGTAGCGGGAAAAGCCCAGACTTCGACAAAGTGTCGCGAAAAAGACGCGTATTTCGTCAAAGGGCCTCGGAAAAACGCGGATTTCGTGAAAGAATCGCAAAGAACCGCAAATTTCGTCAAAGGGCCGCGGAAAAACGCGCATTTCGTGAAAGAATCGCAAAGAACCGCAAATTTCGTCAAAGGGCCGCGGAAAAACGCGCATTTCGTTCAAGACCCACGGGAAAAAAAACGTGAATTTCGTCAAAGCATCGCAAAAAACGCGAATTTCGTTAAAGGGCCGCGAAAAAACGAGCATTTCGTCAAAAAGACGCGTGAAAAGAGAGAATTTCGACAAAGGATTGAGAAAAAACGCGAATTTCGCCAAAAGCCGCGGAAAAATGGAAATTTTGACAAAGGATCGCGGAAAAAAACGCAAATTTCGACAAAGGATCGCGAAAAAAACGCAAATTTCGACAAAGAGCCGCAAAAAAATGAAGCGAATTTCGTCAAACTATCACGGGAAGATGCGAATTTCGTCAAAGGGTCTTCATAAAAACCTGAATTTCATTAAAGGGTCGTGGAAAAAACACGGCAGTCTCTTTAGAAAACGGCACATATACAAAAGCTATGCTTATTAATACAATTATAGTTTTTAAGCGGAAATAATATACTGAACTAACGTTTCAAAAGTCTGGTTAACCCGAACCCAATTTGCAGGAATGTACACTCAGCCTGAAATTGACCAGAAATGAAAACCCAAGTTGATGAAAACCAAGAAACAGAGTTAACCCAAACTGCAACAAAAATAATTAGTGCCGGGAAGGGATCCCCCGTTACCCCCTCTGCTGTAACCTTTCAGAAAATTTGCTGTGAATGTCAGAATTCTTTTTAAACTCAGAATCACCTACGGCTACGGGCTACGGGTCCGATCCTGAGGCCTCCCTACTCCGAAATAAGTTTAAAAGTGTTAATGGGTTTTATTTTATATACTTTCATTTAAAAGAAAGTCATTGTAACTTAAAATCTGTAAAATTGTTCTCCCCACCAGTGAAAATAAAGTCTCCTTCACCTTCTTTAGGTATGCTGTGGTGTCTATGTAGACTAATATGGGACTAACGAGAATGATTAATCCGTGGTAAAACAGAACACTAAATTACAAATTTATCTCAAAGAGAAAGAAAAAAATCAGCACCTTTTGCATTTCATTTTCGACTATTTCAAAAGGGGGACATGTAACACCATCAGTACCCTTCCCCTCGTTGGATAAACTGTAGTGTAACTGTTCGCTGATATGGGACTAACCAGAATGGGTAGTTCTTTATATTGCAGATAACAAAGTTACAAATTTATCTCAAACAAAATGAAAAAAATCAGCATTTTTTTTCATTTCATTTTCAAATATTTTGAGAGGGGGCTGCAAACCCATTACCCCATTCCACTTCTTTGGGTATAATGTAGTGTCACTGTGCACTAATATGGAACTAAAGAGAAGAGAGCGGCTAGTCTGTTGAAGGGTAGGGTATAAAATACAAATTTATCTTAAACATAACGAAAGAAAACACAATTTTTTTCATTTCATTTTCGACTATTTTGGAGGAGGGGGCTGTAACCCCATCAGCCCCTTTCACCTGTTAGGGTATAATGAGGTGTCACTGTGCACTAATATGGAACTAAAGAGGAGAGAGCTGCTAGTCTGTTGGATGGTAGGGGAAAAATACAAATTTATCTCAAGCAAAAAGAAAAAAAAACAAGCACTTTTTTCATTTCATTTTCAACTATTTTGGGAGGGGGCTGCCACCTCATTTGCTCTCTTTCATTTTTTTTTTTTGCGTATAATATAGTGTCACTGTGTACTTATATAGAACTAAAGAGAAGGCAGCGGCTAGTCTGTTGAATAATAGAAAAAAATGCTAATTTATCTCAAACAAGAAGGAAACAAAAATCAGCACTATTTTTTCCATTTCATTTTCGACTATTTTGGACGAGGGAGCTGTAACCCCATTAGCCCCTTTCACCTGTTTGTGTATAATGTGGTATCACTGTGCACTAATATGGAACTAAAAAGAAGAGAGCGGCTAGTCTGTTGAATGATAGGAGGGAAAATATAAATTTATCTCAACAAAAGAAAAAAAATAAGCATTTTTTTCATTTCATTTTCGTCTATTTTGGGAGGGGGCTGCAACCCTATTCAACCCTATTCCCTTCCATTTTTTTTAGTATAAAGTAGTGTCACTGTGTACTAATATGGAACTAAAGAGAAGGGAGTGGCAAGTCTGTTGAATGATAGGAGAAAAAAGGCAAATTTATCTCAAACAAGAGTAAGAAAAAAAATCTGCACGATTTTTTCATTTCATTTTCGACTATTTGCGAGATGAAGGGGCTGTCATTCCATCAGTCCCCTTCCCCATCTTATAGTATGTTGTGATGCCAATGTGGACTAATATGAGGTTAACGAGAATGGCTATTTCGCTGAATAACAGAAGAAAAAAATTACAGATTTCTCTAAAAAAAGTAAGGAAAAAACACTTTTTTCAGTCAGTTAATTTTCGAATATTTCAGGAGGAGGGGGGGGGGGGCTGTAGCCCCATCGTTCCCCTTTCTCTTCTTTGGTGTCAATGTGGACTAATATGGGACTAATGAGAATGGCTTGTCCGCTGTATGACAGAAAAAAATTAAAAAATTTTCCAAAAAAGAAGAGGAAAAATGAGCAATTTTTTCATATCATTTTCGAAAATTTCGGGGGGGGGGCTGTAGCCCCATCAGCCCCCCCCCCTTGGGTACGCCATGAAATGGTGGTTTCTACACAATCTCAGGAAATACCAAATCGATTTAAAAAATAATGGTGTCAAAATGATGGTGATAACCCTTGCCTTAACATAGGCTATGTTTTATGTCGGTGCCGCTACCCCAAAGGGGTTGCAGGAGCAAAAAACGTTCTAAAAATGCGATTTATGCGTTACTGAAGGGCCTAGAAATATGAAATATTAGTTACTTATTAGATATAAAGGATTTCTAAGAACAGTTCTTAAACAATTCGAAATTTAAAAGGTTTGAAAATGCACAAAAAGTGTTCTAAAAAACGTTCTAAATGGTGGTCTCTACACAATCTCGGGAAATACCAAACCGATTTAAAAAATGATGGTGACAACCCTTGCTCCAAGATAGGCTACATTTTATGTCGGTGCCACTACCCCAAAGGGGCTGCAGGAGCAAAAAACGTTCTAAAAATGTGATTTTTGTGTTACTGAAGAGCCTAGAATTATGAAATTTGAAATATTAGCTACTTATTAGATATAAATGATTTCTAAGAACAGTTCTTAAACAATTCAAAATTTAAAAGGGGTGATAATGCGCGAAGAGTGTTCTAGAAACATTCTAAATGGCGATTTCTACTCAATTTTGGGAAGTATGAAATCGATTTCAAAAGTAATGGTTGTAAATTGATGGTGACAGACCTTGCTCTAACATAGGCTCTGTTTTATGTTTGTATCACTACCACCTGGGGGTTGCAGAAGAAAAAAAAAGTTCTAAATTGCGGTTTTTATGTTATGGAAGGGCCTAGAATCATGAAATTTGGAATGGTAGTTACTTATAAGATATCAATGATCTCTGAGAACATTTCCTAAAAAAATCGAAATTTAAAAAGGGTGAAAATGCTCGAAAAGCGTTGTAAAAAACGTTCTAAATTGCGATTTCTATGCAATCTCCGGAAGTACTGAACCGATTTCAAATATAATGGTGTAAAAATGATGGTGGCAGCACTCGCTCCAAGATAGGCTATATTTTATGTCTGTTTCCACTGCCCCAGAGGAGATGCAGGAACAAAAAACGCTCTAAAAATGCGATTTTTGAATTATGGAAGGATCTAGATTTATGAAATTTTGCATGGTATATATTTATTAGATATAAATGATCTCTAAGAACATTTCTTTAAAAATTTGAAATTTAAAATGCGCGAAAAGTGTTCTAAATAGTAGCTGTTTAAGAGGAGATCGTAAATGTGGGATTCTTAAGCGGATGCGAATGACGTCATTTTACATAAAATAAAAGCGTGTGATTTAAGTCTTAATAATGAAATATGTTTTGTACTATTTATTATACGCATATTTATTACGCATATTTTTTTTCATCGGTTGCGACACTAAATTCTGAAAAAGCAGAATTCCTGTTTTCTAGTAATTTTTATTATTTGTTTTGAAAATATATAAATAATTAGTTCAACATTTTATTATTATTATTTTTTTCGTTTAAAGTTGTGACCTTCTCTTACCAATAGATATTAAAATATTTAATCGAATAATTTTAATTGAACTATCCATTCTTTATGTATTTAAATATAAAATTGATTGCTTTATTAACATAATAAAAAATAAATAAAAAATAATGTTTTGAATGAATAAATAAATAAATAAATTACCTAATATTTAACTATCGAATATTCACTTATGTATAAAATTTCCTTTTTCAGCCGTCATATTTCAGATTCTCTTAACAACAGTGCCCTATTTATCATACTTTAAAAAAAAAATATTTCGACATAGTAGCGCTACTCTAATACTATGTTTATTGGATCTGTATACGTATTTAGATTTTTTAAAGCCATAGCAATTTCTATAAGTTAATTTAGAAGATAAAATAGGAATATCTTCAGTGTAGATTTTAAGCTAAGCTTAAATAGCGCATATTTTTGAAGGAAAGATATATGATATCCTCAATCTTTTATTATTAGTAGTATTTTCAACTTTAATGCAAAAATAGCTAATTTATAATAGTTACGGTCATTTAGATCTGTATAGAAAAATGACAATGGTAATCTTCCGTAAACGTTTTAAGTCTGTTCTTAACTGCTCTGCTCAACAAGCGCAAAACGTTCTGTCACATTTACAAATTCATTTTTTAATGGAAAGATGTAAAATTGGAAAGCCTGGCCATGGAAGAGATTTGGAATTGAACTGTTTTTCCATTTTTTGATCAATCAATTACCCATTGAGTTATAAGTCATTTCGATAACGTGACAAACCCGTTTTTCACCCGCTCTTGAGTGATTTTTCTACTTTCGCGCGGATATTCGGTTCAAAACGTCCACTTTGACAGTATTTTCTGAAAGATCTATTGCGTTCGCAAAAAAATGGAAAAAACAGCTTGATGAGATAGTTTCTGAACAACAACACCAGCTAGTTTCATGCATTTTCGAACAAAAATAAATTAAAACTTATGTCAGGAAGTTGCCATTTTGGATTTGAAAACAGCCTTAAAGCAGATCAAATTAGCATATTTTTAAAGTCAGCGGTGTCTGAACAGGGGATGGCGAGTGTAGCTCGTAGGATGCAGAGCATCCTAGTTTAGTAAATGAAAACAAATCTCTAAACATTCCTTAACCCTTTGGGAACGAGCGTGACGTGTACAAAACGTACTCAGAACCCTTGATTATTCCCACCAGTTATTTTTTATTGTAAATTTTGCCTTATTTAATCAGGACATTTTCCCGATTAAATTAGGCAAAATTTTCTGTTTTGAAAAACCGGTAACAAAAGCTTAAAAATTCTGTAAAAGACGCTCGTTCGCGAAGGGGTTAAAGAAATGTATACAATGTCACTATAAAATTCATGAAAAAAAAAAAAAATGCCGATTCGGAAAGTATGAGTTCTACGGCTTGCACGGTCCAAATTTACATGGGAAAAAAAATAATGAAAAGCAAGCCTGGCCCGAGTCTACAGAAATAAATTAAACCCGCGGCATGAACCTATTGGGACTTAAAAGGCCTTAAAGGGTGCTAATCAGAGCCGTCGTCGGCAAAGGAAAATTGTCCCTTTAACTAATGCTAAAGTGCCATTGAAATCATTAATTATTGCAAATGCATCTGAAAGTTTTAGATATTGAAATTCCGATAATTTTTACCTTATCATATGTCACAGAAATCTTAATGTCACATGAAATCTGAAATTGTGCAAAAAAATAATCTTTATGAACAAATTAAAAAATAAGGTTATACAGTGTGTTTGCATGGGATTTTCCTGAAGCGAGAAGTTATCTTTTCTCCACCAAATGGCGTATTTGAGCGTTTGAATCTAGAGAACCTACATCTTAGTAAGTTGTAGGATCTCTACTTGAACCTAAAAGTAGCCTTTAGTGACCCTGGATATAGAGAGACTGGAGATTGGCGCACCGGGAGATTTGAGAAATCCGCCGTTTTAGTTATAACTTCAGCATTTGTCACTATTGCGCTATGAAGGATTTTTTGGATAATTGCTCATACAACTTAAAAAAAAAAAAATTACATTGTAGTGCGATACATTCATCGGATTTGAACTTCATTTTACTTTCATACTATTTTGAAAAAATAAATGTAGTTTTTCTTAAAATTTCATGTAAAATGAAATTTTAAATAACATTATGGTGTGGTCGCCGAACTCGATTATGAAAAATTTACTTAAAAAAAAAAAAAAAAAACACTTGGTAGAAGTCGCAAGCAAGTGAATTTATTAAAATATTTATAATGTTTGCTTTCTTTTTCAAGAAAAAAATGAACCATATTTAAACTATCCTTTTAGGATTTCTAAATTGATTTATCGACACATAATCGTAAATTAATATCCTATCTACATTATAAAGGAAAGGGCAAACGTGTTCGTGCGTAACGCTGACGTCATTTTGACGGTGGCAACAGAAGATGATTAAATTTAACTTTTATCAACTTTTACTGCAAGTTTTTAAACTTCTAATTACCGGCCATTTTCAATTTTTACACCGTCAAATAGGGAAAAAAATATACTTTCAAATGCAATTTGTTTGAAAATCTCATCGCAATTTGTTTGAAAACTGTATCGCAATTTACTCAATTTTTATTGTTTTTAAAATAATTTTTAAGCATGATTTTTTTTCAAATCGATCTCTATCGCGTGCAGACGATTAGGAAAGATAAATTCGTTTGCTCTTAAATTTATATTAATAGTTCATAATTTGTTTCCAGCTTATATTCCATAACGAAATTAAAACATTCATCAATTAGTAAATAAAACAATCAAATATAAATAAATCGCGAATTTAAGACATGTAATCGAACCGTACAGGCTTAAACCACTGAAATGAATAGAATCATAAAAGCTGAATGTAAATAGCGATTTCTTCGATTATTAACTCCTGGCGCGAGCAGGGCCGAAACTAGCCTTTATTGCACCCGGGGCAAACATGGATTTTGGCACCCCCCTCCCCCCCCTTTCCGCAAAGTTATATTTACAAAGGGAATTTAATAATTTTCTAATAGCCGACTTATTTTAAAATTTAAAATATGTAATACTGAACTGCTGGCGAATCCAGGGGGGGGGGGGCGTGACTCCCCTCTAAACACCAACAAAAATATTTTAAAAATCATTTTAAAAGTGAAATATACAGTAGAGTTCCGCTTATCCTCCGAGATCCGCTTAACCGAGTTTCAGAAAAAAAAGATTATGGCCATTTTTTTCCCCCCATTCTGGCCCGAAAATCAGAGTTCTAACTTTTTACGGCTGCTCTTTCATCTTCACCTAACACTTCATTTATAATGACTGTTTCATAATAATGGAAGCTATCAGTCCATCAGAAGAAAAGGATCCATTCCAAAGGTATAATCCTTCATTTGGCGCCCCTTCGTTCTGGCGCCCGAGGCACATGCCCCCTCTGCCCACCTCCCCTTAGTTTCGGCCCTGGGCGCGAGGTCAATGGGAAAGTATCGCTTTAATAAGTTTTTCAAAATTTTATTTGAACGCATTATTGCTATTTTTCATATAAACGTGATTTTTACTATTGTTAATGGGCATTCTAAAAAAATATATATCATGTAAAAAATCAATTGGCGTTATCATAAGGAAAAAAAAACTATAAATCCCCGTGCGAGGTTTTTCTCGCTGCAATCTTTAATATTTGCTGATACATTTTTGTATTAATTTTTCATTAACTGCATTTAAGGGGGCTGGTCACTCAACTTCCGATTTCCCCCCACTAATGTAAAGTCTATGGGCATTTGATGCATTCGTATAATTAAAATATCTCCTCGGGAAATTAATATTTTTAACTTCTATTTTTCGTGTACACTTCCTAAAATATGTCCCTTTTCTTCTTAGTTTTCAAAGTATTTCTAAAGTATATACTTAATTTTGTATGAGGTGTTACTCACAGTTCGCCCGCTTTTAATACATACAATATTAAATTCAGCATAGATTTTAGAAATATTTTGAAAACTAAGAAAAAAAGAGACATCCTTTAAGAAGAGTACACAGAAAAAAAAGATGTTAAAAATATGAATTTCCTGAGATATTTTAAATATACGAATGCATCAAAAGACCATAGAGCATAGACCTAACATTACGCAGGAGAATTCCAAAGCTGAGTGACCAGCCCCCTTAAAAAAAAAAAAAAATCAAACAGTATGTTTTACTATATGCAAGAACCTTTCGAAAAATACCTCAGTTATGGCTGTGCCATTAATATGCGCAGAGATAAAAGGATGTTAACTACAGAAAAAATATATATATGATGGTTTTCACCTATATTCTGCTACCCGAGATTATCCCCTTGTTAATTGATAAAAGCCAACTTTTTTATTATTACATTTTTCGTATTATATTTATAATTTATTTTATTTTTTTACTTTTTAGCCTTTAAAATGTTTCGCTGTTGCATTTTCACAGCCATTTGGCATAATTTAACGAGAATTTATTGGTGCATAATTAAATGCACTGTTGTTTCAACTCTTATACAATTCTACGAGTTACAGAGAATACTTGGCGATTTACCACCAGTAGTAAAAGTTAACAAAAGAAGTCTTAACCCGGGAGGACGCGCGCCGGGCCTAATAGACCTGGAGTGCGTACGGTTTTTACAATTGACACCACTATCTTTTTAAAAGTCAATTCACAAGATATAAAATCCCCCTGAATTTATCATATATCTTCTTAATATTATCTTCAACATTTATATCGATAAGTTTTTGATAGGACTAATTCTTACAGCAAAAACAAATTAAAAATACATAGCGGTTGAAGAAAAAAATCATTTTATTAAGTGTGTATTCAAATCCCAACTGCTTATTTTCTGACTCGTTTTTAAATTCACTTTTGCTCTCAAACGCATCCAATTGATAGATTCTCTTCTTCAGAAACTATATAATGTACCGTAATGATCGATTTTTTTTATAGAGGCAGAATATATTTCAAAAAATGATGTCAAAGTGGGCATTTTGAACAGAAATTCCCGAAGCGATTGTGTTAGAAAGGAAAAATATTGCTCTACTGAGAAAATAATTGTTTATTAATCAAGTTTCAATTAATTGAAAGAAAAACAAGAACACATGCCGCTTATAAATCTTTTCAAAAATCACATCAGCAAGTTTCGTATTTTTTCTATTAAAAATGAATCTGAAAATGTGCCAGAAAATTTCGAGTTGTTGAGCATGGAAAAGTATTTTTTTTTTTAATACCGCCTTAACATGATTCTGATAAAACCAGCTATTATATAAAAATGAAATAAAAACTCGTCAAAAGCGGCCAGATAAAACTGTTAAAGTAAATTTATATCTAATCATGATTTAGTTTTTGTTGGAGCAATTAATATACTTAACTTCGAAATCTACCTCCGCCTGTAGGTCGGGCTGGCAGGGATTTTTTTTTTTATACAAGGAAATAATACAAAATTCACATGAAATTTTCTTATTTTAATTCGCTAAATTTGAAAGAGTGCACAAGAAATCAGATTTTGGGGTTACATACAGCCCGCCTCACCATTTACTTTATAAAAAAATCACCCCACCACTTAAGTGTTAAATAAAAGAGTGTAATATACCCGAATTGGAATTCGGTCTATAAAAGGTTAAGAGTCGAAATTAAAATATTGGTTTAGTTAGAAATACCTCTACTGATAAATACTGTTGAAATCATGAAATTTTTTCTGGTTCTAACTTGTTCAGATTTAAAGTGACTAAGACTTTATTCCCGAATGTTAAAAAACATCTAATTAATCATGAATTAATAATAACTATTTTCTGAGAATATGGGAAATACACATATGTGTCAGCAGATGTATTGTGATAATATGACAGTCGTTCAATCGTTTCTAGCGCGTTAATTTCAAACGACACTACTAATTATAATTGTCACGAGACTGTATTTATTAGCTGCAGTGAATTGCAAAGTTGAGACGAAACAAAGCTTTCTTTTCGCTAAAAACTTTTGGGAGTGAATGAGCTAAAAATTTCATTTGATGTTACAGGTAATGTTTTAGCCTTTTTATTTAAATTTACGGACATATCTGCTTTTCTTCTTAAAATAACTCTTAATATAGCATATCGTCTTAAATTTTCTTTGTTTGTGGGAGAAAATTCAGCATTCTGAGATATTAATCTTCGGTGTGTAAAGGATTTTCAGGTAACTAAAACAAACTTTTGAATGATGTTTGCAATGACGGCTGACAGCTCGTGTGTAGACTCTGCGGAAATGCAATACTCCCTATTTCAGGACTGTTACATATGTAACGTTATCAACTATTTGGTAATTTTGGACCCCCCCCCCCCCTAAGATATCATACGTTATCATCTCTCGAACCCCTCTCCCACCCCCGTAATGATAATCGGTATCAATGTCTAAAAAATTTTGGTTTTTGGAATTTTTTTCTTTTGCTTGGAGTGATATACAAACATTTATTTTTCGGATACTACTTATTGATTAAAATGAAGAGAAGTCAATAAAACATCACTTTACATGTATCAAATAATACCTAAAAGAAATAGTTACTATTTAAAAGTATTTAATAATAGCTTTTTGTTACATAATGCATTCAACAATAATAATGTCTTCTTGCACTTGCCCGCACACGGTGGGTAAGGGTCGGACAGAATTGCTTATCAACAAAACAGCTGAACAACATTCTTTTTCTTTTATCTACTAGTAAACACAAGTACTATTTCAAACATACTTCGCATATGGTTTCTCGAACAGCGGATTATAGATGCATACACATATGACAGAAGAATAGGAATGCCAAACGTTGGGGTATTCCATATTTTGCAATTAAATAATTTTATAATTTAATGATTTTAATAATAACTTTGTATTTTTATAAAAGTAGATAAGACTAAAAAAAGATTATATATTATTTTGATGTAAAGACCAAGTTACAAGTAAAAAGAGAAAACTTTGGTTGGATAAAAAATTATAACTATATCAAAAGACAAATCCCCCCCTCCCCCTAGAGCTATGTTGCGCTATCATGTGCCAGACTCCCCGCCCTCCCCCCTAAAATGATAACGTTATGCATGCACAACCACTTTTATTCGATATTATGCATATAATTTAGTATAATGAATCTTTTTTTCTTTACTTCTTTCTTTAGGCTTATACATTATATAATCCTTACCTTAAGCTTAATCTCAGTAGCTTTTCCCTAGTTTATGAAAGAATACGAAAATTCTCGAATGACATTGTGCGTTTTACAGTTCCAGCAACGCTGTGTATGAAAATTCTATCCGAGATCAGAAGCAATACTTTAGGTAGAGAGGTGGTGCTGATAGCTCATGATTTTTCTGCTAGAGCAATGGTTGCCAACGTGGGAAGTATGCTCCACGAGGGGACAGTTTGATATTTGAGGGGCGGGGGGGAGGGGGCAATTAGAGAATAATCATTAACTCATATTTTACCAAATTTTTTGTCTGTTTTGGGGAATAATTTAATGCAGGGCTGCCACAAGCGACTATTTTTCAATTCCTACTATTAGCTCACACTCTCCCTATATTTATTTATTTATTTATATATTTATCTTGTTCAAATTTCCAATCGTTAATAAAATACTCATTATTCATCCTATCAAGTTGAAATAAATTTTTTTAAACTTGTACTGGATGACAATTGATGTTAATACAGTTTTTTCAAATATTAATTAATTAATTAAATTTTAATTAATTAATTTTAGTTTTGCATGGGAAACAAAATGGCGGCCATTGGTTGTTGAAGATCAATTAAAGTATTTTCAATAAGGGGTTACCATAGGGGGGGACCCTGTTCTGTCGCCAAATACCGCCAAGTTTGTCGCCAATTTGACGATATATCGCCAAATTTGGAGGCCAAAATGAGTCGCCAAAAGTGACGCCAACTTGGCGATATCTCTAATATTTCGCCAAATTCCCATAGAGTTCCATTGTAAACCTACTTGCTTATAGAAAATCAACAAATTTAGATATTTTAATGCAACAAAAACTGATATTAGCTTAAGGGATTATATTAAATTTTTCTTTGATGACTTAAGTAGGAATTGACTTTAAAAACAAAATTTTTATATTACTTGTTTAATTCTACCTCGCACCATTGTTTTTAAACAAAAATTTTTCACATACACTTTGACAACATGTGCAAGAGAAATATAATACAAAATTTATTTTCTTAAAATAGTGGTACGAATAGAATATAAAAACAGTCGCCTGTGGCAGTCCTGTTAATGCTGCGAATAAAAGTTATACATGCAAAATTAAAAACTAAAAGTATTTGGTAGTTAATTTTCAAAAACTCCTCATTCAAATATCCAAAATACAACTATAATCGAAATAATTATATAATTAAAAAAAATAAAAAAAAAATTGGGAAATTCTAAATTCCGCTTAACACTAGAACGAACGGAAGGAGTCGATTCGACTCCGACCATATGAGTAAATGTCAATTGGAGCCAGAAATTCTTTCACAAAATAAGTTAAATTTAAAAAACACAGATTTACGTTAAATAAATCAGTCAAATAATTTTAAATAAAAATTCTGGTGTAAAATATTTTTATGATACTTGAGTAAAATTTCCGGGCGTTCTAGTGTTAATTCCTTTTTTTATTTTCACTACAAATGGCTGATAAACAACATTTAGTATAAAAGACTTAGGCGAGGTAGGTGTAAATTAGGATAAGGGGTAATTGGGATCAGGGCCAATCTGTGACAGATAAAAAAATTGACCATGCTAATTATGAAGTCTGACTAATATTCTACATGTGCAACTTTTTGGATTGAAAATGCATGTTTCTGTAGAAGTAATCATTGTTTTCCCAGAACACAAAGAAAAACGTTGCCCGTCAAAGTCAGAATGTTTTAGTTAAAAAGGTCCTGTGTAAAAAATTGCAGGAATATTCAAATATAGCTATGGATTTAAATTTAGAAAAAGTTTGTTTTTAAGAGGAGCTTGCGTTTTACAACAAACGAAGCCTAATGTTGATAATCTGCATGGTCCTAATTACCCCAGAAATAGCATTTTCGGGGTAAATAGGATTATAGAGTTTTTGGGTTAAGGGTAAATCGGGATCGCAAATTTTATTTTCTATTTTAACCAAACTGTGGTTTAGAATGCATTTTTTAATTTTTCAGCTTTCAGCTCCTGTGAAATACCCCTAGTGTGGTTTACATTACTGCACATTTTGTGTTAGCAAAACTTTTATTTTGTATTTATTCCAAATTTTAGCCTTGACTGCATGTTTTAGGCCTAATTAGGCCTCAACACTTTCATTAACAAGGCTATTAATTTCCAATAGAAAATTTTGTATTTGATTTTGTTTTGTAGACAGAGTGTAAAATATATGAATATTGAAAATCCGTTTAAAAACGTTTTTTTCCAGCGTCCGTATCTTTCCAATACTGGATCTCTGAGTAAAGTTGTAGTTGTAAAACCAAACATATCTTGCTGTAAAGCCCACACCGAGATTTTCTAATCCCCTTTACTCATGACTGTGTATCTTGTAAGGCATGGGATAAAATACCACTGATCACAATTACTCCATTTCATGGGGATAATTGGGATCAAAGAGGTATTTTTTGAAAAAGACACTTGAACCAGATAACATGGTACAGTCGTGGAAAAAAAAAAAAGTAAACACCCCTTACTAACTCTGCAAAAAATTATCGTAAACGAAAGTTACTGGTACCACACGATTTGTAATAAAGTCTACTTTTAAAGGATGTATATAAAATTTGCTTAGGGGGCCATCTACATATTAAAACGAACCATAACTTTGTTTTTTTTCAGTAGCAGTACACAATTCTGAGAGCATAAATGAACTCTACACCCTTCAATTAGCCTAAAACCAAATTTTTATGCAATTCGTATGATAAGTTTCCGAGAAATTAATTATTTTAAAACGAGCGTATTTTAGGGGCTGTATACAAATTGAAGTTCGGTACTCGATTGTTGACCGAGAGAGCCCACTTCTTGATCAAGGCATCTTAAGCGCCACTCAAGCAATCATTGAAGACTGCTAGATTGCAGGATAGCATAAGAAATTTCAAAATATCTGGTCCCCTCTATCATAAACGGCCCCTTAAACCACCATTTTGCCTTTTTTAAAGCATAATTTGAAAACTACTTGGAAAAAAAAAGTGAAATTTTAGATTTCCATAAAGCAGGACATAATAAATCTAAATCCATCAAAAAAAATTGTAGGTTGCAATTCATAATTTTTTCGAATATTAATTTCATAATTCATATCATAAAATTATAAAAAATGCAAATTCAACGTATTTATGTTCGGGTATTTCAGTATTATTACTGCACAAAAAATTAGCGCATTACGAGTATAATTTCAGGAGATATTAATAAAAATATGAAAATGTAATTTAATATTAGAAGCACTAAATTTTGAATGTTTATAATTCAAAAACTTATCATTCAAATGACTTGAAATTTGTTGTTTAGGCATAGTTTGAACCAAATTTGAACCGAACAAGATTTGAAATATCTTGTTAAAATTGGGTATTGCCATTGAAAAAAGAAATGAAGTTTGGGTTCGTTTTAATATGTAGATGGCCCCCTAAGCAAATTTTATATACATCATTTAAAAGTAGACTTTATTTCCAATCGTTCGGTACCAGTCACTTTCTTCTACGATAATTTGTTGAGAAATTAGTAGGAGTGTTTACTTTTTTTTTTTTTTTTTTTTGCACGACTGTACATTGAGAATAATTCTTTACACATATAAAGAGACAACTAACCTACTGAGTAGATTTATACATAAGTATGTAGTCCATTTCATTCTCTGGCAATTAATTGTAAGTTCAAATTGTCAAAAAGTTATCCTAATTACCCCTACCTCCCTTATAACACGTTTCATCTTGTGCTTATCCGCAAATAACATTTAAAAAATAAAATGAAGACATAGTAAGTTAAACCTTAAATCTGCAGTATGATCAAACATATCAAGTTTCCCTTTCTTTTTTTTTTTAGGTAGATTTCGTAAAAAATACTGCCTGTATCACTCTCCCCTATATTGGTATTTCTGAAAATTTTTTGCAGATCTACGCCAATCATGACACCTAGAACCCAAAACCACCCCCAGTTCAAAACGTTATCCATCTATCTACATACATATATACATATCACTTTTTTACAGGCACGATAACTTCCATAATTTTGCACAAATCTCTTCCAAACTGATACATAAAATCAAGGGACAGAAAATCTCGGTCAAGTTCGTTAATGGGCAAAATCGGACCAAGGGGTTCGAAATAGGGAGGGTTTTTATGAAAACCTAAAAAGAACCATAACGTCTTAATTATAATACATATCAAATCACTTTAAAATTATTATTACTTCTAGGAAAAGGGCAAAAAATTTATGTATGCCAGATAATTGACAAAATTAACTAGTATGTTGTGGCCATCACAAAACTTTCTTCTATATAAAGTACGTCAATTAAATCATTTAAATAGTACAAGAAATAACAACGATTTAGCACCAATTTATATCAAAGTATATCTGAATTAGAAGTTGGATGAAAATTCGTGCATTAGTTGTTGAGATAGAGCTATAGCGGAAATTCTGAAAAATGTAGCATAGCAGCGCCACCTGTTGAGCGATTTACATCAAAAATAAGCAGCACTGAATGATATCAAGGTATACCTGAATCTGAAGTTTGTTGAAAATCCAAGCATTAGTTCTTGAGATAAAGCTATTGCGAAAATCGCAAAAATACAGCATAGCAGCGCCACCTGTTGAGCGATTTACACCAAAAATTAAACAGCACTAATTTATACGTCAATTCATGTCAAGGACTGACTAAATCTGAAGTTTGATGAAAATCCGTGCAATAGTTCTTGAGATACAGCTCTTGCGGGAATCGTGAAAAATGCAGCACAGAAGCTTCACCTGTAGGGCGATTTACACCAAAAATTAAACATCACTAATTTATATCAGGGACTAACTGAATCTGAAGTTTGATGAAAATTCGTGCATTTTTTATTCAGTTAGAGCTATTGCGATAATCATGAATAATGCAGCATAGCAGCGCCACCTGTTGGGCAATTTTCACAAAAAAGTAATCAGCACCAAACTATATCCTGGACAAACTGAATCTGAAGTTTTATGAAAATCCGTGCAGTAGTTCTTGAGATATAGCTATTGCAGAAATCGTGAAAAATGCCGCATAGCAGCTCCACCTGTTGGGCGATTTTCACCAAAAACTAATCAGGTCCAGTTTACATCAAGGTCTAACTAAATATGAAGTTTTGTGAAATTCCATGCATTAGTTCTTGAGATAGAGCGCCCACAAAAGTTTTGTCACATACAGACTCACAGAGTGACAGGGTGACAGAGTGACAGACAGACCCACAGACAGGCATTTTCTAAAAACCATCAAATCGTGTTCTGGGCATTCTAAAACGTATAAATCCGTCGAAAACCGGAAGTCGAAAATTTTCACGAATCCAATATTTTCTTCTTGCAAAGATAGAAGAAAGTAAAAATGGGCTACCAACTTGTACCATCGAAAACTGTATAAAATTATGCATAGAATTGAACCAAATGTTTTGTGTATGTGTAAGGCTATGGTCGGTAGGTCCTCCCTGAACTTGAAAAAATTCCGCCAGAAGGGGGCGCTATTTAATTGCAATGTCTGCACCATTTTTATTATTGTACCATCAATAAGTGTATGAAGTTATGAATAGAATTGAATCAAATATTTTGTGTATGTTTCTTGCTATGGCAAGTAAGTCCTCCCTGAATTTGAAAAAAATCTGCCGGAAGGGGGGGGGGGGGCGCTATAATAGCGATGTTTGTGCCATTTTCTTTATTGTGCCATTGAAAAGTGTATAAAATTATACATACAATTGAAGCAAATTTTTTGTGCATAATTTTGGATATGGCCAACATGCCCTCCTTGAGTTTGGAAATATTGCGCGGTAAAGGGGCTCTGTGATAGCGATTTTTGTATACTTTTCTTGATTTTTCACTGTTCTATTGTTCATCGGCGGCTCGCGCAGCGGCGGGAACTCGCTTCCTGCTAAGCCGGCTATTCGCAAATAGCTGATATCAACAGAATAAAGAAAAACTATTAATTTTAACAAATATCAAGATATAGATTAACTCGTTTTCAGTCCGTTTAATTGACTGAAGCAGAAATTTAAGAAGAAAATGAAAGTTGGTATAGCATTGAACTAATAATATTGAAGTATTAACATGTGTAACTACTTTTTAAAATAATAAGATGTATAAGATAGAAGAAAGTTTTGGGACACACAGAACACATCCAACTAGTTTATTAATTTCATTCTTTGTTTTTGAAGATTTAGCAATAACGACGGATAAGTCACTTTACTTTTTACCCCCTTGTCTTGAACACGCCAGTAAAACCTGCTAAAACGCAATCGAATGGGACCGGTGAAAAGCTTTGTTTTAAACAAGTTTCCCTCTTAATAGGTACACCATCTACTGTAATTTCATTCCTTTCACCGAGACTATGAAATTTATCCGTTTAAGATATGATTCAGTTATATATAGATTCCGTTTTAACAGGTTCTAATGTATATATATATTTTTTCGAGATAAAGCTAATTGTTTTGCATTATTTCTTACAATTAATAGGAAAATATCACATTTCTTTGGCCTTTTTGAAACTCACCGGGAAAGATAATCGTAGAGGTCATTTTGAAGTAATAATTGGTTGTTGTTTTTTCCCCTTTGTCATTTCATTGTTAAAAAAGTACGATGGGTACTTCATTAGAAATGCAACTTGCGTACATCACATACACTAAAGAGCAATAAATGTCTACATTGTTCATTCTACTCCTTGAAAGATGAATTTCAAATTTCATATAAAAAGCAAGTTTAAAGAGTTTGTGAGAAACAAAATGCTTTTCATTTACGTTTTGTAAATATCTGCAGCTGTTATTTTTAAGGTTTAGGTAGGTTCTTTTTACTTCTAAAGTGCAAAAATTTTAGTCTGGACTGTGTATTCTTATAAAAGGTCAGTATAATATAAATGACATTCGTGAAAACAATTGTAAATGTCAAAAAAAAAAAAAAAAAAAAAATCTATTTTTTGTAAATATTTACGTTCTAACATTTGCTTACATATGACCTTTTTATTTCTAAAGTGCATAATTTTAATTCTGGATTGTGAATTTTTAAACAGTTGGTGTAAATGCAGGGGTGTAGTTGGGGGGGGGGGGGTGTTATACGCCGTATATCCTCTGGATTTATTTAAGAAGCTTAGTATACCCTCTGTTTCTCAAATAAAGGTATAGCGTATACTCGAGGCATGACATTAATGACTTTAGCGTATACCCTCTGATTCTAGCGTGTATCCTCTGGTTTTTTACCACTACAACATTGCGTAAATGACTATTGTTTGATTCGTTTTCAAGTGCTGGGAAGTTATAATAGGCAATATATACATATTTTTTTTTCTACAAAATATTAATATGCTGCAGTAAATTCTTATGTGATGATGTAATAATCTAATCATCACATGTCATTAATATCCTCCAATTAAAATTTGGATTCCTCTTTTACAGATACTAGGAGATAAACCCGGGCTTCCCGGGTAAAAGAATATAGGTGAAAACCACCAAATCGCTCACCCGCAAGAAATGTGACACATCTCGACAAAAGTAAATTTCACAGGAGAGGCCAAGGAAAATTTGCATGATTTTTCTGCGACATGAAATTATAGCACTTAACTCTTCATGCAGGAGTAAAAACGTGCATAAATGTGTAAAACCCTTAAGAATGAAGACATAGGATGAGGTTTGGAGGGTTGGATAAATTTACCTCCCCACACAATCCACCCCTCTTCTGTGGTCACGAATGGACAAATAGCGTAATAAAGTGATTTTCCGTATAACTGTACTTATGAAACTTTTTGTGTAGCAAGACACACCTATGACAGACCAATTTGTGGAATAAAACGCAAAATGAATTTTTGCGAGATGTGTCACTTTTCTTGCGGGTGAGCGATATATATATAATTTCTAATATCAATATCCTTTTCACTCTGCGCATACTAAAAACACAACGATGAATGAGGAATTTTTCGAAACGTTCTGCAAAAAGCATTTGATGTATATTGTATGAAATTTATATATGGTTAAACGCGGTGTTCGGTAAAAAAAAAATTGCAATTTATGATTTTTTTTTTTTTTTTTTTCTTTGACAATACAAATCTTTTTTATTGGCAATAGATTTTTTACACTTAATACATTTTTTAGAATGCCCATTAACAATACTAAAAATCATATTTATATGAAAAACAGCAATAATGCGTTCAAATAAAGTTTCGAAATGTATTAAAAGCGATATTTTCCTATAGGGCTGACGTTAGGATTTAACAACTGAAGAAATCGCCAAAGATAATTATTTACAATCAGTCATTTTGATTCGGTTCTTTTCAGTGATTTAAGCGCGAAATTCGACTACATGTCTTAAGTTTGTCTTTTATTTATATTTTATTGTTTTAGCTATTGGTTAATGGATGTTTTAATTTCGTTATAGAATATAAGTTGGAAACAAATTTTGAGCTATTTATATTAACTTAAATGCAAAAGGATTTATATTTCTCAATAATCAGCACACAATAGAGATAGATTTGAAAAAAAAATCATGCTTGAAAATTATTTTTAAAACAATAAAAATTGAGTAAATGGCGATGCAGTTTTTAAACAAATTGTGATATAGTTTTCAAATAATTTGCATTTGAAAGTACAATTTTTTCCCTATTCGACGGTGTAAAAATTGAAAACGTGCGATGCTTAAAAGTTAAAAAAATTAAACAAATTGCTGTAAAAGCGAAATTTGATCGTCTGCTGTTGCCATTCGCAAAATGACGTCAGCGATACGCACAGCCATGTCTATCCTTTATAATATAGAAATATAGATAGATAATTAATTAAAATTTCCTTTCTCTTTTAAAAATATATCTATTTCTTCATCTTTTTTGCGGTTACTAAATATCATTACTTTTAAGTCTCGCCAGTTCTTTCTAGCCGTTAAATAAACAAAAACAAAAAATAAACTTTTCCATCTTAAAAAAGGTTAACAATGCAATAAAGCGAATATTTAAAGTTTTATTTAAAAATTGTTATCGTGCTTAAGCTTTTGACATGCACTGTACTTGAACTTTGCATTAGATACAATTATAAAAGATCCGCAACTCTGAAATCTAAAATCAACTCCACTCACCTGCAGATGTAAACAGTGAAGTTAAGGGTGTATTCCAATCCAAACTGCTTATTTTCTTATTTATTTTTGCTCTCAAACGCATCAAACTGGGAAATTCTTTTATTTAGAAATTACATAACTTGCCGTGCTTCTCGATTTTTTTTATAAATGCAGAAAATATTGTAAAAAATGCTGTCAAAATTGACATTTTGAACCGAAGCGGGAGATCTGGGAATGAAAAAAATAGTCATACTGAGAAAATAATTGTTTAAAACTCAAATTCTAATTAATTGGACGAAAAATGAAATCACACGGCCTCTTATACATCTCTTCAACAATCACCTCAGCAAGTTACATGCTTTTACTTTTAAAAATGAGTCTGAAAATGTCTCAGAAAATTTCGAGCTGTTGAGGGTGGAAAAATATTTTTTCGAATACACCCTTAAGAACACAAACAAACAAACAAAAAACCCTCTTTTTTTTAATAGTGAAAAGTTGTAGGGAAAAATTCAAGGTGATGATCATATCAGGAGAAATTGCAGTTTTTTACTTTTTTTTTTTTTTTTTTTTTTGTCAAATACATCTAACTACAAATTAATTTTTCATACAATTCTGTTGCAATTTATATGCGTTTTGCATGCGTTTGATGCAATTTTCATGATTCTATTTGCATGCGTAATTATAACCGAATTGTTTGTTTAATTTTCTTCCGTTGGTTTCCCAGTTTTCAATAGTTAATTATTTGAATTTTTATATCATTCCATTCACATTTTTATATGTAATTATAGTTAATATAATTGGATTCGAGCTTTCTCATGAAGGGAGTGTGAATTTATTTCCGAAAAAAAATTTAAGACGGCACTGATCTATATAGATCATGATCTTTTTACCAAATATATTTTTAAACTAGTCAAGCTTTTTTGTTTGTTAAATCTGCCTAAACATGAAATAAAAGTTCTTTAACACGTTCACGCCGGCGCGGTGGATCACACTCGACTGTCTCAGAGTTGTCAAGTCTCCCGCTTTTTGCACACCACTGTTATTTTAGAGAAAATGTTTTTCCTTTAAATCGCCCAATTGCTCTAATTAAATAAAACAACATTTTCTGTATTAAAATACCGTCATCCAAAAGGCCAGAGACTTGCCAGCTCTGAGACAGTCGAGTGTGACCCACCGCGCCGGCGTGAACGTGTTAAGCTAAATAATGCTATAAAAAGTGATAAACTATCTTTATTTAGATTGAAGAACTTTTTTTTTAATTTTGTGAAAATATTTCTATCATGAATTATTTTGAAAATGTCGCCGTTTGTGCGATGAAACGTTCGTCAATCTAAATAAAGATATTTTATCACTTTTTATAGCATTATTTAGCTTAATCTGTTTATAAGTGATTATTATGTTGTTATAAAACTTCTTTATTTTACGATTCTGGTGTAAATTATTGAGGTGGGTTTCATTAAATAATTCAAGAAAAATTTATCTTACCATTATTGCGCCTATTTAATATTGCATTGTTAATTATATATTTGATTTTTACTTTTAACATTTTAATCATTTTTACATTTTTTATTATTCCACTTTATTATTTTACTTTTATGTAAGCGTCCATTATAATATCCAGTGCATTATTACATTTAAATTACTGTTTAAAATGTAAACAAAACAGTGACTAGAAATTCGCAAAATTCTAAAATCGGCTTAACCCATTAACTGCTCATAGGGAAGTATTTTTTCATTAAAAAATAGTGGTAGCCTGATAGTTAATTTAAGCATGCGCATTTATTTTTAATGTTGTGTAAATGCAACAGTAGCAGGAAATGGGTTAACATTCGGTCTCAAGCTGTGCGGACAAGCTGGGCGTCTATTGTATCCCAGATAGTATGAACATTAGCAGCAAGTTTGATTTTTTCTGATATTATCTTGCGTGACAAATTTGAATTGAGAAAATTGCAACAAATCTCCCGCAAGGTATACCATCACCCACTTGCATGAGTAGTTTGTTGTGAAACTGATGGCAAGACTGTCTTTAATTCACGAAAGTGACGAAAGCAAAAAATCCCTCTGTTGAGAGAACAGACAATCAGCAGATACGCAGAAATTGCAGAAATTTTATTCGGTTGGCACCGCTTTTTTTAAACGCTATACTTATCAAATGCCAAAAAGGCTCGAATTGAAAAGTACAAATATTACCATAACTTGTTTATGGTGGTAAAGCGATACCTGCATATTAACCCGTTCAGGACCGGCATCTTTTACACGAATTTTATTCATTTGGCACCACTTTTTGTTAATTATTTGAATTAACTTTGTAAATCACAAAAATGTAATTAAATAAAATCAATTTTACTTTTCTTTTTTACTGATATCAAACTCAAGCGTTTTAAATTCTTTTTGAGGGTGGTTATATGAACCCATGGTCCCGAACGGGTTAACGGTGCGTATGCATCAATAGACTTGATCAGGTCTATGACCCCTTCGAAGGGGTTAAACTTATAGTGTAACAATTGTAAACACTTAATGTGGCATGGAAAGAAATACTACTTTGCAAAGATTGCAGTATTTTTGATTACTTGTTTGCCGTTAATTTGCAATGAATTTGATACAGTATGAATTTAACCTGCACGACAATTAGCTGCAAGTTCAAAGTGTGGTGACTTCGGCGTTTGCGTTATCTCGCTGCAGTCTTGTTATGAACTTTCGGTCTTGTCATACTGAGCTTGCTGCAACTTTGCAGGTTTTCAAAGCAAGACTTCTGCAATTTTTCTGCAAACTAAAAAGGCTATGTGGGATATGTTTTTTTTTTTTTTTTTTTTTTTTTTTTTTCATTCAAATGGCAACAATAAATTACACAAAATTTTGTTTCAGGGGAAGGGACTGAGCAAGGGCGACATTATCTGGGGTTATGAAAATAGACTAACTTGTGCCTATAATTAAGTAAAAAATATTGATTTTCGGGGGAGGAGGGGGATATAGCTTCATAAACCACTCCCTCTGGATACGCCCCTGAAATGCAGCTATTAAGATCATGTTATAAATATGAATTTCATGCAGCGGGCTTCTTTATTTGCATTTTATATAGTTTTTCAAGGCCTTGGAAGGAGCAACAAAGGGAGGGGCGTCAGATATGATCGGGCTCATGGGCGCATAAAATGGAAATTCAACTCTAACTTATGACCCTCCTAACTTTCTATCTTGACTGTAGCAGGTCGATTGGTATGTGTTAGTTTGAATTTTATGGAAATATACATCGGTTTATCTCTTGTATCTAAGGGTTCGGAGATTCGTAAAGTTGCTGTAAAGGATTCCGAGCCCGTGCATCTAGATATTTAGGAGATAACCTGCATTATAGTTTTTTGTTAGCGTTGATATAGCAGTTTAAGAAAAAGAGGATTCGCATACGCTTGTGCTATTAGCACTCTTAAAAAACTAAATTACTTAATGTAATAATAACATTTATCTGAGTTACTAAACGGCTATTTAATACCTTGAATGAGCAGACTGATGTAAGAAATTTCACAACTCTAAAAGGATTTTAAAAGGTCTCGGAGGTAAGTTCGTAATTAAAATCTGGCAAAAATCATGCACCTTTTTTGTGTAATATCCTATTGTTGGAAAGTGTAGTATCGTGTTTGTAACGCAGAAAAGATAAAGGCATATTGCAAGGTTTTTCTTTCAATTTTAATGCCATGTTTTGTTTTTGGCTGCTAAGTAGATATTGAATTGATCCTGCATTTACAAGCATAAAATAAATAAATATATGCAGCAATATCTGTAATGCAAATGAAAAATTTCGTTTCGGCTGCTTATTCTGATGAATGAATTTTGATGGGATTTGCACCGTTTAGATAATTTTCCAAGGAAGGTTTTAATCTATTGCATATCGTTCTACGTTGCTTAGTTATAGAATTATAGTGGAAAGTTATATAATCAGGTGAATCCGATTATGAACGATTAGTTTTTAAAAAAATTCTACTGGACGGATTTTGATAAGATTTGCGTTATATAATTTTTCTGGGATGGTTTTAGTATATTGTATATGGTTCTATGTTGCTTTGTTATAGAACTATGAAGAAAAGTTATATAATTAGTCTTAAAGATTAGTATGAAAAATTGGTACATTGCATATCGTTCTTTACCAAATCCTACTGTAAGTAATCAAATTAAAAGAGTTCATCCCTAACAACCCAAATTTTATCAGACACATTAGAAAATGCAATAGCGCAATGGCGTTCGTATCGTTTTCAGCAATGTAAATAGGCATTCGAAGTAAAGGTCCATATTGCTTTAAAACACAAAATCGAATTATATATATTTCGTTTTGTAACATGTTCGTTTGGTGAAACCGACCAGCACAGTGGGGAAGCCTGCTAGTATGAATATGAAATTATAAGGTTGTGTTTTCCGACCAATGAGCACACACACACACACACACACACACGAAAAAAATCAAAATCAAAATCAAAATCAGAAAAAAATATTGCTAAATATTTTTGTTGCTTTTATGTAAATTGTTTTAATTTCTCAATATCCTAATCGAAATAATACTGATTATCGTTATAGATATATTTCCGATAGACTTGGGATGTTTGGCCAACTTTTATAATGCTTGTAATTTGTGTTTGATATACAGTAGTATCTCAGTTTTTCTTATATAAATAACTTTTTTACGTAATGTATATACTATATGATATTTAAAAGATTAATTTTTATAATTCTGTACCCGCAACTAAACCTCCTCACTGGAAGTGAATTTGACTCACTAAATATAAAAAATGTTGAACAAACTCGTGAACACAAATAAAGGCAAAACACTTCTTAAAACACCATAAAGTTAAGAAATGCGCAACTTTTTTTGCCTTTCGAAAGAACTTTGTCTTTCTTCGTCAGGCGCAAAGGAGACGCGCTACCATATTGAAAGTAAGAGCTTTTAATTTTAAGGTGTTATTAAGAAGTTTTTTTTTTTTACTTTATCCACTAAATCATGTAAATATATTCACGACAAAAATTTTATTTAATAAAATGTAACTTATTTTTGTCCAGCTTATATTTGAAATTTTTATTGAATAAAATTTCTTGAAACATATTTATTTGAATGAGCGACTGGGTTGGTCTCAATACGATAATATCTCACATCGAAAATTTGATAAATCAATAAAGTTTTTCAAAATCAGAGAAATCAAATTTCATTTTTAAAGCTACCCTTTCTGAACCACTACTGATGATTGGATGTGATAGCTTAAAGAGATCCTCAGAAAAGAAAAAAAAAACACTAACACAACTAACTCAATAATTAGCACAAGTAAGCATATTATACTAGTTAAAAATATGCATAGAAATAAAAAATAGTTTTTTTTTAATATATACTCTTTTTCAAGTATTAAAAGTTTACCTTGAAAATCAAGCCTAACTCCATGGCTGCAAATAATAATAATAATAATAATAATAATAATAATAATAAAAACGCATTAATTTGGCCGTATACACTGAACCCGATTATTCACCTTTTCTTAACGCTTGGTGGAAAGAGCAAGCTAGTGAATTTATTAAAAATATATATATAATTTTTGTTCTTTTTTAAGATATGGCAACAGGAAAGAAAAAAAGCATAATTTTCACTACCTATTCGGGATTTGTAAATTGTTTTCTCAACGATAATCAAAATTTAGTTAATATTAAATATTGAACAGTTAATTGATAAAAGTGTGTGTTTTTTAATTATTACATTCTTTATTTTTTATTTATATTTATTATATATATATATTTTTTTACTTTTTAGTGACAAAACTATTGCATTGTTGCAGTTTCACTGCCAGTTGGCCTTTTTGGTGAGCGTGGTTTGGTGCATTTAAGTCCATTGTTTTTGTATCTCGTACGCAATTGTAAACATTAAAAATATTTAGTAACTTATAATCTACTGCGAGCTAATGGAAGAAGGCCTTAAAAGTACGTTTTTAATTTACAATTAAGTTCTAGAAATATTAAAATGTCGTGTTGTCGTTGGGACATCTTTGTATATAATTTTTATGAGGGAGTTAAAAATCTATTCAAAATTCCCTCTTTGAAAACAAAAAACAAAGTTGATTTAAAAAGTGGGAGCATGTATTTATTTAATTTAAATATTGTAAACGGACATTCGCGCTATTTACCCTTTAAAATTCGGCCTCGAGGTATTCTTATTTAAATATAGCCAACAGTGGCCATTGCCCAATTTCTTAAATTTTGCTAATTTTTCCATAATGTCTCCCTTTCTTTAGTTTTAGAAAAGTTAGTCTTTAAAATTTTTGGATTGTTTTTGAATTATTTTGTAGATCTAGCAACTGATATCAGAATCAGATTTCAGGTGAACGAATGCAATTTCTTTTTAAAATTTAATATATTCCAATCAAAAGTATCGAAGTTTCATTCTACGGATACCATTGTAATTTAAAAAATATATATTTAGTTAATGATACTGTGCAATGGCAGTCTGAAATTTCGCCTCTCTCGAAGGAAAGCGACACAAAAGACCAGCAAAAGTAGCATTTTTATCACTAAATATTTGTTTCGCTTATTGATGAGTTTTCATATCTATGAATGGTGTGCGTGCAACAGATTTACAGTGACATTCATTTGTGTAACCGCTACTTTTTTTTTCTTTTACTTTTCCTTCTTTTTTCTACTTAAAATTGTAACTGGAGTATTATGCCTCCATTAGAAGAGCTGGATGCATTTGCGGTACAAACTACTGCTATTTATTTCAACTTGAAATGTGAGGCCAATTTAAGTAGTTTTGATGGACGCCGGTCTATTATTTCCTATTTACATGGTACAATTTCGCTACGCTAAGACGTTTTCAGTTGCTGCCAGCAGTCAGTCCAGGCCATTCATGTGTGTTCGCCTGTTGCAATTTCTGCTTTGATTTGAAGTAAGTATATGCTTATTATTTTGCAGTTAACATATTCAAGCAGCATTTAATCAAAGTTACACATAGATACTTTTACAACTACAATGAAACCTCTCTGTAAGGGCCACCTGCCATTCCATTGAAAATTGGCCCTTATGAGGGGTGGCTCTTGAATAGGGGTGATAAAAGAACAACAACTAAAGTAAGGAAATCAAAACCTATATAGGTGAAAAATCTGTTTATTAACATTTTCAAACTCTATACATGATTGAAAAAAAATTCTATTGAAGTTTGTTTACTTTTCATAATTTTTTTTCGCAGATAATTTTGGTTTCTAATGATTCTTTTACTTTATGGAACAAAACTTAGATTTGCATAATTTATTAATGCCTTAGAATAAGATATTAGTTTATTAATTTCTTTTAGTGTTTCCTGACAGGTGAAAAAATTGTGTTTCAATATGCATTCACAGTTTTAGTAAACGTGGAATCAGTTTTTCTAGATAACCTGTTATCCTTTGTGTGCCCACAACAAAGGATTAAAGTTTCCCTTCCAACCCAAACCTTACAGGTTGAAAAGTCAAACGAAGTGTGAGGAACACCTGTTTGTCTCACTTATGGAAAAAAGTTTGTGATCCTTCATTTTGTTATTAAATCCTCTCCGTCTCCCCCCTGCCTTCTTTGTTGAAAGTGCAGTTGTTTGCTGAACTCTTATCTTTTGGTTCAGGAATTCTATACCTGTTTATGATTTAAGGAACATGTGAAAAAAAAAATGGCCTTTATGAGGAGTAGGTGCGGCCCCTAATAGGAGTAAATTTAACATTGTGAAAAAGTTTTGTTCCTAAAAATATTGGCCCTTAATGGGGGTGGCCTTTGAAGAGGGGTGGCCTTTAAAAGAAGTTTCACTGTATATACTTTTTCCAAATCATTTGCAGTTATTGGTTAAGTATATTGCATTCAGGGCTGTAACCTGATGAGAGCAGACTGAGTTCAGCCCCCTCCTCACTAGCGACATCTTGAACACCCTCTTGAATTCATAAACTTTTAATAATAACAGCATCTTCATTACATTTTTTAAATTTTAAGCAAACTGATAAAAGTTATATGACACGGGACTTGCCTTCCACTTTTTTCTATATTTATTTATCGTTAATTCGCAGGAAAAAAGATCAAATGTGCATTAGCCCCACCAGAAAACTTCAAACCCCATCTGACTTTACCAACTGGTTATGGACCTGATTGTATATTAAGATCAAATGCATTGCCTATACCAGGGATGGCGAACCTATTGCACGCGTGCCGAACTTGGCACGTAAGAAAACTTCTCTGGCACACGAAAAAACTTATAGATCATATTCAGTTTATGGAGAACAATCCATTATATATATATATATATATATATATATTTAAAAAAAGGTTTTGTGTAACAGCTATATAATTTACTTTAAAATAATCCATTACTGTTGAATGAATTAAGGTAGTATAAATTTCAATGAAAGCGCCTTGTAGCGTCATTTTCTCGCCAAATCATTCAACATATAGTGTTTTCTAAATAATTTTACTTCGCTCTCAAATTTCGAAGATTTTATTTTTGAAAATTGAATTTTAAGATATGGTTTGAATCGAGTAATATACCTAATTGACACGCTTCTACTTCAGATTAGGTTTTATTTAGGTTTAGGGCTTTAAGTTACTTTAGGTTTTAATATATTTAGGTTTTAATTTTGAAAATTGAACTTTAACTGTTATGATAAATAATTACGTATCTATTCAACCTGCTTCTGCCTGAGGAACTAAAAATGATCTGATTCGGACGTATGCAGTAAAATAAAAACTCATTTATAGATTACTAATTCGAAATTCGATGCGATATGGCTACATTATTGGTTAAAATGTTTCTGGCATGTTAGAATGTTGGTACGTAATAAATTTTAAATTTTTGGCACACATACTCAAAAAGGTTCGCCATCCCTGGTCTATACAGATCACATAGCATAGCCATAGAGAAAACAGAAAGAAAGAAAGAAAACTTCCTATTCTATGTTATTTTAATTCCGAATTGCCACAAAGAGATGCACGAGGTACTATTCGCCTGGGAATTAAGCTTACATTCTGAGTGCAATTTTTGGAATAGACGTTACCTACATATTAAAAATTGTACCAACTTTCATTTTTCAAGTGATAACCCCTACTTTTGACACTTTATTTGAGTTCTTTGGATCAAAACAGCTCCGAGAAAGGTATGGTTTATGTACTTTTTCTTAAATCTTCATATTCTTAGAAGAGATCAAAGTTTGAGGGCCCTATTGTTAAAGCCATGTGTCAAACTTTAATTTATATATATGTATAATTGTAATTAATTTTTCAATTAATTTTCAGCAGTGAAATTATTGAAAATTAAATACGTGAATTATCAAATTGTTAAATAAGCGTAAACCAACAGAGTGAAAGATGTCCATGATGGGAATCGAACCCGGATCCTTGGAATAACGCTCCAATGCTCTACCATTTGAGCTACGAGGACGATATCCAGCCTGCATCTGTCACTCACAGGTGTCGGTAAGGCTACAACCGTAGCACAAGATGGAAAAAAGTCTTCATGCGCACACAATCCTGCGGCGAACATGAGACGCAAATAAAGTCCAGCATATGTGAACCTATATATGTATGATTTTAATTAACTTTTCAATTAATTTTCAGCAGCGAAATTGCGCGCGAATTGATTAAATATTAAATACGTGAATTATCACATTGCTAACTAAACATAAACCAATAGAGGGGAAATATTTATATTTTCCTCTAAAAAAATGCACTCGATTGAAATGTTTATTTATTAATGAAACATAATGGATAGGCCCAAACATATTACAGGTATTTTTTCGATTAAAAAGCATATTCTTATTAATAAGTTCATACATTTAAAAATATATGATTTCTGACCTACAATAATTTTTACATTAAAAAAATGGTATCATCCAAAACATGGATATGTACTCTTATAATTCATTCCTATAATTAGTTTTCAAGCTATGGAGATATTTTACTTTTTGACTGTCGAAGGGGGCCATGCCCTATTATCGTTGATATAAACAGAAAGAAAATCTTAAACAATAACCAGAAAAATTTTCTAGAATTTTCTTTTGTATGGAGCGAGTTTATTTTATATAATTTTTCTGGTGAACAGGTAAATGTTCTCGGAGTTTTTTCATGTAAGATATTAATTTTATTTTTCGAAATTTTAACACATTTGTTTCCATAACTCCGTGAAGATGTAAGAAAAAAATGCATAAAATATTCCTTTCTTCGAACTGCTTTGATCTAATTAACTCAAATAAAGTGTTAAATGTGGGTGCTATTTGAGAAACATAAGTTGGTATGACTTTTAATATGTACGTGATTCTATTTTAAAAATTGCAGTCACATTCGAAAAGAAGACACAATTCCCAAGTCGAATAGTATCTATCGCAACTCTTCGCGACAATTTGGTGATTTAAATAGATGGGGTGGAGTGTATTTCCTTTCTACGATTGTACATTGTATAGTATAATTTAGAAACAAAACAAATATGAAATATTTTGTTTTTAGTTAGTGGCGAGTGAGTTTTTTTAGTCGCCAGATTCTTGCCGATATTTATTTTTAGATAGCTATCATTACAAAAAGTAAAAAGCTACCTATTGCAGCCGTCTGGTCAAAAGCACTCCTGGAGAATTTGTGTATATCATCGATCATTGGTATTTTCATCGATCATGAACCACAGACCCCAAAACCACCCTCCGTTCAAATGGGACATATATATATATATATACATATATATGATGTTTGTCATGCGATAACTCTCGTATTTATAAACCGATTTGGGATGAAATTAATTGTATGCATTGTACATACCAATGTCTCGACCGAGTTCGTTGGCCAGCTTCATCCGCCATCTTGTTTCAAAATGGAGGCCATTTAAAAAAAATTAAAAAGTTAAAAAGCAGTGCAAATAAATTAAAAGCGGAAAAATATTTTTTCTTAAGAGTTTGACCTTAATACAAGGATTCCGAAGCATGTTTTGTTTCGTCTTTATATTAAAAAATGGCTGAGATATAGCAGTTTGAGTTTTTAGGGTGGCTGACATTTTCAAACAATCTGATTTTTATTATGCTGTAACTCTCGTACTTATAAACCGATTTTGATAAGATGAATCACGTGCATAGTACATATGAGTGTCAAGACAGAGTTCGTTGGCCAGCTTCATCCGCCCTCTTGTTTCAAAATGGCAGCCATTTGCACCATGCACTGCTGCGCAATGCTTAAATATTATCAATATCCGTTAGCTTTAAATTCTCGCCAAGCTTGTCGACACGTGGCGAAATATCGCCAAATTTAGCGACGAAAAATAAATAACCATAAATGATGCCAACTTGGCTATAGCTTACTAATTTGGCGCAATTCTCATTAAAATTCAGTATAGACGAATATTCTCTTATCGGATTCACCGCATTTTAGCTTCTTAAAATTTGAGTAAAATTAGTTTCGAGTTAAACTTGCAAAATTTTAATATCAACATATATGAAAGCTACCTCTTCCTCCCGGCACATGCCGAAAGGACTTTTTATTTAGTAGCCATCTATTCGTGAATGCTTTCATTGATAAGTCAAACATACGAGGGTGGATCAATAATTAATGCATCATGTGTCTTAAAAACTTTATTAATGAACATATAACAGCAGAAGTTATTATAGATCATAGCCTGAACTTTCCTCTACACAAAACTACCGTTCTACATAATCACCATGCATTTGCACACATTTGCGCCATCGGTTAAGCCAGACATCAAAACCATTTTGGAAAATTCATTGTTTTGCAATTATACCTTGAGCAGAGCCATACGAGACGTTCAGTGCATCAGCAACATTCTGAACTGTTAACGCGTCTACCTCCTCGAATCGGTTCATCAGCACGTTCCCGATTTCATATGTGACCGATGTTGTCGGCCGGCCTATCAGCTCGGTTTATCTGCAATTTCCGTTTTCAGACTTCTTCAGCCAAAGCCACACGTTGCTGATGTCCATCACAGCATTCCCATGAACATTCTTCAAGCGATTATGGATTTCCTTAGGTGCACAATCTTTTTTTGCGAGAAATTCAATGACGATTCTTTCTTTTAGCTTCAGATCCATGGTTCTAATCAGCCAATCTGAAAAGGAAAATGCTATGTAAGTAGAGTAAGGTTACTTCTATAATATCATGCATAGATAGTCCACTAGCTGGGAAAGAAATAATATTTAGAACAATGGAGGCATTACTTTTTTATTCACCCTCGTACTTAAGTGACATTTGAAAACTAAAAAGGCAATACATAGAAGTTATATAACATCGATTTTATTTAAATCTAACAACAACAACAAAAAAAAAATATATATATATATTATTTGGAAAAAGTTTTAAAATTAAAATTATTTGTCCAACTTTGCAAAACTTTTTGTCGCCATATTTCAAAGTTCAATCGTTTACTGTGGACTGGCGAGTAGTTATTTTGAGCTTTAATCCCTGGCCCATTTTCTTTTATAACTGTATGGAAATTTAGGGAAAAGTGTATAAACTATACCCTGTTTTCGCGCTGCTTTGATCTAAAGAACTCAAATATGGTCTCAAAAGAGAGTGTTAGCATTGTAAAATTCAAAGTTTGTGCAGTTTTCAATATATAGTTTAATATGCACTGCTCTTATTTCAAAAATTTCATTTCTATTTTGAAATAAGACACTTTTTCCTGTATAAGAATGTTTTGCTTTTGTTTTTATTGTAAACGCTCTATGGATAAAGGCAGGTGTACTTTTTTATTATACGGACTGTACAAAAGTATTAATTAAGATCCGGATAAATTATGCATACAAATTTCTTACGATTACAATTTCAAAAAACGTGGAAACGCTGTAACTCAGACACAATGACATGACTTATATATATATCAGTTCCAAAAGACATTGTTAAACCACAGATGTTTCGGGATACTTATATCACCTTTTGTTGTAGTATTAAAAACTAAATTTCCGTCACAAATTGTGACGTAATAGCTCATTTAAAGGTGCTGTGAATTTATATAAATTCAATGAGAAATAACCCTTTCTCTCTTTGATAACGAAAAACTGTCCACTCCACACAAAAAATATTATTAGTGTAATAGATTTATAAAAAGTTTTGTGAGGAAATTTATTTAAAAACGCAAGTGGTAAATATTTAAAGCTTTTTCCCTTATGTCAGTTTTGTTTGCTTATTCTTCATAATGTTCCATTTATGATTATGTGCTGCGGCACCTTGAAAATGGCCATATTTTTTTTATTTACGTTTAATTATTACTATTCTTTTTACTTGAAAAGTGTGTTTGTACGTACCTTTCTTTCAGTATTTAAAATCTCCAAGAAAAATAAAATTTAATATTTAGAAATTAAAAAAATATTAATCTAAAATTATTTTTTATTGTATATTAATTCATTTTCATATAGATATTAATTATTGTTTAATACAGTTATAAATAGAAATAAATTTAAAAGTAATTTGGAAATTATGAAATTTTAGCCATTTTTAAAAAATGACAGATTTTCAAATAATCTCTTCATTAATACTTTTTCCATTTTTAAGTACAGAAACGATTAACAATAATTTGTATTCCGTATTTACAATTATATTTATTTATAAAAAATGTAATTAAAAAATGGCGTTTATATGTAGTATTTTTTTTACAAATATCATATTTTCAAAATTTTCTTTAAAAAAAAAAGAAAAATAATGCAAATTAATTGAGACAATTTGAAAAAAAAAAAAATCTTGTAACTGTAAAACACTACAAAATTTTATAAGATATTCTTTTCATTCTATAAGGTCTTTCATAGATATTTAGGTATTTCTATTTTAATATGAAAACTCTTCAAAAATCACATTTTGAGACAGGTAAATACATGTCCTGGAGGGGAGGGGGGGGAAAACCAAAGACGTAACTGTGCATAAATTGCTACATCTAAATATAATAATCTGTATTATAATCTTAATATAGTATTTACATGCAGTTTATTCTTCAAATTCTGGAGCCTTTTTAAACTTAAATAGAATAAAAATCGATGAAATCGATGTTTTACTAGATTTTTATGCCCCGGAACACTAAAAGACAAAAAAAAAAATCGTTTTCTATTTTTAACATATTATAAATAATGTATACAAATAATGTATACAAATTTCTCAAGATTACAATTTCAAAAAGCGTGGAAACGCTGCAACTCAAAGACAATGACATGACTTTTATATCCGTTCCAAAAGACAGACATTGTCAAACCACAGATTCTGATTTCAAGATTCTGAACTTATCATCTTTTGTTGTAGTATTGAAAACTAAATTTCCCTCACGAATTGCGACGTAATTGCTCATTTGACGGTGCTTTAAATTTATATAAATTCAAAGAGAAACAACCAGTTCTCTCTTTGATAACGAAAAACTGTCCACTTCACACAAAAAATATTATTAGTGTAATAGATTTGCAAAGACTTTACTGTGGAAATTTATTTAAAAACGCAAGTGGTAAATATTTAACGCTTTTTTACCTTAGGTCAGTTTTGTTTTCTTATTCATCATAATGTTCCATATATGATTAGATGCTGCGGCACCTTAAAAATGGCCATAATTTTCTTATTTATGTTTAATTATTACTTATTGTTTTTACTTGAAAAGTGTGTTACCTTTTTTTCAATATTTAAAATTTCCAAGAAAAATAAAATTTAATATTTAGAAAAAAAATATTAATTTAGAATTTATTTTTATTATATATTAATTAATTTTTCACTGTTTTTACAAAAAATAAATAAATTTAAAAGTAATTTAGAAATTATTAAATTTTAGTCTGTTTTAAAAATGACATATATTTTCAAATAATCCCTCCATGAATACTTTTTCCATTTTTAAATACTGAAACGATTAATATAATCCGTCTTCAGTATTTACAAATATATTTATTTAAAAAATATATAATTAAAAAGTGGCTCTTTTATGCAGTACTTTTTCTACAAATATCATAGTATTTTAAAAATGTTCTCTTAAAAAGGTAAAATAACACAAATTAATCGAGACAATTTGTAACTGTAAAACATTAGTTTTATAACTTTGTCATTCTCTGAAATATCACATTTTGAGACAGATGGATTCAAATCCTCGAGAGGTGGGGAAAGGAAGAAAACCACAGATGTATTAGGACATAAACTGTTATATCTAAGTATAATCATCTGTATATAATCTAAATACCGTATTTACATGCGATTTATTCGTCAAATTCTGGAGATTTTTTTAAACTTAAAACGAATAAAAATCGATGAACTCTATGTTTTACTAGAATTTTATGCCCCGGAACTCTTAAAAGATTAAAAAAATTGGTTTTCTATTTTTAACGCATTCTCATTCTTTAATTATTTCTAAATACCGTATAAGGCATATAAAAATTCGCATACTTATCCGAGCTATGTATCGTTTAAGTTTAAAAAACCTATTGAGCCGTATTGCTACCTAAAACTTTAATGTGACTTTTTTTTTTTATGAAGATTCTTACTCGTAATTTTAAATGAGGAATTTTTACCCGGAATGTTAGTTCATAAAATTACAGCCACATATGCATTTTTGGGCAGTCTACGTGCTAAAACATAAAATTCGAAGATATTTTTCATTTATTTATTAAGAAATTCATTTGAAAAATGCGCAATTAAAAAAAATGTTAATTAAAAAATTTAATTACGACTTTTTGTAAATATTTTGGCTTTAAATTAAAGTTAAAACAGTTGCGTGTTACAGTTGTTTATTTGGCTTTAAATTAAAGTATTACAAATTTATAAAAACTGATAAGTACTTCGTTTATTATTATTATTATTAATTTTATTGTGCACGCGATACTTATTGTTTCCCTTTCACGCATTAACCATATAACTTTTTAATTTATAATATTAATAGTTATTAATGGCTTTATAACTTTGAGTTCTTTGTATAAAATCAAACCGAATTTGCACTAGTATTAAGCAAAAATTTGTTTTATATTTATGTGTTAGAGTATGTGTATTTTTAAACTTTTTGACATCCACACTATTACGTAGTTCATTTTAAATTACTGTAGCTGAGTATATTTTAATGCTATATAATATATGAAAAAAAAAATGGTAGAATAGATGAATCTTAGGATTATTATAAGCAAAAATTGTTTTACTTTTTATCATATTGTTTCAATTTTAGTAATTACAATATGGCTATATATTTTTTTTATTATTCCAAAAGATTGAAAGCTACTGTAGCATTTTAAAGTTTTTTCAGGGGACTTGGATATCTTTTTTTTTTAATTGAATTTTAACTATATATAAATGTCAGTTTAAATCTAAATATTAAGTTAAAAAGTCTTTATCTGAACTAATTCGCAAAGTATATGAAATATTTTCAAAAAGGTTACTACATAGCTAAGGAGCTGTGCATATATAACGTTATCATTTTAGGGGGTAGAGGGATATGGTAAATAATATCATAAGATATCTCTAGGGGTTTTGTCTTTTAATATCGTTATCATTTTTTATCCAACCAGAGTTTTCTCTGTTTATTTGTAACTTGTTCTTTACATAAAAATAGTCTGTCATATTTTTTTAGTCTGTTATCTATTTTTATGGAAATAAAAAAGTTATTATTACAGTGATTAAATTATCATAAAATTATTTAATTCCAGAATATGGAATACCACAAGGTTTGACATTCCTATTCTTCTGTCATATGTGTATGAATACATAATTTGCTGTTCGAGAAACCAGCTGCGAAGTATGCTTGAAATGATACCTGTTTTGACTGGAAAATAATTGAAAAAGAATGTTGTCCACCTGTTCAGGTGATAAGTTCTGTCTGTCCCATCACCCCCACCTGTGCGGGGATAAGTGCAAAGACATTATTACTGTTGAATGCATTAGTAACAAAAAGTGTGTTATTTGATATAAAGTTATTTCATATACAAAGTAATATTTTATTGACTTCTCCTCATTTGAATCAATAAAGTATGCAAATAATAAATGCATAACCATATCTGTACATCACTCCAAACAAAAGAAATAAATTCAAAAAATGAAAATTTGATTTTTTTGATATTGATAACGATAACATTACGGGAGAGGGGGGGGGGGATCGATGAATGATAACGTATGATATCGTAAGGGGGGGAGGGGGTTCAAAATTACTAAAAAATTGATAACATTATATATGTATAGCCCCTAAGGGCAGAGTTGGACAAATTCGTACTTGAAATTATCTTCAATGTAATTACAATTTAATTGCGTGTAATTAATTATAGTTAAAATTACATGCCGTAAACTATTCTTGCTGCACTGTTGTCGGAACCGCCCCCCATTCCATTATATATGCAAAATTTTTGCGTTTGAATGTGTCTAGCTATAATCAATTACAAATTTGCCCAACTCTGTCTAAGGGTAGTCTCAGAAGTACCCGACCTAATAAAGAAAACACAAAAAGTTTTGGAAAAACATCTTTATTTCTCAACATAGTCTTCTTTTAGCTCGATGCAATTTTCCCCAGCAATGTTCAATAGCTTAGATACCATGTTTATAGTGAGAACCTTCGAGCTTCTCAAAAACGCCATCAACCGCAGACTCTACTTCTTCATTGTTGCCAAATCTTTTACCACCAAGCCATTTTTTTTTTAAGTTTGGGAAGAGAAAATAATCCGAGGGGGTTAAATCTGGCGAATAGGCTGCGTGAATAATCAATTCCAACTTTAACTCATTGATTTTGGACATCGCAATAACGGAAGTATGAACTGGTGCATTGTCTTGATAAAACAACACTTTCTTTTTCGCTAAATGAGGCCGTTTTGTCTCGATTTCATCACTCAAATGCTGCAATAAGGTCGCATTATACTTACCGTAGATTTTTTTTTCCTTTTTGAAGATAATCAATGAAAATTATTCCATGCACATCCCAAAAAACTGACGCCATGACCTTGCCAGCAGATGGATCTATCTTTGCCTTCTTTGGAGCTGATTCTCCCTTTTCAGCCCATTGTTTTGACTATTCCTTCGACTCAGGTGTGAAGTGGGACCCATGTCTCATCCATGGTTATCAATCAACGTAAAAACTCGGCTTTTTTGCTGTGAAATATCGCCAACACTCGACTGAAACATCATCACGACGCTGTTGTTGTTCCATTGTGAACAAACGCGGGACTCATCTTGCGCACAGCTTTCTCATATCCAAAATTTCAGTCAATATGTGATGTACAACACGTTTTGAAATGCCTACCATATCTGCTAGCTCGCATACTTTCAGCTGGGGGTCATTCAATGCCATTTTGTGGATTTTCTTCACAATTTCTGGCGTAGTCACACCTCATTCGATCGACACTGCGATGTTCTTCTTGGCAGATCGTGCGGCTTCGTTTAAATTCTGCCGCCCAATATTTTATTGTTGTAAACGAAGGAGAAGAGAACATCCCCCAGAGTAGAATCTAGCTCGACTTTGATATTGGTTGGACCTTTCAAATGAAAGTATTGAATCACATAACGATGACCAATTTTTCCCATGTTTACAAATTCACGACCGCTCACTAAGAGCGTTGATGACTGTGAAACAAATACTAAACAATGTATAGCGTCTCCAAACTCCAAACTTAAACTTTATTAGGTTGGTAGTTTCGACCATGGTCATTTTTTCAAACAACTACAGCCATCTACACCTCAGGTCGGGACTTCTTCGGGACTACTTTTGGGACTTTTTTAAAGCTATGAACTTTCCAGTTTTAGCTTCAAAATAAAGTAGATTCGTAAATTATAAAAATATATAATTTATTCATTATCAAGTCATTGTGCGTTTTTAATAACTTGAAGTTTCACTCAAAAGCATACAGAGCACCAAAAGATTAAATAGTTATTTAAAATTGTTCTCAAATCCAAACTGGCTACTTTTTGATACATTTATTAGTTCATTTTTGTTCGCAAATGCATCCAACAGCAGGTGATCTTATTAACCCTCTGTCTACCAGAAGGGTCCAATGGACCCGACATGTACATTCAAAATATTTATTCAAACCAGAAATTTCTTCAAAACAAACTAAATTTATAAATCAGACAATAATAAGTTAAATAAACAAATTAAATAGTTTTAAGTAAAAATTCTGGTGTAAAATGTTTTTATAAAACTTGAGTAAAATTTTCGGTAGTTCTAGGGTTAAGAAACTACGTAAGAACCGTTTTAAATAATGCCCAAAAGATAAATAACAATTGATCGTTGCCTCTCCCTTTCTACCCCGTTAGTTTAAAAAAATGTCTTCTTTCTAAAGTGTTTTGATAATTTTAATATAATTTAACATCTATATTTACTGCCTAACTGATTGATTTTTGTTTGGGATTTGTTTAAATGTATTAAACGAGATCTGAAGCATATATTTATTTAGCAAATTTTAATGTTTTATATCAATATCATTTTTTTTTCGAGATGAAGTGAAAGCATATAACCATAACACCATAACACCATCATAGTTGCAAAACAACATGCAAACCCGTCCGGCCCCCGGATAACATTAGCTTGTCCTTTAACAATAATATAAAAAATAGCAGTTTATTTTTTAGAAGAGGGTGTAGTAAATTAATTGATGAAGCTCAATCTTGAAAATGTAAATTTATCACTAAAAATATAGAAAAAAAGTTCCTTTTTCACATGTTTAGTACGTATTTTGAGTACAAAGTATAAAAATTATCGATGTAAAATTTTCTTTTATTTCAAAATTATTATTTCTTCCTCTATTATTAGTCTTATTGTCTTCCAACATTAGACGCAAGGAGCTAAAAAAAATGTTAATTTTTCATATTATAATGTTTAGTGCACATTTTGATTACAATGTCTCAGGTGCATTCAGTAAATAACGAGCCAACGGCAGGCACAAGACACGTACTAGGTAATGCTAACGAAGGCTGGAAGGTAAAAATTCATACTGTCGTGAGATGTCATGTTGATATGCGGTGCACTACGTAATGTAAGCACACACACACACACACACACAAAACCAGTTAATTGGGACGCGCTGTCCGATAGTCATTATGCTTTTAGTGATCTTGAAATAATGTGTGGTAGCATGAGCTCGCAGTATGAAAGCAAAGAGGGCAAAATGACATCGATGACATGTTTAAATGCTGCGAATAGAAAAGACAGTTATTTTTTGCATAGGCTCCGTCGTTTCGCTAGTAACTTGGTAATGGGTTTCAATAACCTATTAATTTTGTAGCGTATTTTATTACTAGCGCCTCGAATGTCTTTGATATTTGCATTTTTTGTATTTTTTAATATCTCTAATATCCCGAAAAGCTAAACTTAAAATTTATAAAACTGTTATATAACCAATAGTAATTTATGGTAGTGAGACCTGGACCACTACACAAAAAGATAAAAAGTTACTTATTCTTGGGAAAGGAAGATCCTTAGACAAATTTTTGGACCTATTAAGGAAGGCAATACATGGCGTATCAGGACAAATATGGAGACTGAACATTTATATAACGAGAAAGATATAATAATTACTATTAAAATAAGAAAAATGCAAAGGTTGGGGCATCTAATCAGAATGAGGGATGAGAGAAGCACAAAGAAGATATGTAATGGTAAATTAATAGGGAAAAGAAGTATTGGTAGACCCAGGAAGAGATGGATAGAAGAGGTAGAGAAAGATCCAACTCAAAACCATATTATAAAGTATAAATTAAAGGCCAGAGATCGGAAGGTCTGGCGAGGTATACTGAGGGAGGCCAAAATCCTACATGGATTATAGTGCCATTGTGTATGTATGTATATGTAATTTTTAATGTTTTAGATTATTATTTTTTTTTAGTTTATATAGGAAGAGGGGGGAAATTATTAAATTCGGGACTAGGTAAAAAATCGGGAAACATTGCATTTCCGATTTTTTAATTAAAATGTAAAATTTTATAAGGATTGTAGTCTGAAATTGAAATTTCAAAATATTATTTACGGCAGACAAAAGCAAACATTCATGAACAGTTAATTTTCATCTTTAAAGTATTTTAATGAGCAGAGTTGATAAAGTAACATTTGTCCCATTTCCAAAATAGATGAATGATTTCATAATCCTAGTTCAACAGCTCCTAATATTATATCCCGATATCCCACCTTTTTACTCAGTCGCAGCAGAAATAAAGAACATGCCCTTCCCACCATAGGTATATCTGAAAATATATGTAGCTAGGGAAGTTGACAAAAACTTCCAATAAAAATGCATACCTTCAAGTAAATTTACCACTCGCTAAATGCGCAGTCGGGTGTGTGTTTAAATCGTAAGAGCCGTTAACAAAATATTCCCAATAACATTATGAAATGCAGAAACAAAATTACTGATGAATCAATGTTAAAAAAAAAAAAAAAAACATTGTCGATGCTCTTGGTTTTGAAAATTGGAAAAATACATGATAAAAGTAATTATTATTATTATTTTCACATTCTTATTTGCAGAGAAATTTCATGTTTTATGACATGTTTTAATATGTTTCAATACTTTAAAATAGATTTAAAATTTAACAACTGTCCGCAAAAAACCACAATACAATTTCTTTCCGATTCGGGAATTCCGAATCCTTTACAATCAAATACGACCAGCTAGATCAATCACTTTTACTTTAATTCCTATTTAAACTAGTATGTTGTGCTAGATTAATATTAACACAATTATTCTAATTGGTAAACAAATCATAATAGATGTAAATTTCCAACTGGGCGAAAAATGTCCGGACCAGGATTCGAACCCGGGACCTCCTGGCTGAAGCCGCCAGTGCTCTGCCATCTGAGCTATCCCGGACGATTCTGGTCGAACTTTTTCACCCAGCTAACCTTGATGATTACAACATCTGGTCTGAAACCTGGTTCAGCTCAACAGAATAAATCTCAGGTAATGGAACTCCAGAAGGAGGAGTTCCATTACCTGAGATTTATTCTGTAATCATCAAGGTTAGCTGGGTGAAAAAGTTCGACCAGAATCGTCCGGGATAGCTCAGATGGCAGAGCACTGGCGGCTTCAGCCAGGAGGTCCCGGGTTCGAATCCTGGTCCGGACATTTTTCGCCCAGTTGGAAATTTACATCTATTATAGTATGTTGTGGCCATCACAAAACTTTCTTCTATATAAATCACGTCAATTAAAATCATTTAAATAGTACAAGAAATTACATTAATTTAGCACCAATTTATATCAAAGTATATCTGAATTTGAAGTTTGATGAAAATTCGCGCATTAGTTATTGAGATAGAGCTATAGTGGAAATTCTAAAAAATGCAGCATAGCAGCGCCACCCGTTGGGCGATTTACACCAAAACATAAACAGCACTAATTGATATCAAGGTATACATGAATCTGAAGTTTGATGAAAATTCGGGCATTAGTTATTGAGATAGAGCTATAGTGAAAATTCTGAAAAATGCAGCATAGCAGCGCCACCTGTTGAGCGATTTGCACCAAAACACAAACAGCACTAATTTATATCAAGGTATACCGGAATCTGAAGTTTGTTGAAAATTCAAGCATTAGTTCTTGAGATTCTATTGTTTCTATTGCGGATATCACAAAAGCTGCAGCATAGCAGCGCCACCTCTTGAGCGATTTACATCAAAAGGTGCAAAACGTCAGTTCATGTCAAATACTAACAGAATCTGAAGTTTGATGAAAATCCGTGCATTATTTCTTGAGATAGAGCTATTACGAAAATCGTGTAAATGATGCAAAATGCAGCATAGCAGTACCATCTGTTGGGCAGTATAAACCAAAACGTTACCAGCACCAATTCACATCAAGGAATAACTGAATGTGAAGTTTGATCAAATCCGTGCAATAGTTTTTGAGATAGAGCTATTGCAGAAATCGCAAAAAATGCAGCATAGCAGCGCCACCTGTTGGGCGATTTACACCAAAAACTAATCAGCACCAATTTATACTAGGGACTACTTGAATATAAATTTTTATTAAATTCCGTGCATTAGTTCTTCAGATAGAGCGCCCACAATATTTGTGTCACATACAGACAGACAGACTCACAGACTCACAGACAGACATTTTGTAAAAACATGTTTTTCGGAATCTCTGACCTCTAAAACGTGTAAATCCGTCGAAAACCGGGAGTCGAAAATTTTTACGAATCCAATACTTTCTTCTTGTAAAGATAGAAGAAAGTAAACAAGGGTTACAGACGCTTTCAGTGGTCACATATGACATTACGTTTTGGTGGGAAATTGACTCCAAAAAAAAAACGTTCGTTATGTTGTATTTTCTATTTTGTTTGTATATTATAGCGATATTTTATAGATATATATCACGGCTAAGTATTTTTTTATATAACCTCATCGGTTCTGAAGTATCGCATGTGATACTTCCGAACAGAGGAGGATATAAATTAAACTATATGATTTGTTTACATTTTTGCTTTACTGCTGAATGTTTATGGCTTTGGATCAAAACCAATAAATGGTAGCACTGACGCTTATTTTCTCATAAAATAAGTGTTATTATCATCTGAGTTTGCAAAATGCATTGCAGACAATGTCCCCAAGAAAGTAAGAAACTTTCATAATTAATTAACTTAAACGCTTTACAATAAAAAGTTTTGAGTATTTGTATATCGTTCAATTAATTAAATACTTTTAATTTATTACTGCGTAATTTAGGTTATCAATAATTAAATTGATGTTTTAAGGGTGTTAGTAATTTCAAAAACGAATTTGTGAACCTAAATTACCAGCCCCCTAAAGTATCAATTTCAGAAAAGGGGCTCTTCTGTCATCTATGGTGTCTTTTTGTCTTTTTGTTTGTGCAAAATCACTGAATGTGTATTCGCAGTGTTATTTTACCTTCGGGTCTGAAGAGGATGGGGACGTGAGTTTCAAAACTCGCTTTATCCAGGAAATCAAATTTTGAGAAATTGCGAAAAATGTCAAATTACGTCCACTGATTTTCAATATTATGTAAATCAAGATTTTACAATGCCAGAAAAATACAGGATAAAAGTAGTTTTTTTTTTTTTTTTTTTTTTTTTTTTTTTTTTTTCAGATTGTAGTGTTTTTTCAGTGCAAGTTTACTAGCAGAATAGATTGATAGAGAAAACACATTTTTTTACTTTCTTCTATCTTCAATAGAAGAAAGTATTGTAATCGAAATTTTTTTCGACTTCCGGTTTTCGACGGATTTGCATGTTTTAGGGGTCAGCGATTCCAAAAAACATGTTTATAGAAAATGTCTGTCTGTCTGTGTGTCCGTCTGTCCGTCCGTCCGTCCGTCTGTCCGTCTGTCTGTCGCCATTGTACCATCAAAAAGTGTATGAAGTTATGTATAGAATTAAACCAAAATTTTATTATAAGTTTTTGGCTATGGCAAGCAGGTCCTACCGGAATTTGGAAAAAATTCGCCGGTAGGGGGCGCTGATATAACAATTTTTGTGCGATTTTGAATATTGTACCATCCAAAAGTGTATGGAGTTATGCATAGAATTAAACCAAATTTTTATTTTAAGTTTTTGGCTATGGCAAGCAGGTCCTCCCTGAATTTGGAAAAAATTCGCCGGTAGGGGGCGCTGTAATAGCGATTTTTGTGCGATTTTGAATATTGTACCGTCCAAAAGTGTATGAAGTTATGCATAGAATTAAACCAAATTTTTATTTTAAGTTTTTGGCTATGGCAAGCAGGTCCTCCCTGAATTTGGAAAAAATTCGCCAGTAGGGGGCGCTGTAATAGCGATTTTTGTGCGATTTTGAATATTGTACCGTCCAAAAGTGTATGAAGTTATGCATAGAATTAAACCAAATTTTTATTTTAAGTTTTTGGATATGGCAAGCAGGTCCTCCATGAATTTGCAAAAAATTCGCCGTTAGGGGGCGCTGTAATAGCGATTTTTGTGCGATTTTGAATATTGCACCATCGAAAAGTGTATGAAGTTATGCATAGAATTGAACCAAAAAAAAATTTTAAGTTCTTGGCTATGGCAAGGAGGTTCTCCCTTAATTTGTAAAAAAAATCGCTCGTAGAGGGCGCTGTAATAGCGATTTTTGTACAATTTTTGTGCCATTTTGAATATTGTACCGCCGAAAAGTGTATGAAGTTATGCATAGAATTGAACCAAATTTTATGTGTTTATTTTTGGTCATGTCACGAAGGTCCTCCCTGAATTTGGAAAAATTCTGCCGGAAGGGGGCACTATAATTGCGATGTCTGTACCATTTTCATTATTGTACCATAGAAAAGTGTATGAAGTTATCCATATAATTGAACCAAATTTTTTGTGCATGTTTCTGGCTATGGCAAACAAGTCCTCCCTGAACTTGAAAAAATTCCGAAAGAAGGGGCGCTATAATTCCGATCTCTGTGCCATTTTCATTATTGTACCATCGAACAGCGTATAAAATTATGCATACAATTGAACCAAAATGTTTGTGCTTGTTTTTGGCTTTGGCCAACAGGTTCTCCTTGAATTTGGAAATATTGCGCGGTAAAGGGGCTCCGTGCTAGCGATTTTTGTATACTTTTCTTGATTTTTCGTAGTTCTATTGTGCATCGGCGGCTCATGCAGCGGCGGGAACTCGCTTCCTGCTATGCCGGCTATTCGCAAACAGCTGATAACGACAGATTAAGGAAAAATTAATAATTTTAACAAATATCGTGATATAGATTAACTCGTTTTTAGTCCGTTTAATTGACTTGAGCAGAAATTTAAGATGAAAATCAAAGTTGATATAGTATTGAACTAATAATATTGAAGTATTAACATGTGTAACTAGGTTTTGAAATATTAAGATGTATAAGATAGAAGAAAGTTTTGGGATTGGCACATCCAACTAGTTTTCTTTTGGATAAAGCGAGTTTTGAAACTCATGTCCCCGTATGCAGGAGTAATATTTTCTTATATTTATATTTAATAAGAAATGAAACATATAGCAACCGTTTGTTTGGAGTTAGTTTCCAACCAAAACGTCGTGACTGACGTCTCTCTGAAAGCGTCTTTCATAAAAATTAAAAAAGAATCGAAATATCTCCATATCATCACGATCGAATGAAAAATAATAAAATAAATTAAACAAAAGCAAAATACGTTGGCTTCACATGTCCCGTGAAAACCGAAATTTACTTTCTTGAGTATCCTTAATATCAAAACAAATGAAACTCAGCATAACGCATATACTCTGTTTACAGATCTCCAGTTATTTTACAACATTCTAAAGTTATAAGTGCAATCATTACTTTCCCTTTAGTTGAATTTCACAATTGTTCATCATTGAGAAGGAACCAGTTATGATTTTGCATTACAGAAAAATTTAAAAGCTTTGCAACGTCAAAAGAAAATAATATTTTTTCATTTTGCATGAATCAATTAAAGCTGCCCAGTTCCAAAGAATGGGTATTAAGCGTTCACGTTAATGGAACGAAATCAGATTGCAATGAAAAGTGCTTTTTTCGTTCAAAAGAAAAAGATTTCATTGTACAACCAGGTTTGGACTTCGGTCGAATATGAATAATTAAAAAATCTCTTGGTTCAGGTGTTACGTAAAAGAAGATAGATTAAGTTAATTACTATCAAATTTGATAAAGAGCAAATATGTAAGGAATAAAGGTGTGGGTTTCTTGTTATCAAGACTTTTTTTTTTTTTTTTTTTTTTTTTTTTTTTTTGAGGTGTCAATAATTTTTCATTATCCAAATAAGAAATACGGGTATATAGGAAGTTCATTCAACAATAATTGCAGAATGTATCACTGTTTTAAGTATTATTACAACGCTGTGCAATAAATGTTTCGGACGGCATGCTAATCTAAAAAATATAATTAATGCATAAAAAAAATCTAGATATTTGAAAAAAGTTAACGATTTTATATTGAATTGCATCTATTACAGCGCAGGGGAGCATACGGCTAAGGGGTACAACTATACAGGATTTTATTGGATAGTGTAATTTTTCTAGTTTCTCATTTCCAAATGGATACAAAATATTTGTTTATTTTAAACATCAACAGTTTCTTATAACATATGAATAGTTTATCTGAGCACGCATTTATAACATATATCTTTTAAATAATTCTTATCATGATTTGAATTTTCTAATTTTTCCAGAACAATTTTAAGAAAGTACAGGGTGTTTATAAAGTCCCGGACCCATTTTGATGTTTAATAACTCATAAAATAATAAAGATAGATTAAAATTAATAACATAAATGGTTAGATATACTCAAAAAGTTTCATGACCTTTGTCAATGAACTTCCACGTGTGCCCCCTTCGTCGCACGGAGAATATCAAGTCGATAGTCAATTTCACGCCAGGTAGCGGCAAGCGTACTTCTTTGAATGACCATTTTCCAGGAAGATGGATTGGGTGAGGAGGTCCAATTCCTTGGCCACCCAGATCACCTGATATAACGCCGCTGGATTTTTTCCTTTGGGGATTTGTAAAGGACAATGTTTACAGGAGGAGAGTGTCGAACATTGATGACTTAAAAGCCAGAATTACAACCGCAATAGCCTGTTTGGATGCCGACATGCTTGCCGCTACCTGGCGTGAAATTGACTATCGACTTGATATTCTCCGTGCGACAAAGGGGGCACACGTGGAAGTTCATTGACAAGGGTCATGAAACTTTTTGAGTCTATCTAACAATTTATGTTATTTATTTTAATCTATCTTTATTATTTTATGAGTTATTAAACATCAAAATGGGTCCGGGACTTTATAAACACCCTGTATATTACAATTTAAACTGAAGTAAAAACAAATATATAACCTAAGGTTGCTGCGTGTACTGTTTATATAAAGGGTGTCCATAATTAAACGACCCTATTTTAAAGTTGTTAAAATATGAAACTATTGGTCAAAAAGTTGTGAAATTTTCTGTCGGACATAGTAAAAGAATGGGAATTTGTTTAAGCGAAAAAAAAATAGTTCAAAATTTCGCCACCAGAGGGCATTTTTTGATAAATTACACATTTAGCCACCACCCACTGAATACTAGGCCTGAGCTCTGGGGAAAAAAATGGCGGTTGTCGTAGGCGGATTTTTTTTTTCAGAGTTTGTACGGTCCGTTTAATTCGAACACCAATACTTTTTAAAAGTTTTTACTCTTTATTCTTTTCAGGGGCGGTCTGTTAATCTTATTTAATCTGAGAAAAATAAAGCGCAAAAACTTTTTAAAATTTGTAACTCATTAAAAAAGCCCTCTGGTGGAGAAATTTTTAACTAATTTTTTTTTTTTTTCGCCCAAACAAATTCCCACTCCTTTATTATGTCCGTCACAAAATTTCGCAATTTTCTGACCAGTTTCGTCTGTAGCCGACTTTAAAATAGGGTCGTTTAATTATGGACACCCTGTATATAACAACGTGTTATTTCAGTAACGTTTCCTAGTTAAAAATGGTATTATTTATCAAGTTACGTTAAATAACGCCCATCTCTATTAAATACATATCGGTCTTTGTAAGTAAGGATATTCGCCCATCTCTCTCTAAGATCCTTGCAAAGAACATGCGATTTTTTCTGTATACCCTTGAGGCATCCACTCAAGAATTTCGTTACCGCTCTGTGACATCTTCCACCAAGAAAAGAAAAATAAAATTCTTGCTGTTTATCTTTCCTTGCCTTCATATCCGGAGCTCATGCTACCGCACGTTATTCCAAGATCAATGGTGCTTGGTGCAACCAATTGACTGTGCTTTTTTATGCTTACGTCAGTTGACTACGCCTGCCATTTTATGTCTCATGGCTATGTGATTTTTACGTAGGGTTGTTAAGTGCCCTTTTACATTTTGCTCACATTGTCCGACACGTGATCTCTTGTGCCACCTTTTGACTCGTTACTTACTGCAAGCGCCTAATACATTATACGAAACATCCGGTCATGACTTTTTTCTTTTTCTTACAGCTTACTTCAAAATGAATTTGATAATTTTCGCTATTATTTCGCTCTCCATCTTCCAACATTCCATGGGCCAACAGTGTCCGGCCATTTACTTACGTTACAGCAAAGAGCATTCTTACTGTAAACCAAAAAACCCCAATTGCCCAATATACCATGCAGGAGTAACAACTACTGAACAAAGACAAATTGTCAATCTCCACAATAAATACAGGAGTTTCGTTGCTACCGGAAAAGAAAAACTGGCTGGAGGTATGCCTACAGCAGCAGACATGATCCAAATGGTAAGAAACCTTAATATTTTTCTTCAATCATTCTCAGAGATTTTAATTCAGATTTTTCTGTCAGGAAAGTGAACAGCAAATCGCCTTCTTTAACATTTTACAAGGCAGAAATAAGAGGAAGAGGGGGAATTAACCCTTTGTATCATCGCGCTACATATCTGCAACATAACCAAAAGTTAATGTTACTTATAGAGTTGGCTTTAAAAGACAATTTTATTTAATTATGTTATTTCAACACAGAAATTGATATAAATTGTTTATATAATTCTCAACAGAAAGTGATACTGAGTTAATATTTCATGCTAAAGTTTTATTTACCATTTGAGAAGATTTTTTATCGTTATTGTTAAAATGAACTTCGTATATTTTCTCAAATTAAAAAGGCTGGATACGTCCAAAAATAGATTTGTTTACAAAGGTAATTTCGTATTAGAAAATCTAATATATAAAAATAAAATTTGTCTGACTGTCTGTAATGCTATACAAATCTACAGTTTGGAAGCCAGAATTGTGAAATGTAACGTACATACACTATATGGCCAAAGGTGACCGGTCAGTTGCGATTTTAGACATTTTGTTAAATATCTAAAAAAATATTTGAGGAATTAACCTGAAATTGCAGGTGTGTAAATAGTATAGTATAGGTCCGCGAAGATTTTTTTCCCGAAACCCCATAGGGGACCGTCAACAAATTGAAAAAGAACGAATATCTTTTGGATAACCCTGTAAAAATTAATGTAGCAAAAGCGTTCAAACTCGAGATTATTAATAAGTGGCTTATTGCAATATATTGTGTTCATTTTTATGAACATACCATATACACTCGTAGAGCAATTAAGGTTTTTATAAAAACAGTCCCAAATTTCGCTAAGTATTTTCCTTATAATTTGCAGGGTTCTTAATATAAAAAAAAGTTCTTTTCAGAAAATATGACAAACAACATTGTACACAATATTCAGTAATCAAAATTAAAAAATAATAAAAGTTGGATGAAAAATGAGCAGGTTTACTAAAAAATGTTTCACTGTGCATGCGCGAATGCAATCAAAATATAATATGCATAATGTATTAGTTAAGTATATAGAGCAACTTTTGTGAAAGTCTCAAAATCATAGCTTGAAAATTCTGAAAATTATCGTTGATAGAATAAGCTCGAAATCCGTTGTTCCCCAAAAGAAGCAAAAAGATGAGGGGTTGTATCAAATATCTGTTGATTAGTGCCAAGATAGCGTATACAATATTGCACCTCCTACTACATTTGGATACAACCCTTCATCTTTTTGCTTCCTTCCGGGAACAACGGATTTCGAGCTTATTCTATCGACGATCATTTTCAGAATTTTCAAGCTATGATTTTGAGACTTTCACAAAAGTTTATATTCTTAGCTAATACATTATGCACATTATATTTTGATTGCATTCGCGCATGCGCTGCGCAGGGAAACATTTTTTAATAAACGTGCTCATTTTTCATCCAATTTTTATTATTTTTTATTTCTGATTGCAGAGTATTGTGTACAATGTTATTTGTCATATTTTCTGAAAAGAACTTTTTTTTATATGAAGAACTCTGCAAAATATAAGCAAAAAACGGCGAAATTTGGGACTGATTTTATAAAAACCTTAATATCTCTACGAGTATACATGCTATCCTCATAAAAAAAGAACACAGTACATTACAATAAGCCACTTATTAATAATTTCGAGCTTGAACGCTTTTGTAGATTAGTTTTTACAGGGTTATCCAAAAGATATCCGCTCTTTTTCAATTTTTTGACTGTCTCCAATGGGGTGTTGGGAAAAAATCTTCGCGGAAATATATGACCTATACTATAGTGTTTGTATACTTGCAGTTTCAGTTTAATTCCTCATGTATTTTTCTAGATATTTAACAAAACGTCTAAAATCCCAAGTGACCGGTCACCTTTGGCCATATACTGTACATGTATATTAAAACACGGCCGCGGCAACAAAGCAATCCGGAATCGAAATGATATATAGTTAATTTTTAATTAATAAAAAACCACCAATTTAACAGCAATTTCCTATCAAATTTAAATATTTTTCGTCGTAGCAGTTGTCAGCAATTAAAAATCCTCAATAAAATTATTACCACAACAATTACTTTTCTATTGTAAGATTTCCACGTGGAAAATAAAAATGAAATAAAAAGCTTGACGAATTTAAAAAAAAGTTAATATTACATCGTATTGGAAATATAATGGACGTCAGCAAGTGAATGTATAACGTCATATGAATTTAAAAACTTATTGAAACATGATAAAAACCCGAAAATAAAAATACTGGCGTATTTTAACATTTTAAGGTTCTCTGAATTTGTTTTCGCCAATCTTTTCCATATATATAAGTGTGTGTATGCGTGTATATTAGATTTTGCACAAAGGTTTAAGGCCCTAGAGCTCATTCTTAGTGATGAAATGAAATAAAGATGGCTTTACTGATTTTTTTATTGTTTGTTTTATACTGTATATTTAATTTTGAAATTGATTAAAAAAAAAAAAAAAATAGACATTCTTAAAATTCAGGACAACGCCGGTACTTTAGCTAGTTGACTATATTTATGAGAAGTATGTAATTTTCTGTTTATTACAGATGTGAAAAAAAATACCTTTTAGTCAACATATTTTTATCTTTACGATTTAATTATTTTTAATTATTTTTATATGCATAAAATGATGTATTGTAACATCTGAGTAAATATTTTACAAATCGGAATTGCTGAGTCACAAGGGTTAAAGAGTAAATTAACAATTTTTGTAATAGTTTTAGCGACAAAGTCCTATTTCGATCTCATTGTTGAGTTTTGTTTTGATGATCTTTATTTTCTTTCTTGTGTCCAGAAAGGATTACTTCCTGTTGTTGCTGGAACACTAAGCAGCATTTAAGAAAATCATCCTTGTCTGTCTTATTGCCGAAGATCAAGAGGATCATTTAGTATTAGGACGATTTCCACAAACTGGTTTGTAATAGAAAAAATGAAATAGGAAGAAAAATAATAAAAAAAAGGAACCCACACTAATATACATATATTTTATTCTGTCTGAAGTGAGTTGTGTATAATTAGGGATAAAAGGTTTAAAGTGCTTGTTTGCCAAATATGACCACAGAGAGAAGAGAATACAACCAATACCAAACCTATTAAGACGGTTTTGGTTCAGCCGGTACAGATTACCAGGCTCCAGTTCTCAAAAGGGCCCATCACGAGTACTGTTTTTGGACTGAAGTAACAAAATGTAGTTTTCTAACATCTTTTTTTTTTTTTTCTTTACTTAAAATTTTTATGTTAATAGGACTAGCAAAATAATATTAATAATATCAATAAAATATCAGAACTTTAGACATAATGTGGATATCTTATACTATAATGCAAGCAAAAATTGTGTGTGTATGTATGTGTGTGTGTATGTATGTGTGTGTGTATGTAAATGTTATCTTAAAAACGGCTCTAACGATTTTGACGAAATTTTGTATTTTACCAATTTCGGGCACGATAAGACCATTGGGCTAGGTGACGTGCTCGAGAAAATTCGATTAGTGGGTCATTTTGGGTCATAATGGGTCAAAGTCAAGTTAATTATATCTAAAAAACGGCTCGATTTTGACTAAATTTTATATCCAACCGTTTTTTGGCACGAGAAAACTATTGGGCTAGGTCACATGTTCGAGAAATTTCGATTAGTGGGTCATTTTTGGATCACTATGGGTCAAGCCAATTTTATCTAAAAAGGGGCTCTAACGATTTTGACTAAATTTTGTATTTTGTCATTTTCGATTACGAGAAGATCAATGGGATAAGTCACATATTAGAAAAAAATTCGATTAGTGGGTCATTTTTGGCCACTGTGGGTCAAGCAAAGTTTATCTAGAAAACGGCTTTAACGATTTTGACGAAATTTTGTATTCTATCATTTTTGGGCACGAGAATACCATTGCGCTTGATCACATGTTCAAGAAAATTCGATTAGTGGGTCATTTTTCGTCACAATGGGTCAGGGTCAATAATTGAATCCAAAAAAAGGCCCAAAACATTTCGACAAAATTTTGTAATATACCGTTTCCGGGCATGAGATGACCATTGGACTAAGTCACATGTACGAGAAAAATCGATTAGTGGGTCATTTTGGGTCAAATGGGTCAAGGCCAAGTTAATTATTTCTAAAGAACGTCTAGTGCATTAAATACATTCTTTTACGGTCTACTTTGATACCAGGAACTCAGTGTGTCAAAATTGGGTGTCACTGTTTAACCCTTTCAAGGGCGGTGGTTTATAAACCACTTAATTTTAATTCTGAAATGCCCCGTTGCCACCAGAATTTATGTAGAAAATTTTCCGTTTATTATGCATGCGAGATATAGCCTTTTTTCTTAATTGCAAAAAAAAAAAAAAAAAAAAAAAAAAAAATATCTTTTCGTAAATTCTGGTGTTATTCATTTATTTCAGCATTTTTGTAATGGAAATGCTTTTCCCCTGAAAGGATTAAAAAATGAAAGTTGATGCAATATTTTATATGTAGACGATCTTCAAGGCATAATTTATGAATAGCCTTAAATAGTAGACATTGTTCCTGTCCTGGTCGATTGCACCTATATCTTTTTATAGTATATTTGAAGCAGAATTAGTAGGGGGTAATCTCTTTTTTAACAGGACTGTACCTCGTGTGATGATACATATCTGCTGCTTTGAGAATACCTGGTTGCCTGACGTCTAGTCCAGCTTTGTCTATGAAATTATTTGTAAGATTCTCATCAACAGTTATGTTTAAAAAAAAAATTAAAATCCAGTCATGTAACTGATTTAACAGTAACCGAGTTGATGATTAGCATTATATTAATCTATATTTTTCATACTATCAATACAATATTTGTTTCCTAAATGTACTTTCAAAATTTCTTTCCCGTTTGTAGGTATGGGATCAAGAATTGGCTGAAGTTAATTATTTCTAAAGAACGTCTAGTGCATTAAATACATTCTTTTACGGTCTACTTTGATACAAGGAACTCAGTGTGTCAAAATTGGGTGTCACTGTTTAACCCTTTCAAGGGCGGTGGTTTATAAACCACTTAATTTTAATTCTGAAATGCCCCGTTGCCACCAGAATTTATGTAGAAAATTTTCCGTTTATTATGCATGCGAGATATAGCCTTTTGTCTTAATTGCAAAAAAAAAAAAAAAATCTGTTCGTAAATTCTGGTGTTATTCATTTATTTCAGCATTTTTGTAATGGAAATGCTTTTCCCCTGAAAGGATTAAAAAATGAAAGTTGATGCAATATTTTATATGTAGACGATCTTCAAGGCATAATTTATGAATAGCCTTAAATAGTAGACATTGTTCCTGTCCTGGTCGATTGCACCTATATCTTTTTATAGTATATTTGAAGCAGAATTAGTAGGGGGTAATCTCTTTTTTAACAGGACTGTACCTCGTGTGATGATACATATCTGCTGCTTTGAGAATACCTGGTTGCCTGACGTCTAGTCCAGCTTTGTCTATGAAATTATTTGTAAGATTCTCATCAACAGTTATGTTTAAAAAAAAATTAAAATCCAGTCATGTAACTGATTTAACAGTAACTGAGTTGATGATTAGCATTATATTAATCTATATTTTTCATACTATCAATACAATATTTGTTTCCTAAATGTACTTTCCAAAATTTCTTTCCCGTTTGTAGGTATGGGATCAAGAATTGGCTGCTGTTGCGCAAAAGAGATCTGAACAATGTATATATGCGCATGACTGCGCTGCTTGTAGAAAAGTTGGTGAGTCACAAAGTTTTAGAACAAATTATATTTTCTAATTTTAATTTTAAGTTTCTGTTTTTTTAAGCCAGTATCTCTTACTTGGTAGATGCTGGAATTTAGGCAAAAACTTCCCATTATTTAATTTTGTTAAATTTCGCTCTTGTGTTTTAATGGATTTCAAGAGGTAGTAGATTTCGCGTTATACACACATAATATAGGGGAGATGGGGGCACATGTGAACAGTTCGCATAAATATAGATTTTTCTCATAACTGGATTAATTTCTTTAAACAAAAACTACTCAATATAGTAAACAGAACTTTCTTTTACACATGGTAATTTTTTTAAAATCACCTGTATAGTTCTTCTTACATTTTTTAATAGTTTTATAAATTCAAAAAATTGTTCACATGTAACCCGTCAGCGGGGTAGTTGTGAACACAAGAAAAAATATCCTTTGACATGCTTTTAATTCTGTTATTCATTTATAATCATAATCATTAGTTATATTACCTGTTAAATTCACCATAAAAAAAAGTAGAATATGTATTTCTTTAGCTTCTGTGTGATGAGTTTAAGCAAAAGATTATAAAATGAAAATAAGTAGATTTGGGGGGGGGGAGGGGGGGAGCTAAGATGATTCATTAAGTATTGTTGCAATAAAATAAAAAAAAATAAAGAAGCATTTTTAATAAAGAAATTAAAACTTTTAAATTTTGTTTAGGGGTTTTTGTTTGAGGGAAATTTTAGGGAGGATGCATTTAGATACTATTTATTGGAAATCTCTCGAAATACAAAAGATTATCACTAATGTATTTGCCTTATTTACTTGTAAATTATAGATAAAGAAGGGATTTTTAATGATTTTAAAAAAAAGTCTTGACTATAACCCTCTAACTTTTTTTTTTGCTTATGAAAGAGGAGGGGGGGGGGGGCGGGTAGTAAAATAATACGTTTCTTTCTGCATTTTAGAAAACATTAAATTTATTTATTAAAGTACAATTGAATGTAAACAAGGGTGTTTCTCCTTTTGTATTTGTTGAAAGATGTGTTTGTGGAAGTTTCAATACAAAATCAACTTTGTGTGAGGAAAATATCTTCTATTTCAGGAAAATTATAGATAATGGAACTGACATTATTTCTAATGAAGTTAACTGAAAAGAACAGAATCACAGAATGATTATTGGGGCACTATGAACTGTTCATATCTGCCCCAACTATTCTGTTCACAAGTGCCCCACATTGCTGCTTCTGTTAAATCGATAAATCATTAACATTTCTCAATTTTAGAAGAAAAAGAACTTTATCAAAAATATCTATTAGTATTCATAGTATATGTTAAAACACTCAAGTTCAAATAAATAAATAAATAAATAAATCTATTCGCTTATCAACTTGGACAAAGATTTTACTTTTGAGATCTAAAAATAGTGTTTTGGCAACAGAGGACAAACAAAATGTCAAAGAGCTTCAAAAATTTTTTTTACCATATGTCTACAAGTGCTATCAACTTTAGTAATTTTTTTTCAAATAAAAAAACTTATAATAACTATGGAAAAATTGCGATGTTCACATCTGCCCCATGTTCACATGTGCCACCATCTCCCCTACCCATATTCTTTTCCTCAGTGTAGGCCATTTACATATCAGTTTTACATATTGATATGCTGTGGACACTGTATACATATACACAATTAACGCTTATGCAGTTTTACTCATGTTAGGCGTAAAACGCACTCGTATATAAAATGGAATCTTGAAACATTCCAAAATAGTTACAAATTCAGAATGTAAAATTTCTGAGACATTTGAGAAGAGGGTGGGTTTCCTCGAAAGTATCGAGAACCCGATCTAAGTTCCTGTGTGAATTTCTCACTTCTCTCTATTGTTTAAGGGGTTCGTTATTGAAGGGGATACGTTCTCAATTTCCAAAAAATCGATTTTTTGTTTTTGACGGAACTTAAATCCTTATAGTATGTATAATTATGGGAGAAAAGATTTAAAATGTTATCTCAATTATTAAGAAAGATATGAGCAAAAATGTGAGCGCGCGCACGATCAAAATATAATTAGGGGAGATGGGGGCACATGTGAACAGGGGGCAGATGTGAACGTCGCAATTTTTCAATAATTATTATAAGTTTTTTTATTTGAAAAAAATTACTAAAGATGACAGCACCTGTAGACATATGGTAAAACTTTTTTGAAGGTTTTTGACATTTTGTTTGTCCTCTATAACCAAAACAGTGTTTTTAGATCTCAAAAGTAAAATCTTTGTTCCAAGTTGATAAGTGTATAACTTTATTATTTATTCATTTATTTAAATTTGAGTGTTTTAACATATACTATGAATACTAATAAATATTTTGATAAAGTTCTTTTTTCTTCTAAAATTGATACATGTTAATGATTTATCAATTTAACAGAAGCAGCAATGTGGGGCACATGTGAACAGACAAGTTGGGGCAGATATGAACAGTACATAAGTGCCCCAATAATGATTCTGTGATTCTGTTCCTTTCAGTTAACTTAATGATCAATAATGTCAGTTCCATTATCTATAATTTTCCTGAAATAGAAGATATTTTTCTCACACAAAGTTGATTTTGCATTGAAAATTCATCAAACACATCTTTCAGCAAATACATAAAGAGCAACAAGCTCGTTTACATTCAATTGTACTTTAAATAAATTTAATGTTTTCTAAAATGCAATAAGTGTTTTATATTATTTTACTAAACAGTATACAACAATACTTTTTATGCATTGTTAATACAAAAGTATTACCATGAACAACTTTGCAAATTTTTCTATTACATTTGTTCTAAACTTGCAGTGATGGCTTACTTCCATATCTAAAACAGTTATGTATATGATGCTTTGAATGGAGATAGATATGAGTAATATTTTAAGAAAGTAAATTTTTTAAACTGATAACTACCGTAAAATCCCTATTGTAACCCCCTCCCTCTTTCAAAAGCGAAAGAAGTTAAGGGAGGGGGGGGGGGGGTTATAGTCGAGATATTTTTTAAATCATTAAAAAACCCTTCTTTATCTATAATTTACAAGTAAATAAGGCAAATATAGCCGTGGGAATCTTTCGTATTTTGGCAGATGTGAGATAAATAGTATGTAAACGCCCTCTCTCTAAAATATTCCCCAAACAAAAACCCCTAATCAAAGTTTAAAAACTTTAATTTCTTTTTTAAAATTGCTTCTTTATTTTTTTATTTTATTTCAGCAATACTTAATGAATCATGTAAGCGTCCGCCCCCAAAATCTACTTATTTTCATTTTATAATCTTTTGCTTAAACATATCACCCAGAAACTAGAGAAATATATATATATATATATATATTTCTTTAAGGTAAATTTCACAGGTAATTAACTAATGATTACGATGACAAATAAATAACAGAATAAAAAGCATGCCAAAGGATATTTTTTCCTTGTGTTCACATGTGCCCCACGTGTGTTCACAACTACCCCGCTGATGGGGCACATGTGGACAATTTTTCGAATTTATAAAACCATTAAAAAATATAAGAAGAACTATACAGGTGATTTTTAAATATTACCATGTATAAAAGTAAGTTCTATTTACTATATTGAGTATGTTTTGTTTATAGAAATTAATCCAGTCATGAGAAAAAGCTATATTTATGCGAACTGTTCACATGTGCCCCCATCTCCCCTAATCCTAAAAGTTTAAAACGCGATTTTCTGGAAACTATATTTTTCAACATGGGCAGCATGATAACTTAAACAATTTTTAACATTTTTGGATAAAAATTTGCGCTCATCTACGCATAATGATTGTCTATGGGCAATCGAGCGATTTTTTTATTTTAATTTTTTTTTTATCTTTTTCCAATAAGTTTAACCCTCTCGCTGCGTAATTGTTTTATTAAAATAGCTTCAAAATAATTAAAATAGCTTCTTTGCCACCGGCTTTTCAAAACAAAAATTTTTGTCTAATTTAATCAGGAAAATGCTCAGATTAAAGATAGGTCCCGGGCTCCTCGGCCCAAATTTCTTCGTATCGTCGTCTCAGATTAAACAAGGCAAAATTTACAAAAAAAAAAAAAAAAGAAAAGAAAAAGAAAACTGGTGGGAATAATCAAGGAGGGTTAATTAGACGGAAAAATGCATGTCCGAGAAAATATCGGGTTGCGCAGCGAATGGATTAAGGGGTCTCAGGACTCTTAAAATTGGAAAAAAATGAAAATAAAAGACCATTTTCAACATTTAATATATTAAAATGTATTTGATTTTAAGACACAATTTTAATTGGAATAAAACATATAAGTATGTTCTTACATTTCATGTATTTAAAAAATTATAAGATGCAGAATTAGCATTTACAGGGGGCTCTAAACTGTTAGACATTTTTCGAGCAAAAAATCGGCATAACAGCTTACGCGCACGATTACAAAATAAGTGTTTCAACTAGAATGAAAATTTTGGTACCTACTTATACTTCAAATTGTAATAATTACCCTGAACCTAAATAAATTTGTAATTAAAGCATTTTTATATTTTTAATACAAAGTTGTATTTACCTAATGCAAAATTAAGAAAATTTCAACAGTATAATCACTTTAAAAAATATTGTTTTGAACAATAAAAAGGAACTTTTAGGTTCAGTTTATACAGACTAACGTGGAACATATGTTTTGAAAATTTCATGAAAAAATATTCATAAGTTTTTGAGATATCGTGCGCGTTATGCCCAAAAACGTCATTTGGAGAAAAATGGCTTCAAAGTTCCCGAAACGACGCTTCAGCTATTGAACGTGTATAAATGTAAAAGCCATAACTTCAGTTCTAATAGGAATTTCAAGGAAACAATTATATCAAAATGTTCAAAAAAGATAGGAGTTTAACATCTAAAAAAATTAAAATTTCGAAAATTTTAAAGCTTTAAGAGTCCTGAGACTCCTTAAAGGTAAAAATTTTAAACGAAAAATGAGATTTTTTTCAAAATAGCAAATTATTTTATTTTTTAAAAATTCAAAAATTTGAGCCTACGAACCTTAGCTGCAACCTTATTTTACAAGATGAAAATGAGATTTTATTAATTTTTTGTTTCTACAGGAATTTAGGATGCTGCACATCCAGCCCGGATATTTTGGTACAGGTCAACGCGGCGGCAGGTTTCCGACGACGTAATGTGTGACCAAATTTAACAAGAAATTAAAAAAAAAAAAAAAAACTTGAAGCAATAACAAACAACGGCGAATTATTAGTTTTTCAATTAATTTTACTACCTTCCTAAAACAAAATTCCAAAATATGTAAATTTTTCGCCGCCAAGAACGTATGTAACTTCTTAAGGTATCCTATACCTTATGATTTAGATTAAGATTCATGTTTTAAAAAAAGAGAAAGCCAACGCAATCCTGCCACACAAATTTAAAATAAAAAATAATAATAAAAAAAAAAGAGACAATTGTTCTTCATTTTTATTATTTAAATATTGTCAGCTACCATTGTTTTCAAAATATGTTTAAGTAATGAATTTTTTACTTCATTAGCTGGATGATATACTTTCTGCTGTTTTTATCACCAGATGCATCTTTTGTTAAATCAAGTTTTACACACATAGCTATATTTTATTTTCTATTGTATTTTGAAGTAAAAGACAAAGTCGGTATTCAAAATATTTTATTTATTCCTGGCTAATAAACATCTGAGACGATTGTTTAGAATCGTGTATCTCAACAGGTGTGTCGCGCCACAAGTGGGTGGCAAGTTTGTATCATATGTGTCATGAAAATACAGGACATAAATCAGTTTGGTAAAAAGAATGATTTATCATGAGCAGTCATATGACATAAATACACTGTAAAAAAATCTGTAAAGTTACTAAAGTTTTTCTAGGAAACTGGGATTCCTAGAACTTTTTATGTAACGGCAACAACAAAAATTCCTGTAACAGCATCTGTTACAGTGTACATGAAACTATGTGATAACAAGATAGTGAAACACACTTTTGTGTTTTCACTCTTAGTGAAACAAACTTTATCTTTTTAACACTTTCCAACACAGTTGAAAAGTGCTGATAACTTCAGTTTGTCTGTCTGCCGCTTGTCTATGGTCTAACTCAAATATACTCGGATTGCCGTGCAATTGTTATGGTTTACTAAGGCATGCAATCTATTGAAAATGGACTGTGTAGCATATATAGCTCATTTACAGGGACATTGAAAAGAATCACGTTACATTTTAGTCTGTAGGGGGAAATCGTTTGAGGTGTATTTTAACGATGTTACACTATTTCAAACATAATTAAATTGATATGCATTAATGAGGGGGCTAAAATTGCTTTTTGTAGAACTTGGAGTGCAAAGAATATATCATCCATTTACAGGGTCACACAAAATAGTTTCGTTACACAATGATCTACGGTGAAAAAATGTTTGCAGCGTATTGTAATGACGTCACATTATTTTAAACATAAGAAAATTTAAGTACATTATTGAGGTGCACTGCAAGATGCTTAGCGTAGAATATGACGTGCATAACAGTTATCGTTCATTTACAGTGTTACACAAAATTTCGATTACAGTACTACCTATGAGCGATGATTTCTAAAAAAATTTTTGCTGCATACGTGCTGTGTATAAATTCAGTAGATCATATACAGGGCTACACAAAATAATTGCTAAGAATTACTGTGTATGAGCATGAATTGCCTAATGGTGTTTTTTAATTGAATTTCGCACTTTCCCGTTTTCTCCCGTCCGAGTATATTTAGTATACTAATGTAGAAAATAAATAAATCCATATACAGGGCTACCTAGATGCATTGACGTCTATGGATGGTAATTGCTGAAAGTACGTTTTTAGTTGTGTTATGTGTTTTTATCTTGAATTAAATTTTAGTTTAGTACGAGGTGCGTTTAAAATTCTGCAGATAATATACAGAGCTATGCAAGATTATTCCAGTACATTTCCGTCTATTGTCGGAAATTTCTGAAGGTGAATTTCCGACTGTGTTATGCGTTTTGAACTTGGTTAAAGTAGCACACTATGATATAATACTGATATATAGATCATGTACAGGGTTACGCACGAAAATTCGAGTACCTTTACGGCTACGGACGATAATTGCTGAAATCAAATACATTATACATTTTCTAAACTGTTTATTTAGATATCTTATTTCACCTTTTAAAATGGTGGACTTCCGGTGGAATATTCTGGAAGTGTTAGAAATTGTTTCATAATCTATGCTTGATGCATGATCTTTCTTCCTTGTTTTTCTTTCTTTTTTTTAAGGAAGTTTCAGCCTTTCGTTACTCTGCTAATGCCCCATCCGTAAATCACTTCTTGTCATGTGCTTGTGAGTATGTTCACGTCGGTCAAGGCAAAAGCAGTGCTGATTCATGATGTCAGTTCATGGAGGAATATCAGACGCAGGAAAATGTACTAAATCTGATCTTTAATAAAACCCCATACATTGGAATCTGCGAACGAGGATCTAATGATCGTGGTGATTAGCGAATGACACCTCCGGGATCAATCGAAACCATGGAATTATGAGTGACGGGAAAATGACATAGCCTCAAAATAGTAAATCTTCAACTGTAACCGGTTTCGCAGTGGCTCATTACAACCAGGTCCAGCTTCCACCAATAAATTTAAATAGAAATTTTCTCCTTATTTAAACGTCTTATTAATGCAGAATTTCAGTCATAATTATGGACAAAAAAACATTTATTTTTAGTGATGGAAGTTTATTTCTGCTGTAGTCAGGTCCTGAATTTCCGCTATATTATGACTAATCAAACAACCTCCTTTCAGTGTCAGTGAAATACCGGGTGATCTAAAAGTCAGGACGAACTTTAAAAATGAATAATTCGAAAACGAATCAAGATTAAAAGATACGGTTTGCACCAAACGGATGGAAAAGAAACCGGGTTTTGTGTGGCAGCAAAAAAAAAATAGTTCTGTTGGCTACCAACAGATGGCGCCATAGTGTTTTATTGCACCAAAAGATGATTTACAAATGAAAAAAAATGTTGACAACTTACAAGTCAGCTTAATTACAGTTAATTAGTACTACAATAAATGTTCAATGTGCTGTCCATCATTCGAAAGTACAGCTGTGAGACGAGGCACCACACCGTTCAGAGCATTTAGTAGCATTTCTTGCGTTACGGCAGACCCATTTTGGCGGATGGCATCTTTCAGTGTTGCTAGTGATGCCGGTTGGTCGCGGTACACTTTTGACTTCAAGAACTCCAAAACCAAAAGTCACAGGGTGTCAGATCGGGAGATCTTGGAGGCCATGCGTGATTAAAGTAGCGACTGATAATGCGATTCTCCCCAAATGTTGAGCGTAGCAGGCGTTGCACAGCCAGAGCAATATGAGGTGGTGCTCCATCTTGCACAAAGTGACTATTTGGAGTACTTGTCGCTCTTGCAGTTCAGGAATAATGTTGTTCTGTAACAGTGCTACATATCGCTGACCAGTGACAGAAAATGTTTTGAAACCCGTCTATGTGACTTCCTCGGAAATAAATGGACCAATTATGAAATCAGCAGTGAAGCCACACCAAACTGTCACTTTAGACTGTTGCAAGAGAACCTCAAGAAATGCATGTGGATTTTCTGTGGTCCACACTCGACAATTGTGGATGTTAACAGCGCCAGAGAGTGTGAAATGCGCTTCATCTGTCCAAATCACAGTGTGAAACCAGTCGTGCTGCTCTTCCATCTTATTGAATATCAAAATCGCTAAATCTCGGTGAGAGTCGAAGTCAGGAGGTTTCAGTTCTTAGTTATGTTGCAACTTGTAGGGATACCGTTGCAAAGTTATTTTCAGTGCTCTCCAGACACTTCCGTACGACACTCCTGCCTACCTCGAAACTTCTCGAGCAGTGCACTCCCCATGTGCAGCAATCGCCGACATGGATTGCACCGTCTGCTCCACTGTCGTTGCACCAGCAGCGGCTGTTGAGGGACATCCACTTCTTTGACGTGACGCCAAAGAACCTGTAGCTTCAAATTTCATCATCATTTTGTTCAATGCAGAAGACGTTATTGGTCCTTTGCTATCTCGCATACCTTTCATGTAGCGATATGCTCGCAATGCTGCAATGGCACTTTCCGAATTCTTATAATACGGGTTAACTGAGAGGGTATTCTCAACTATGGACAGCATTTCGATGCATACAAGCTTCGATTACCATTAACTGCTGATGTTGCTCCTTTTTATATCGTTTGTTGCTTTGCATAATCCTACATCAGAAATCTGACAGCTCCATCTGTTGGTCGCCAACAGAACTATTTTTTTTCGTTGCCACACAAAACCCGGTTTCTTTTCCATCCGTTTGGTGCAAACCGTATCTTTGTATCTTGATTCGTTTTCGAATTATTCATTTTTAAAGTTCGTCCTGACTTTTGGATCACCCGGTATATTATAATACCCGGGCTAACTCCCATCAGTAAAAACGAATAGAAAATTTTTGCCACATTTTTGAGAGAAATTTTCCAGAAATAAGCCGCTAAAATAAGGCGAAATTTTCTATTAAAAACTTACTGGTGGAAGTTTCCTTCGGCGGTAATCAGAAACTGTTTATCCGATGTAAAAAATCAGCTGTCATCTTGTGGCAACCTCCTCAGTTCCTTTACTCGCAACTGGTAAACCCTACATTATATGTCATCTCCTCTTTATTCATAACTCCATTATTGAAACTGGGCTTTCAGCCGCGTCTCCTGTATACGATTGCCTATCATATTTCAAAAACTCATAAAAATTTACGGATTGTCGTATCAGAGTGCGGTTTACACTATAAAACTTGGCAAATGGCCGGAATTCTTTTGGCAAAAAATAGTTTAAAAGTTTTGAATTATTTTTTTTGATTGCCTCAAAACATCCGGCACGTTGACAAGTCTTATGGTGCAAACCGCAGTTCCATATGAGAATTTTTTTACAAGGGGTGATCAAATGAAAAGGTACGAAACGACATAAAAACGTAACAGTTAAATATTTGCATATTCCGCCATGGGAGAACGTAGCGAGACATCTCAGGATGCGATTGTTGTCTCTGCACTCTCAGAAATAGAATTCTCACTTTTGACGATTTAGCAATCCTCAAGCTGTATTTCGTCGTTTTTGATGATCATTTCCTATCACCATCACGTGACTTTTAAGGAAAGGTAAACTCTCAGATATTTGACGAAAGTTTTTCCTCAATCACGGTCAGACTCAATGCATTTTAAGGAAACCGTTGCTGCACCTCCTCAAATCCTGCGATTTTAGCAAGCAGATATTTGCTTGTTTGTATTAGTCCCGTAATAATTTATTTTTAAAACAGCACTTTTTAGTGCTTTTCAGAAAATACTGAAATATAGGTAGTTATTGTTTCTTCATAAGTTATTTTTTTAGCTGTTAAAATTTTTAGGAATGCTTATTATTATTATTACTTATGTTGTTGTTCGTTATGTTTTAATTCGAAAAGAATATATTTCCTGTGTTCAAAAACATCCAAAAAGAAAATTTAATCAATAAAATTTCAAAGATCCGGGATATCTTTTTTTTAAATTTGTTTAAGAAGTATATTCTGTTTTCAATCAGATTAAAAATAAACATAATTGATCCCTCTCCCTTTTATAAACAGTAAAGTGTTAAAGTCTTATCCACCTACTCAAAGTGATAAAATCCCACGCAATATGCACTTCACAATTCGTTATTTGTGTAACGAATTGTTAACGAAAATGCAAATTAACCAGACCATATTCTAACCATTCATTGAGTAAAGAAAATTTCACTAATAAATGATTTAATCAAGCCATATTATAATTATTCATTGACCATGAGAAAAACATAATAATAAATTAACCTTCCTTAAAACTTTCAGCACCGATAAATTACAATCTATCTTATAAAAATATAATCACGCGGCAGCTTTCATTACATCAGTCTAAAAGCACATTCATACAAGTCCCCGATAGCCTGGTCGGTAGAGCAAGTGTCTCCCATCCCAAAGGCCGCGGGTTCAAATCACGCCGATGAAAACGGGAAGTGAATTTTTTCCTCCCTTGATGCAGGAGCTTCCAAACTGTTCAATAGATGGCGCCACCAGCCCATTTTGACGAAACTTTTGATGAAATTTATATCGTCAAACAAGTGAAGAAAGTAATTTCATCAATTTGACGAAATATTCGCTCGGAGAATATTCCAGGAAAACGTTTCGTCAAAAACAAAGAAAATTTCGTGAAATGTGAGTATTCATTTCTGAGTGTGTGACTGGGATCGGAGCATGCGCGGTTGCCCGCATGCGCAGTAGAGAGCAGAGGCTCTTATCAAAAGCGGCGTCCAAATGATGCGGCAGTCCGTATGCGGACAGGATGGCGTTCGCGTTGCAAAATTCGACGACTGAGGAGCAGAGCGGTGTTATCCGATTTCTGACAGCGGAAGGTGAGAAACCGGCAGCTATTCATCGCCGGATGGTGACAGTTTACGGGGAGAAATGTGTCTCTGAGAAGTTTGTCTGAAAATGGAGTGCCCATTTTCGTGCAGGCCGTGAGAGTTTGGGTGATAACCGGAGACCAGTTAAAGTGGGAGACGTTGGACCATCCGCACTACAGTCCGGACATGTCGCCTGCGATTTCCATGTGTTTGGTCCACTGAAGAAACACCTAAAAGGAAAGCCCTTCAACTCGGACGACGTACTCAAGGACGCTGTGCTCGTCACGGCCACAGGAATTCTGTGAACAAGGAATCCTGCGTCTTGCCCATCAGTGGGATCGTCCTGCTCAGGCCTATGACGAATATTTTGAATAAAGTCTACATTTGTACCCACCATGTCGTTTCGTACCTTTTCATTTGATCACCCCTTGTATGATTTTTTAAAATATGAACAGATTTGTGGAACAAACACTCTGTATAACTGCATAATTGAAGTGAAATTATCAAGCTACATTCATTGTTTTACAACCAGTTTTCGTCTCCATGTTATAGAAAAACCTGGCAGTATTACTGATACTGTTATGGATATATTAGGTAGCTTTCATTACAAAAAGCTACCTATTGCAGTCGTTCGGAGGAAAACGATTCCGAAAAATTTTGGTATATTTTCACCGATCATGACCCCTAGACCACCCTTCGTTCAAAATTGATATATATATATATATCCATATATATATATATCTGATCTTTGTCATACTGTAACTCTCGTATTTATGAACCGATTTGGATAAAATTTCGTGTGTACATAGTACATACCAATGTCTCGACCGAGTTTGTTGGCCAGCTTCATCCGCCATCTTGTTTCAAAATGGCAGCCATTTAAAAAATTTAAAAAAATTTTAAATTTAAAATGAGGCACAAAAAAAAAAAAAAAAAAAAAAAAATTAGACATTGGAAAAGATTTTTTTCTTATTTGTTTGGGCTTGATGCAAAGATTCTGGAGCATTTTTAGTTTCGTCTATATGTTAAAAAATGGCTGAGTTATAGCACTTTGAATTTCTAGCATGGCTGACATTTTGAAACGATCTGATTTTTGTCACGTGATAATACACGTATTTATGAGCCGATTTGGATGTGACAAGGAATGTGCATAGTACATAGCAATGTCTCGACCGAGTTCGTTGGCCAGCCTCATCCGCCATCTTGTTTTAAAATGGCGGCCATTTAAAAATTTTAATTTAAAAGTGAGGTACAAAATAATTAGAAATTGAAAAAGATTTTTTTCTTATGTGTTTCAGCTTGTTACAAAGATTCCGGATTCTTTTTTGTTTTACCTTTATCTAAAAAAAGCCGAGATATAGCAGTTTGAATTTCGAATGTGTGTGACATTTTAAAAAATCTGATTTTTTGACTGCAACAGCACTCGTATATATCAACCGATTTAGATATGAGTGAGCATGTGCACAGGAATTACTAAGGTCTCGACCAAGTTCATTGGTGAGCTTCGTTGCACCCATTATGTTGTTTTAAAATGGCGGGCTATCACCGATAATTCGGGTTAATATAATTATTAATATAATTCGGAATATCACCGAATTTGGCGACAAAATATAAATCACTTTAATAAAACCAGCTTTGATAACGCTGACTAATTTCGCGAAATCCTCATTCATATTCAATATTGACAAAAATTAGTATTTAATCTTCTATAATCGGTTTCCACTAATTTGAGCTCGGTGTGTTTGAATAATATAAGCTGGCTTTTAAAAAATAAGGAATATGAAAGCTACCTCTTCCTCCCGGCACTGGCCGGAAGGACTTTTGAAGATTATGAAACAGGAATTCACAAAATCCGCGGTTTGTAACACTTTCCAACATGGTTGAAAAGCATTTATTAATGCTGTTTGTTTGTCTGTGATCTAACTCCTGCAAATATACTCGGATCCACATGTAATTTTTATTTTAATGAAGTTCACTATAGAATGCTCGGTACTGAAAATAAAGCGTATATAATTTATAGGTTTTTTCTTTTTTTTTTTTTTTTTATAGAGACGCACAAAAGATTTCTTACTTTTTTACTGTATGCTAATGTTTCCTTTTTCGTTCCAGAAAATTTTGATGTGGGACAAAATATAGCGTACTTAGACAAGAGTTGTGTTGGAGCAGGACAGTGCAACCTACAGTTAAACAGTGTTCCTGACTGGTCCTATGTCCTTAAAATGTTTTTTGATGAAGTTGCGGTTTTCGATAAAAAGTATATAAATTCTATTGTGTTTGTTCCTGGAAAAGATTATGGCCATTTTACTCAGGTAAGTACACACGCACATAAATTTATAAATGAAAGGTATTTTAGTACCAGAATTACAATAAAATTCTCAAAAGAGGTAGAGCACACTACCACAAACTACGTTTTCATGGGCAAGCCAGAGTCCCAATACGCACAATCCATTTATTAACTTAAAAGTAAAGAATGTCTCAATTCAATTCAACTCCGCATTTTTATTCACATCTTTAACAATAACGATGCTATTTTAAAGAAATTGTCAACAACTTACCTTGATTTGAGTGAAATGTGATGAAAATGGCACACAAATTTTTACAATAAAACTGTATTTAATATCAATTGTATTCCGAAATATGAGAGCCTAATTATGCACTGTTTGGATGCAGAGAATGATAATTTACTGCGCTTTTCGTGATTTCAACGCATTTCACAACACTGTAAAAAATTACTGCGGTAATTTTTCTGAAATAGAGATTCCAGGCAAAGTCACATAAAAAACGGGCTTGCACCTAGATAAACAGGCTTTGCCTTCAGATAAACGGGTTTTGCACTTAAAACAGGAAATTTACGGGATTTGACCGTTTAGTTCGAAAAAATGGCCTTTTTCGCAAATTTACTGGAAAAATTCATGGTAAAGTACACGTAAATTTACAATTTTTTTAACAGTGAACTATAGTGAACCCCCATTAGTGCGGACTTCCAACGGAGGGATTTTTTCTCCGAAGAAACCGAAGTCTATAGTAAACGTTGCAAAAATGTAAATGGTGTTATCAATTACATTGAATAAATTGAATTCAGTTTTCGCCAGAAATTAAATGGTTTACGAATTTAATGCTAGGGATCCTTTTTTTTTTGGTAATTTTAGCAAAATACTAAGTTAATGATAATTTATTAATATAAAAGAGTAACTTATTCACGGTAAACAAAATATACAAAGAAATTGTCATACTTACATAATTTTATTTTAATTAAAGTAATATCTCACTTTTCTTTGCGATAGTTAAATAAAAGATTTTTTTACCACACCATTTTTAAAGTTTTGTGACACATTCGAGCATTTGGTTTGCTACATCACATCTATAATGGTAATATATTGCGAACAACTCTTAGCAATTTTTGAACCTCTCACGTTTTTTGTGTTCTAATGCTTTCTTTGTCTTTACCATTGTGAATGACCATTTTTATTTATATCTCGATAACCAAAGTTAGACCAAATTTTCTTTTGTAGAAATAATGTAAAAAACCAGTTTTTCGATTATACTTTCGATTATAGTTTCGATTATAGTTCGATTATAGTTCGATTATAGTCGATAGTTTTTCGATTATATTTTGGAAAAATTTTGTCCACATTGTCCGAGGAATTGTACGCATTGTCCGATATTTTTAGTATTAATTGCAAATAAGAGATGATGAGGAAAAACAAAATTGTCCTTATTAACCAGAGATACATCACATACGGAGACGCATTAACGAGAATCAATTGTAGTACATATAACTGTGGCCTTTATGCCTAGTTTAACTCGAAGATACAGTGATCAGCAAATACAAAAAAAGTACACTTCAACAGCGCCCCCTTTTGGGTATTCGACTACAAATATAGGACCTTAAAACACAAACCGAACCTCAAATGCTAGTTTATTCGAACTATATTAGTTCTGGTACTTTATCCAATGTGTCCGTATCAATGCGACGGAGTTCGTCATGCGATCTACATCGCACAAATCCGTATCAGTGGAAGAAAGAGAGACGGAGGACACGGAAGAACGGTCGGTCATCTTAAGCGTGTCCGGTTCTAAGGTTCTGACTCTAACCGTTTCCTTTTGTAACGCTCGCGCACCTCTCATCTTTGACTCCCAAAAGAAATATCTTGTAAAAAAAAAATCAACTTTTTAAATTTATTAAATAAAATTAAATAATAAATAATAAAAAGACAAATTTCTGCGAAAAAAAAAACTATATATATATACTATATATATATATATATCCATGATCTAAAGATACGAGTTAACTAGCGTAATTAATTTGTAACAATTTATGTATAGGGGAGATGGGGGCACATGTGAACATCGCAATTTTTCGATAGTTATTATAAGTCTTTTTATTTGAAAAAAAATTACTAAAGATGATAGCACCTGTAGACATATGGTAAAAATCTTTTGAAGCTCTATGACATTTTGTTTGTCATCAGTAGCCAAAACACTGTTTTTAGATCTCAAAAGTAAAATCTTTGTTCCAAGTTGATAAGCGAATAACTTTATTTAGTTATTCCTTTATTTGAATTTGGGTGTTTTAACATATACTATGAATACTGATAAACATTTTTGATACGGTTCTTTTTCTTCTAAAATTGAGAAATGTTAATGATTTATCAATTTAACAAAAGTAGCAATGCGGGGCACTTGTGAACAGACTATAGTTGAGGCAGATATGAATAGTTCATAAGTGCCCCAATAATCATTCTGTGATTCTGTTTCGTTCAGTTAACTTAATGAGAAATAATGTAAGTTCCATTGTCTATAATTTTCCTGAAATAGAAGATATTTTCCTCACACAAAGTTTATTTTGTATTGAAACTTCATCAAACACACCCTTTAGCAAATATATATAAAGAGCAACAAGCTCGTTTACGTTCAATTGTACTTTAAATAAATTTAATGTTTTCTAAAATGCAATAAGTGTTATATATTATTTTACTAAACGGTTTACAACAATATTTTTTATGCATTGTTAATACAAAAGTATTACCTTGAACAACTTTGCAAATTTTTCTGTTATATTTGTTCTAACCTTGCAATGATGGCTTACTTCCATCTCTAAAACAGTTATGTATATGATGCTTTGAATGGAGCTATCCATTCAAAATACCATATCCATAAATACCAGTAATATTTTAAGAAAGTAAAATGTTTAAACTGATAACTACCGTAAAATCCCGATTGTACACCCCCCTTCCCTCTTTCAAAAGCAAAAGAAGTTGGGGGGGGTGGGGTTATAGTCGAGATTTTTTTTATCATTTAAAAAACCTTCTTTATCTATAATTTACAAGTAAATAAGGCAAATACACGAGTGAGAATCTTTCGTATTTCGGCAGATTTCCGATAAATAGTATGTAAATGCCTCCTCCCTAAAATTTCCCCCAACAAAAACCCTTAAGCAAAATTTAAAAGTTTTAATTTCTTTTTTAAAATTGCTTCTTTATTTTTTTATTTTATTGCAACAATATTTAATGAATCATCTAAGCCTCTCCCCTCCAAATCTACTTATTTTCATTTTATAATCTTTTGCTTAAACATATCACACAGAAACTAGAGAAATATACATATATATTTTTTCTTTATGGTGAATTTAAAAGGTAATATAACTAATGATTAGGATGACAAACGAATAACAGAATAAAAAGCATGTTAAAGGACATTTTTTCCTTGTGTTCACATGTGCCCCACGTGTGTTCAAACTACCCCGCTGATGGGGCACATGTGAACAATTTTTTGAATTTATAAAACTATTAAAAAATGTAAGAAAAACTATACAGCTGATTTTTAAAAAATTACCATGAGTAAAAGAAAGTCCTGTTTACTATATTATGTAGTTTTTGTTTATAGAAATTAATCCAGTTATGAGAAAAAGCTATATTTATGCGAACTGTTCACATGTGCCCCCATCTCCCCTACCCGAATGAGCTCGAGATAACTAGCTAAGTGGTGAAAAAAAGATGGACGAAGTGGACTTTTTATTTAGTTTTTTTTTTGTTTTGTAAGTTTTAAATTCTGTCATTGGCTCTTAAATTAAAAATAGTATTTCTTTAATTTTCTAAGTACTTATACTCACAGAGTAAAACTCGTGAAAACGGAACATCTATGTAATAATCTCAACAAAAAGAATGCCACACAATTTTAAAGGCGCTTCACCTGCTAAGATGCAAATCTACCTAAACTGCATTTTTCTTCTTTTCACTTGCGATTCCATCTACCATCTTAGCAGATTTTACTGTAGTTATGTCTATTTTACTTTTATAATTGTTTTAATATTTTCTATAAAACACCTTTGGTTCTTTTGATTTATTTCCAGACGAGTTGTTCCACGAGTTCTTCTTCATTAACCCCTCGGAAAACGGTTGCTTGATTATAAAGCATGCAGTACCGGTTTCAGTTCCATTTCAACTTTTTCCTTACCCTTATGCTCTCCAAATAATGCTCTTCGAAATTGTAATTTGAATGCGTTTATGTAGACCTGAGAGTCATATTTGGAGTTCAATAAAAAAAAAATAAATGAAAATAAAAATAATATACGCTACACTTAAGAGTTTGGAAAAAAATGGGGAAAAGTTTAAAAAGGTGATAGTGCACATTATAAACAAATAATTTTTATATACGAAACTAGGGTCACAATTAGTGTTGCCAGGTGTCCCGATTTACGCGGGATTTTCCGATTTTTAGGGGCTTCAAGAACTGTTCCACGTAACTACTGCGCGGGACGTAAAAATTCCCGCGTTTTCATGGTGCCCAAATTTTTTTAAATTTCTTCTCCTACCATGCTGTATTAGTTTGCATCGAATGGAACTTCAAACTTTTGTGCCGCCCTATATATGAGGTATAGAATTTATACATGACAAATAACATACAAAAGATTAATTAAATTTAAAAGCGCATACCGAATTTTAAACCGTACACTCCAGCAATTATTACTCAAAGAGAGTACTGTAACCAATTTCTTTTGTGTGTCCCTGTAAATGAATAAAAAATGCCATGAATGCCCTGTTCTAACGTGATCGTAGTGAAATTCAGTGATTTATATCAGTTTCAATACATTTGAAATAGTGTAATGTCATTAAAATACTCTGCAAACGATTTTCCCAATGTACCACAATGTAATGGAATATTTTTGAATGCTGCTGTAATTGAACTATTAATCCTACATTCTTCATGTACAATACCAAACATGCTTTGGTGACCCTAAATAACCTTTATCAATTTCATGAAAATCCGAGTATATTTACAGGAGTTAGAGCGTGGACAGACGTCCAGACAGACTGGCGGACAGACAAACCGAATGCATAAACACTTTTCAATTTTGTTGGAAAGTGTTAAAAATTATTGTTCCTACAATAGGAATACTATACAGGGTGTCCGAAAATTCCTGGTCACATTTTAAAATTCAATATAAAATCAAGCAATTGTTTTCTTAGGATGGTTTCTTAGGATGAAAAGTTTCCTTCAAGTGAATGAAAATAATTATTTTCAGATTTCGATCATAGATGACGCCGTTTGTCCGTATGTATGCTTTCAAACATAACATGCGTTTATTCTGATTTTCAGGTTAATGTTGACGCTGTGACGCAGAAATGACGACTGCCAGCGCTGGGAGTCGTATAATCGTCAGTTCTGTGTCACAGCGTCAAAATTAATCTGAAAATCATAAAAAACATATGTTTGAAAGCATACTTTACATACGGACAAATGACGTCATCTATGATCGAAATTTGTAACTAATTATTTTAATTTGCTTGAAGAAAATGTTTCATCATGAAAGACATTTTAGACTGAATTGCACTCCTGTACGACAATTACTTGATTTTATATTGAATTTTAAAATTATTGAATTAACAAGAAATATAAAAATTTTGTTTTTAAAGTCAATTCCTACTTAGGTCATCAAAGAAAAATTTAATATAATCCCTTAAGCTAATATTAGTTTTTGTTGCATTAAAATATCTCAATTTGTTGATTTTCTAAGCAAGTAGGTTTACAATGGAAGTCTATGGGAATTTGGCGAAATATTAGAAATATCGCTAAGTTGGCGTCACTTTTGGCGACTCATTTTGATCGCCAACTTTGGCGATATATCGCCAAGTTGGCGACAAACTTGGCGGTATTTGGCGACAGAACAGGGTCCCCCCTATGGTAATCCCCCTTATAGATATGAAGAGGCATTAAATGCTTCAATAACCAATGGCCGCCATTTTGTCTCCCATGTAAAACTAAAATTAATTAATTAAAATTTAATTAATGAATTAATATTTGAAAAAACTGTATTAACATCAATTGTCATCCAGTACAAGTTTAAAAAAAATTATTTCAACTTGATAGGATGAATAATAAGTATTTTATTAACGATTGAAAATTTGAACAAGATATATAAATAAATAATAAATAAATATAGGAAGAGTGTGAACTAATAGTAGGAACTGAAAAAAAAATTTCGGATACCCTGTATTATTATACCTGCTAAATTGAGATTTTGTTTAACCCTTAGCGATTCCGCTTTCACAGGTTTTACAGTATAATAGTGTTATGTTTATTTCGTATAGTAAAACCTGCTAAGACGGAATCGCAAAGACATGAGAAAAATTCTCTTTAAAATAGACTTCCGTCTTAGCAGGTGTATTTGTATGGTATTCCTATCGTAAGGAACATGAAAATTTAACGTTTAGTATAGGATTCCGTCATTAACAGGTTCTGATTTCAAGGGGGTTTACTGTATTTTTATGTCCCGCTTTTTTTTTTGTTTCCCTGTTCCGCTTTTTTATGACACTGAATCTGCAGAATTATGATGTAGAATCGTATATTGATAATTTAATATACTCAAAATCATGTTTGTTCCTAAATTACATTCCAATAATTTATTTGTGCTCTCATAAATCTTAAAATCTATTCATTTACTAGTTAAAATAACTTGATTTTTATCTCATCTAAAAAGCTCTCTTTTTAAATAAAAGTAAATATAGCTTGCTACAATTGACGGTTATTGATAATGCAGATAATAATATTTATTTCCTGTCTAAAATAAATCTTTATTCTAGCTAAAGTACCTACTTTCCTTTGTAATTTAACTGTGCCTTCAATTTCGCTAATTTTTGTATAATTTGTAGGATAGAAATTAAACAATAAGAACTAAAAGATCTTCTTAAAACACCAACAAAAACTTTTAAATGTGCTGGGCCTTGCTGCTGCTTTCATAGTAGAAACACGTCTTTTTTGCGTCTGACGAAGAAAGACTCAGATCTTTCGAAAGGCCTGGCGCATTTAAAAGTTTTTGATGGTGTTTTAAGAAGATCTTTTAGTTCTTATTGATTCACACCAATTTCAACTTATTTTCTTAGAAATTAAACATCAGTCCGTAGATATAAACGAAATAATAATACGATGACTTGTGGAAAATAAAAATATAATGAGGCGCAAGTTTAAACAAATAACTTGGAAGATTTAATTCTCATTTCATTTAACCACTATAAAACATTTTTCATCCGTGATATATCACCAGAATGACGTCATTTGATATTTTAAATTTTATATGTGCAAGGTTAACGGATTTTTTGGGGGGGTGTGTATTGGTGGCTCGATACGTTATATGAGGTACAGACTTCTCTACTAACCTTAGAAATGTAAAATCGAAGATTTTGCTTGTGTAAGGGGATCACCTCACGATGTTACTGTTGTCTTGGCATTTAATAAAAAAGTTGCATGGATTTATTTCTTTTCTTCAATCAGCTTACTTCTTAGTATTACTCAGGAAACGAATTGCAGTTATTGTATAAGATTTTAGGAAACGCAATCCACTATCTCTTCTCTTACAAAGCTACAGCTAAAACAATCGTTGAATTTCGCAATCAATTTGGTTAGTTTATCTACTTTAAGTTTAACAATAAATTAATAACACCATATGTGGTTTACTGTATTTTTATGTCCCGCTTTTTTGTAATACTGGACCTGCCACACTAGTCACAATCCATTTATTCAATCGGTAGTCTCACTCGAATATTGATTTTTGTTTATACTGATTTTTGTTTATACTTTAAAATGATGAAGCTATTTTAGCAAAAATTAAAATAGACTAGCAGTTCTTTGTGAGAAATGTAAAGATATCATCGAGAAATGGTAGTCGTGGCTGCTATCCTTATCCAAGTAGTGCTGAACTTGATGCTCTATATTTCCGAATGCAATTGACAGTTCATACTGTTTCACTTTCTGAAATGCTGTACGTTTTAGTGACTTTTCGTGATATCACTGCATTTCATACAAAGCAAGGTAAGTCTGTCGCAAAAGTCTTTCAAATATCTTTATTTTAGTTAAAGTTACGAACGGTAACTATGTTCGGATTGATTGAGACACCCTGTATTTCTGAGTGGGAAAGTGCATTACGACTCTAGTTCTCTATGCAGTTGCAAGAAAGTATTGGAATCGTAAAATTTTTCCTTTTTTGTTTAAAACAATTCCTAGTTTGTTTGGTGTGCATTTCGTTCTCTTGGGTTTCTCAGCACCGTGTACAAATATATCCGTTCACCGTGTAAGTTTCACTGCAATAGAAGCATTACTTACATTAATATAATTCTACAAATATAATACAGTTTTAAACATTGATTAATGATTAATATGGTCAAGGATCACATTCATATAAATAATTAAGTTTTTTCATCATATTGGAAAAAAAAATCTTTTTTTAGTATTTTAAAAAACTACAGAGAAAACATTACAATTTTGCCCTTTTGCTGGATGTTCAGAGGGTTAAATTTTGTGTATGCTTAGTTTACACAATTATAAATGTTCATACAACATACACTTCCTCTTCTAGTGATTACATGAGAATAAAGATATCTGAGTTCCAAATTATTGCTTTCAAAACTCTAAAGTAAAAAGCAATACTGTTAAAAATACAATTTTGTTTTAAATAAGTAACGTTCCAACTGTAACGTTGCATGCTTTTCACTCAAACGACTTACAAGAAATATTCAAAGTTTAACAAATACTGTAGAAACTCTCATAACCGAACTTATATGTAATGGAGTAATACGGATAAGAGAGAGGAACATATTTTTCTATTAAAAAGGATTCATAAATGTATCTAATCGACAAATAAAAACTTTTATTTTAACTTTTTATTATATTTGCACATTGTTTTTGCAATTACAGTTTGAAGTACATAAATTTATTTTTTTTTTTAACATTGCATTAAATTTGTCTATTTTGCTCTTCGCTCGATTTGCTAACGAGGTACTACACTGGTGTCCAAAATTAAGGACCAATCACAAAATGCTAATTTTTAAGTACGCGAATATTCAAAAGGAAATAATATAATTAGAATAATTACTATCTCTACAGCACAGCTAGTCCATATAACATCTCATTCATGTCACACATGGTCACAAGTGTCACAGTCACTACGGTGAAGCAAAAAAATAGGAAAATCCATATATCTCATTATGAGTCTCAAATGATCACTATATGTGACTCCACTGAGTCGTCACTGTTACTGCTGCTTTGTGATGAGTCACCATGTGACTTTACAATGTAGTTACATTGTGACTCTCATGTGACTGTCATCTGTAGACTCAATTTCAAAGTCATCGTGAACGCTGCATTGTGATAAGTTATCAAATAATGTCATATTAAAGTCACATATAACTTTCAGGTGACAGAGAGACTACTGTGAAGTCACCATTATGCCATTTTGTGAAATGTCACCATGTGACTATAATGTGATATTATTTGGTGACTTATCCTAACGCAACGTTCATGATGACTTTGAAATTGAGTCTAAAAATGACAGTCGCATGAGAGTCACAATGTAACTACATTGTAAAGTCACTTGGCGACCCTTGACAAAGCAGCAGTCACATTGGCGTTTCGGTGGAGTCACATATAGTGATTATTTGAGACTCATAATGAGACGTGTGGAATTTCTTATTTTTTGTTTCACCGTAATGACTGTGACACTTGTGACCATGTGTGACATGAATGAGATGCTATATGGGCTAGCTGTGCTGTAGGGATAGTAATTATTTGAATTATATTATTTCCTTTTGAGTAGTCGCTTACTTAAAAATTAGCATTTTGTGACTGGTCCTTAATTTTGGACATCAGCGTACTTCACGCCAATGCCTCTTTATAATGACGTCAGAGGGAGTTGATTAGCTGTGCTGTTTTATAAATCGTAAGGCAACCTTATAAAAAGGAATTAAAAATGTATAAAATTCAGTGTCAACTTTCAAAAGTAAAAAAAAAAAAAAAAAAAAAAAAGGGGAAAAAAAAGTATACCTCTTACGTTTGATGATATGGATAACATCCATACAACTTATATGAAGTAGAGGAGAAATTAATTTAGGGCCGAATATATGAACTCTATGGCAGCAAAGATGCAAAACATTTGTTTGGATATCTTTCGTGACTATATCGAACAAGAAGACGAAATTTTAAGAAAAAAAAAATTGTAAGTGTACAATGAAATAAATTTTGAATTTTTATCAGACCGGATATGGGAAAGTCCGGATATGAGAGTGTCTGTTGTATTATTAAAACCTGAAATAATGTCAGAAGAAGAGGTAAAATAAATCGAAAATCACTGAACTCCTAAAACGACAACTCTTAAGTTAAACTGACACTTGTACTAACTTATATCTCATAAATCATACTGATACTTTCATTAAATTATAACTCATAAATCAAACTAACACCGTCATTAAACTTTAATCAAACTGATACTTTTAAAAAATTATAGTTTTATATAAAATACATTTTTCCAGTTAAATGAATGATTCTTATGTTTGTGTTTGTTTTATAAACGTATATATATAAATCTGTTTACTTGGTACGAATTTACATTTTAGATTGAAATAATTAATTTGTTTTTCAGATGATATGGGCAAAAACCTGGAGAATAGGTTGCGGATTTGTTGCTTTCAAGAAAGAGAGAGGTTACAGACAATTATATGTTTGCAATTATGGACCAAGGTAATAATGAACGTATTAAAGTCACAAAAGTGACAAAGAATTAATGAGATTCATTAAATTTTTATGAATTTATCTAATAATGTAAAAAAAAAAAGCTTAAACTGAGATAAAACCACAAGGTGGTTTTCATTAAAACATGTTTTTAAATATTAATATCTATAACGAATTAATTTTTAAAATAAATGCAGTAGAATCCCGCTAATCCGAACTGATGAAACATTTACTTGCACAGGTAAGCAAAATTTGGATTATCCAAAATTCCAGTATAAATAGAATAGGTAAGAGAAAATGCAAAATAGATTTGAAATTATGAATAGATAGCTGGCGACTGGTTAATTTGCAGGCAAAGGAAACAGAGCAACTTTCCCATTCCAAACCTCAAGATGACTCTGGTCCTGATCAATTTATGACGCAGATAGTGTACGTACGTATACCACATTCTGGTGCTACAAATCAAATAGAATTAATAGCTCGCTATGCAGAGCAGCATTTAGACGTACCGCCAACTAGTGTCACATTTATGAGCCGTTTCCATAATATTGTTTCATTTTCCATAGGATGCCTCTATATGATAGTGGTAACGTACGCACAGCACGCATACTCAGCCTGTGCTGAGACAGACTTTAGAACTAGGGCAAACCTACATCCCAGATTTTGACGACACTCCACTGGACGAGTTCAATTATACGAGTGAGACAAGTTAACAAGCATTGGTTTGGTGATGTCAGACTTGCCAAGATGCTTGATGATTCGTTTTTGTCCAGAATCGTCTCAACCAATCAAATTTTAAATCCCATATGTCGCCATTCTCATATCGAGACACCCTATTATTGAAATTTTTGGCAAGCAAATCTAACAAATTTTTTCATTGCAGGGTATGATTAATCGTATATATTATTAATCGCAGTTTCAACGTGTGAACAATGTTTTTTTTTTAAGCAATACACTAATAAACATTCTAAAAAATATGTCTTGTTATCAATATATCTTTTCCAAATTTTCTTCTTTAACAAGACTCGTTTTTTTCTAACACTTTCCAACATAGTTGAGAAGTGTTTATGAATACGGCTTTCCTGTCTGTCATCCGTCCGTGCCTAACTCCCGTAAATTCACAATTGCCATGCAATGATATAGGTTGTTGATATTTACTATGGCATGTTCATTATTGAAAATGATGTGTATATCCTTTATAGTTCGTTCACAGAAACATTCAAAAGAATTCCGTTAAATTACAGTCCACGGCAAAAAAAAAAAAAAAAAAAAAAAAAAAAAAAAAAAAAAAAAAAATTGAGGTGTATTTTAATCCCATTTACGGTTTTTTAATAAGAAAATTTGTAAATGTGATTCTCAAGTTTATTTTTAATATTTTTAATATGTTTTACTACTAGAAGCACATTTTTCTATAAAATTTCACTGTTATCTAATTTTTGTAAGTATAAAACAAAAGTTCTTTAATCACTTGTCTGTTGAATTAAAAAAAAAAATGATCAGACAATGTCATGCTATGTATATAGTTGTATATATATATATACATGGATCATTCATACAAAATGAGCGAATCAGCTGTGGTTGACATGTCACAGTCATAGATCACACACAGTAAATAGATCACATTTATTTATGAGTAAATCCAAAATAACAGATTTCAGTGTTTATTTAAGTATCAATACTTACATTAAAAGTTCATACAAAATCTAGGTTTTGTCTACATGTTTGAAATTTCAGTTTTGATTATTAGCCTTAGGAATGGAAAGACTGTATCAAAATTATTTATAATTGAGAATGAATAATAAATAACAGCTTGGCGTAATTTAGTGATTGTCTTTTTATTTCTTAATGAGGAAAAGTAAATAAATAATGAACAATTTTAGGAGAAAATGCAATATTTGTCATATATTACATATTTGAACACGAAGAAAAACTCTTAAAATTTCAAAATTATTTTACATTATAGATAAAAGTATATATTTCAAATATAGAAACTTTCATTCTTGCCATTTTATTTCTTAATGAAAATCAAAAGAAATAATGAAAAATTTTAATAGGGTGGGGAAATAAAATATTTCTATTATTTGTTTGAACATGAAGGAAATCTCTTAAAATTTTAAAATTATTTGACATTATAGATAAAAGTGCACATTTTAAATATAGAAATTTTCATTCCTGCCTCCAGTTTATATTTGCCTCAAGAATATTTTAAAGTAGAGTAGAATTGAATAAATAATTATATAGTAATCCTAAATCAATATAGATGGCTGGGCCAAATTTCAAAGCAAAATAAATAAATAAATAAATAAAAATACAAATAAAATAATAATAATAAAATAAATCATTCGCAAGATAGTAAAAAATGTCGTACAACTTTGAAGTACAGTTACTTCTCACAAAATAAACAGTTGAATTGAAATTCAAAACATAATCCAATAGTTATTTTAAAGATATATCATGATTGTTTAGAAAACATTAAAAACATAATGTTATGAGATGAAAAAATATACTGTCAATTAACTGTCTATGTTATCATGGAATGGCACATAGAATGTAACAAGTATTACCTTTCTGAATCCAATTCTGTTGTGTTAGTAATCAAAAGGCAATCTTGAAAAATTCTTTTAAGCATGTCATGGACTTATTGATTTTTATGCCTGTGCAATGTTGTTGATGCCTCATTTTTCCTTCATTTGATTTTTTTGTGTCTTCATAAGAGGAAAAACTGCGATTTCGTAATTTTTAAAAAGTTTCTAGGCTATTTTGAAGATGAATGAAATAAACGGCAACTTCCAAACTCCAGCAATGTAATTGTCATATATAACACTACATCAGGTATTAATTTCAAAGATTTTTAAATCCCTCTGATTTTTATAACGTTTTTAATTATCTCAAATTTGACAAATTCTCAATTTTTACAAATAATTTAAGATTAACTATGACGTTACCAAGTTATTATTACTAAATATATGCAGATAATTTTCTAGAGATTATAAATATTATAAATATTTTTAATTTGTGTTAAATTCCTTTGATTTTTATAACGTTTTTAATTATCTCAAAATTGACAAATTTTCAATTTTCACAAACAATTTAAGATTAACTATGATGTTACCAAATTATTATTACTAAATATATATGTAGATAATTTTCCAGAGATTATAAATATTTTTAATTTGTGTTAAATTCCTTTGATTTTTATAATGTTTTTAATTATCTCAAAATTGACAAATTTTCAATTTTTACAAACAATTTAACTATGATGATACCAAATTATTATTACTAAATATATATCTAGATAATTTTTGAGAGATTATAAATATTATAAATATTTTTAATTTGTGTTAAATAGTTTTCAAGATACGGAACTTCAAACTTGCAACTTTGAATGATTGCATACATGCCACTCTATGTCACAAGATTTTAAATGCCCAGAACTGCCAAAATATTTTATTTTTTGTCAAGATATTTTGTATAACTCTATTTAAAAAAGAATTGAATTTATGTACCAAATTTTTTTAAAATCGCTTACTATGTGGCCACGACTCTTTTTAAATTTTTGCTAATTTTGTATAGAATAACCCATATATATATATATATATATATGTGGCTAAAAAAATTAATCTAATAAGTAAAAGCTAAAGAGTAAAGAAGTGGGGCCAATTTCGCCTTCAGATTTAATTTCATACGCATTCATGTAACACATTCTAGATGCCTTATTTTCTTTTATGCTGTAAATTTAGTTTCATACATTTATACTGATTTATTTTCATTTATGTTTTCAGTGGTAATATCATAAACACCCCTGTTTATAAAGTTGGAATTCCATGTAGTTCATGTCCTATAAATTCTTGTTGTGGAAATTCGTGTAAAAGACCAAGTTATGACGGACTTTGCCGTAAGATTTTTCTTTTCTTTTGTTTTCTCTCCTTCACATATATGTATTACTTTCAATGTTACTTTTTAACTCTTTAAAGGATAATTGACTTTAGTTTGCATATCTGTCTGTCGATTCGTCCGTGCCCCAACTTTTGAAAAAGGATTGGGTGGCCGTAGAGTTAAAGGGGGTTTGGAGATTTTTGGCTTGAAAAATAAGCTTATTTTATCAAGTTTTTTTTTTTCTTTCTTTTTTTTAACGGTCAGTAACGATTTAGAAACATATAGGTTTTCGCATATAAAACACATTTTAAAATTTCTGAAAATTAAATTATATTAATTTGTATTGAAAAACGCTCCTTTTGGACTCGCTGTTCCTCTGTGTAGTGCGGCAAGTAGAGTTCTGCGATGCTCAAGATTTCTCTAAGTGGTTCCATCTGAAACTAATGCAAGAACAATCCATTGAGACATTTTTGAGACAAACTTTATTTGAAAATGCATTTTTTGTTTCTATTCTGCTCTGCATAGAGTGAAATTATGTGATACTTTGAAACGACGACATGAAAGGTAAAAACAAAAATACCTATTGCAAAAATACATTAACCCTAGAACTACCGGAAATTTTACTCAAGTTTTATAAAAACATTCTACACCAGAACTTTTACTTAAAACTATTTAATTTCTTTATTTAACTTATTATTGTCTGATTTATACATTTAGTTTGTTTTGAAGAAATTTCTGGTTTGAATAAATATTTTGAATGTACATGTCGGGTCCATTGGACCCTTCTGGTAGACAGAGGGTTAAAAAGTCCCTAAGACTTATTTTTTAAAAATTGTCTATAGAATTTTGAAAAACTTTCTTCAGTTTATTTTCGGTTACATCTTGGTGCACTTCTGTGCCAAATGTTGCAGCTCTAACCTTATCCTTCAGCGTACCAGAGCGTACGCAGACGGACAGACTCATAAACTCTTTGTTTTATTATTAGAGAAGACGAATTAACATCCATAATTATTTTTATAAAGCCTTAAAAAAAAATTCACAAATGATCTTATGATAGACTTAAAAAAGGACATAAAGCAATTGCATAATAACTTAGAAACTCTGAACACGTATGAGGTTCACAACTGAAAATTTATATTGAAATTTTTGGGGGAGGAGAAAGCTACGCGTTATGATTGATGATACTATTCGCTACATGAACATATGTAGTAATCATTAACATATGTAATAATATATTCAGTTAATATATTTTTTGATAATATGGTTCCTTTTACATTTTTAGGTATGAATAATATCAATGAAGCACCGATGTACCGAAAAGAAGCCAATTACCTTTTCTTCTGCGATTTTGCCGATGAGAAGGGAGACTGCATTGCTTCAGTAAATGGACCAAATAGATGGAAATACGTTAAAGCTCTTGGAGGTGAAACTTTTATCATCTTTATAAATTCTATGCTCTGATGTTCTGCTTTTAATTTTATTTTATGGTGGACCACTTCAGTCCATTGTTTTTAAACTGGAACTTAAACATAATGATTTTAGTTTATTTTTTTTTTCCTATTATTTGTAGGTTTTTTGTAGAATATATTTTTTTAGTTCGTTTAAGTGATGAAAACAATAGCCAGTATTCACGTAATATAGCAAACAAATAATTTATGGAAACAAACCGTTATAGAAGAAAGTATAGCTGGTGGGAGGGGGTTTTCACGTAACAGGTGGCGACTTATAGAATTTTTTTTTTATCAAAGAATTTTTTTTAATATTAGAGACCAACTGACCAACTGTAAGATTTAGATGAAGTAACTTAAAAATATTTATTTAAATTTATTTTAACTACATCAAAAATGTAAAATAGTTTTTGATTTAATACCTTGATGATAAATTGCTACTAAAGAGAGAATAGAAAAGGAAAATGTTTACTACCCCGAGAATGCTCCGAAAAGAACTGTTAATTTTTTTTAAAATTGTGTTTTCTAAACCATTCGTTATAATCTGCTATCCTTACGAAAATCTATCTCGTTATTAATTGCAAGCTGCCAACAGGACCTGTTTTAGAGAAGAGCGAAGACTGGCGGGCGTCTAAAGCACTAAAACTAAAGGGCGAAAGATATACAAAGTACTTGGTTAAAACTTGATGAAATAATTTCTTAGTAAAATATTATTCGTAGATATTCTGCAAAAAAATCTCGCTTAGGCCGCCGCAACTACTAAATCTACCAATGGCTGTCAACATAATGATATCTTCTGTACCATTATACCGATATCTTCTCTATCAAATAAGCATGTTTTGAGCGATAAAAATTATTTAATACATTTTGTATAGTTTCTTTATAGTCCTTATTTAACTTATTTTATTAAGTAAAATTTACGGTTCGAAACATGTTTATTCGACCTAGGTCAAATTGACATAATGTTATGGAAGATGCCGGCATGTTGGCAGCCATGTTAAATATAATTGTTTAAATAACGTGCCAAAAAAAGAAGAAGACTGAATTTTTTTTCTGAAATTCTTGTCTCTTATATGAGCGTTTGTTAGCGGTTAGCAGCTGGACATACAGCTACGCGAGATAATGTTTTCAGGATTGTTAGAACCAGAGAATCAATTTAAAGCAACAACTTTGACAGCATGTTGAACAATGCTTTACATTTTATAGATTTTTTAAAAGGGTTTTCGATTGTTCGGAACTTAGATACTGTCTGAAAATTTTACTCATATAGGAATAAAATTATTTTCGTTGTAGTTTCACGAAGTAGCGATTTTACATTTTAGAACAGGTTTTTAAAAACTGCAACTGCTCAAATTGCATTTTATTATTTAAAATTAACATAACGATGTTGAAATGCGTTTGTTATAATAGTGTTAATTAGTACAAAAACTTTGCAATGCTCGAGTAAAATGTTTTGTATATGATAGGCCCTAGTGTGATATATTTTTAAATAAATATTAGAGTTTCATTTGTGAATATTGAATTGTTGATATTACAATATTCTTAATTACTCCAATGACTAATTATATGTAATTTATTTTCCAATGCGTCCTTTAATGAGAGTTTAGATTAAATAATTTTAATATGATTTAATAAAACTGTTTAATTTTTATGTCCCGACTTAAAAGCAATCGATCCGTTATTTTCACTCCTCTGTTCTGATATTTGCAACACTAGGCTTAACAACAATAATGTAAGAAAGAATAATGTAAGAAAGAAGCTGATGTTCCATGACATCACATATGTGATGTTATGATGCTATGTATATCATTAAATGTATTACACATGTGCTAAAGTAGGATTAATATCTGATGAGTTTGAAGGACAGGGCAACAGTGTTGAAATCAGGGGGTGGCCCGGGGGGACATTCCCCCCGGAACTCTATAATGCCCCCCCCCCACCCCGGAGCCATAAGAATCCCTCCCGGAGAAAAGTGTCTGAATTCAACACTGCAGGACCAGACTGGATTTCATCGGCATATTCCTGTCGCCTAATGTTGGTCTTGTGACAAAGAATTTTGTTCTCCTGGTAGGCTGCATCTTTGACGGAAAAGACAGACACTGTGATAGGGTAAATCTGATAGGCAATTATTTTAGATAGTCTACAGCTTTCATGGTATGTTCTACAAAAACCACAGGCCTCAGAGCTTTCCTTGTGAATGTTTTCTAAGCATAATACCTATACAATCTGTCTGTGTATAGTTCCTAGTTCATGGGAGGAGCAATTGTTCGCTTGAAAGACAGCGTACTCTGACACGATCATTGACGTGATGCCAAAATAAAAGAAAAGAAGAAAGGAACACAGAAAAGAAAGTGATTTGTCGGACTAGTAAACTCTTTCCACAATGGTTCCTAAATGATCCGTCGGATGCGTAAATATCGACGATGCTGGATTAAAAGAAAAAGAAGTCTACAGTGAGGTCTCATTCTCATACCTAATACAGTCCAGTGCAGTATGCGCTGAGATACATTTATACTCCATTACTTTGCAAGATTTTGTCCGTATAGACGGGTTGCACATGACGTCGCTTCATATGGCGCCCAAACATAAGGCGAATGTGGTGCTCTCAGTTTGACTTATTACACTTATTTGCACTATAATAATAAAAATAAGAAAGATCTAAATTAAACAGAAAGATAACACGTGCTTTTAACCGGCAAACGGGCAGTTCTGTGCTCCACGTGTGTGCTCCAGATGCAATAGTATCAGTCGTTGCTAATAGCAACGTGACGTCAGTGCAAGGGGTCTATGTATTCCGCTATGAGTGTGGATTGAGTTTCCGGCATATACCTTTTTTCCATTTATCAAGCTTGCAAACCTCCGATGTCCCACAATCGTTCAACAAGCGCGGACGACCAGCGTTTTGTCGTCAGTTGTCCATTTCACAGCCAGTCTTACTCTTAAGGGACCGCTGCTCTGAAACTCCCAGAACTCGAAATCCCATGTAAATATATGGGAAAACTTTCAAGCGCGATTACTCATTACCTAATATAATTATTAAAATACCGTTTACATCACCAGAAAGTAGACGTCAGATGCAGATGATATGCGTTTTTAAAAATTGTCTACGTAAATTTTAAGTATTTTTAAGAAGATGATAAAATTTAACGAAATGGAAATTTCAAAGTTTATAGGGATTTTTTATGTACTTAAAATTTACGGAGGTAATTTTTAAAAACGCACATCATGGGCATCTGACGTCTACTTTCTGATTGTGAAAACGGTATTTTAATAATTATATTAGGTAATGAGTAATCGCGCTTGAAAGTTTTCCCATAGGCTAACATGGGATTTCGCGATCGGGGAGTTTCAGTGCAGCGGAGCCTTAAATGTGCTAATAGCAGCAGCTCGCGTACACCTGATGATATGTGTCGTTTCTACCCAGCTTTTGGGATGTAACAACTGATACGTGTCTCATCTCTACCTTGTTGCGAATTACCTATAGTCCTTCCACTCCCACGATAAAAGGCCATGGAACTTTAGATGAATTTGTTCGCTAATTAAGGTGGCGATCACTATTAGCAACTAGTCAAATCGAGTTTATAATTAAATAATGCGTTCTCTGCACCACTTGTGTTTGTTAGCAAATTTCTTTTCCCATAGAATTGCTAACTCTTTCTAAGACAGCGGCCGGCCAAGTTATCATAGGAGGACTATGCATCGTTCTGGCGAGCATATCCTTACATTAAAATAGTGATCATAATATTTTTGTACAACATTGTTTATATAGTCCAGCATTCTAACTATACTATAAATCTGTTCTTCGTTAAAACTCTCCATTAGCAAATTACATTCAGAAGCAAATTTAAAAATCGAAGAAGTTAATAAATTATATTGAAATTTTCTGCTGATTTACGGTCGTTAAAGCCTTCCATTTAGCTTACGCTTGTGATGTCAAGTCACATATATTTGGGCTTATTTTCCCTTAAAAAAATCACATATTAGATTATTTAGCTATTTTTAACCAAGCTCTCAAATTCTCTAAAAGATTCTAAATTCTATCATAAAATATGTCTTTTTAATATATCTTCCTTTCTACAGCCTTAAAATAACAAGCTCAATAAATTATTGCATATGTCATACCACGCTATAATAATTTATGTCATCTTTCTTAAATAAAGCACTTTTTCCAGTTAAATGTTTTATCATTATGTTACATTATGCTATAATAATTACAACTTTCATAAATAACGCTTTTTTATCCGTTAGGTTCTAAAATATTATTTCATATTGAATAGATTGCATTGTCTTTGTACAATTCAAAATTCGTATGTTAAATGAAAATAACAATAGCTTTATAATTCTCTTTTAATCATAAAATATTGCAAAATAAATAATATATAAATAACAACTTCAAACCTCATGTATGTGTTATAATAAAAAAAAAGTAGTTTCCTTTGGAAAACTAGATCATTATTTAATCAGAGCATTTTTGAAATTGTGTACTTGAATGAAACTTCTTTTAAAAAAGTGCTGCCGATCGAATAAAATTTGTGTAAGAGACGCCGAGCGCAAAGGGTTAAATTCAATGAAAAAGCTTTAACGTGCAATAACATGTACCTTTTTATTCTTCGAATTTACAGTCTCCCGTTATCCTTTTATTAATTGTAAATTAATTATTCATCTTCACCTTCTTTTTGAACTAGCTTTCACAAATTTAATTCTCCGACCCGATTAGCTAACGCTATACGAGAAGGCTTATCTGTCAATTAAAATGGAGTAATATGTAACATGATGCTGATGGTATCACATATTTTTAATTCCACATTGCAGTTCTTGTGTATAGTTATGATAACATAACTATCCCTTTAATTTTAGAAATTGACATTATTTTGCAGCACATATCTGATACATGTTATTTTCTATCAATTTTAGGTTCCTTTGCAGAGATAGTTTTAAGTGGTGGAGAGACCAGCACTATTATATTCAGAAATACAATCCGACCAAAACAGTATTTTTGTGTGGTTTTAATGTACAGATCTGGTCCTACAGTAGACGGGTCCAAAGTTTCCAACAAGGCTGCTGTAACTTTTGAGATGCCCAATGCTCGTCCTGTAATAATGAATTTGCCAAGTGTTTCGAGCAAACAATTTTTCCAGTACAGCATCGACCTTAGTTGGACTTACGACACAAAAGTAATTTTTCTTTTTTATGCTCATTACTATGAATCAAGGTGCATATATCATTTATGAAAACATATAGAGATCGATTTTCTCTGTCGAGTAAAAATCAAAACAAGTGGTTGTTTCAACGTCCTCCATACATTAATTTTTATTATCAACCATTCAATATATTCGGTAATATAGTGAAATATAGCTTTAAGCGCATAGCTAATTATCAGTAACTACATCTTCTTATGCTAAAAATGTATACAAAATGGCGAAATATAATGCAAGAAATGCTTTTAAAAATATAGAAAATTTCTTTAAAATTAAAAATAAAATACCTTAAAATATTTTTAACGCTTGGAAGTTTTTTTTTTTTTAATGTTTGAACTGTCAACCTAAAAAAAATATTTCATACTTTTCAAAACATTTTTGGGGATACAGCACATCATAAAGACTTTCAAACGGCAATATTTGCACAAAATAAAAAGCTAACTACTCTTCCCTTTATATCTAAACCCAAAATCATTAATAACAGATCCCTGGCATACCATTCAACTACAGTAGATTTCTGAGTATGTGAATCTATACTATAATAGCGCAAATTATGTGATTGTTCTAAACAGATATGGGGCTGACCTCTTCGCGTTCCATATACCAGTCGGCCATTTGTTCTCAAAAAAAATTTTTTCGAATAAAACCGCATAAAAGTTACATTTTCAGAAAGATCATTAAAACTAGTCGGATATACCAATCCCAAAACTTCCTTCTATCTCATACATGTTAATACTTCAAAATTCGCTATCACACAGCCAAAATTAAATGGCAATCTATGCACCTCATGAGGATTCTAAAGATATGAATTTCCGTGCATTAGTTCTTGAGATATGACTATCACTGAAATCGTCTAAATCCAGCAAAATGCAGCCTGTCAGCGCCCACTATTGGGTGATTTATACCAAATCCTAATCAGCAACAATTTATGTCAACGTCTGACTGAATATGAAGTTTGGAGAAAATCCGTGCATTAGTTTTTGAGATAGAGCTATTGCAAAAATCGTGAAAATTCCTGCATAGCAGCGCCAACTATTGGGTGATTAACACCAAAACCTAATTAGCAACAACTTTTGTCAACGTATTACTAAATATGAAGTTAGATGAAAATTTCGTCCATTAGTTCTATAGATAGAGCTATTGCGGGAATCGTGAAAAAGGTAGCACAGAAGCGCCACCTGTCGGGCGATTTACACATACACGTAAATAGTACCAAGTCATATCAAGGACTAACTGAATCTGAAGTTTGGTGAAAATCCGTGCATTAGTTCTTAAGATAGAGCTATTGGGGAAATCGTGTAAATCCTGCAAAATTCCTCATAACAGCGCCGATTGGACGATTTACACCAAAACGTAACCAGAATCATTTTATATCAAGGAATAACTAAATATGAAGTTTGATGAAAATCCGTTCATCAGTTCTTGAGATAGAGCTATTGCGGAAATCGTGAAAAATGCAGCATAGCAGCGCCACCTGTTGAGCGATTTACCCCAAAAACTAATCAGCATCAATTTGTATTAGGGACTAATTGAATGTAAATTTTTATTAAATTCCGTGCATTAGTTCTTGAGGTAGAGCGCCCACAAAATTTGTGTCACATACAGACAGACAGACTCACAGACAGACATTTTGTAAAAACATGTTTTTTGGAATCTCTGACCCCTAAAACGTGTAAATCCGTCGAAAACCGGAATTCGAAAATTTTCATGAATCCAATACTTTCTTCTTGTAAAGATAGAAGAAAGTAAAAATAATTAATTTTTGAGAGATGAGTTACTTTTTAAAATGTATATATTTAGAGTTATCGACTTTCAAAATTTCGTTCCTAACATAAACAAACAACTTTAAAAAGAATTGAATTGATTATTATTTTTATAGTTTTTGAAAATCATGGAGAGCAATATGTACTTCATTCAGCCCCAGAGAATAAAATCAGAAAAGTCTTTTGACGTGATTCACCTGTGAACCGCCGCCCCCTGAATACTAGTCGTAAGTGCTGACATAAAAATGGCAGCCGTCGTGGCAGATTTTTTTAAGTGTTTGTACGGTCCCCTGAATTTAGACACCATTATTTTCCAAAAGTTTTTTTTGACTTATGTAAACTCAGAAAAATAATGCTGAAAAAACTTTTAAAAATTATTGGTATTTAAATTGAAGGGACCGTGCAAACGCTGAAAAGAATCCGCCAACGACAGACGCTATTTTTGTGTCAGCGCTCATGCCTAGTGTTCAGCGGGTGGTGTATGAACTAATGAAGTCCGGTTTTAGAAGTCAAGTTTTAGACAATTCAACTCTATTTCTTGCTTATTGATTTCTGCAATGTAAAAAAACTAGATAATTATGTCATGAATTTCGTGTCATTGACTTGCTGGAAATTATCCCAGAGGTAAAAATGATTTAGAAAGTTTTTTGCTCTGTTGATAATCTTTCTTCTAACTAAGGCAGTTAATTTTATCAGACACGCGTTCTTAATGAAAATGAATCGCTTTGTAATGGATACATTCAACGTTAAAAGATTTCCTTCTTTTTTTTGCTACATGATTATTGGATAAGCTTTATTTAGGCAAGACATTTTTTTAATGCTTGCAAGTTCTGTATATAAAACGAAATTTGTTGTTGTTGCTGTTGTTGTTGTTGAAAGCATTCCCTGAATTTACTTTACTTTTAAATGAATTAATTCAATTTTTTTTTTAAAGAATTGCATGAGTGTTATGAAAATGCATTGTTTGGGCTTCCTCAATTTAACTTATTTTTTCATCACATGACGTAATAAGAACGCCGTTAATTTTGGGTTGGGTTGGGTTGATTTTTGACGGCCAATTATCTACACGAGGGATATAGGCCCAGGGGGAGTGCCCTCCGTGGTGGTCTTTCTAAGGGAACCTAATCCGTATTAACGCATGGAAGATCCACGGCTCGAAGAAAACCACGAAAACTCCGAACGATTAGGCCGACGGGCGCGATTGGGATCGAACCCAGCACCTCCCGTCTACCAGCTTCGAGAGCAGAACCTCTCGGCCACTGGTGGGGCCGTTAATTTTGGATAACGATACGATGAAATGCCGAATTTGTATTGTAACCGGCATTTAGAGAGTAACTCAAACAAAATCAGATACATTTATCATTTGTTGAGGGCCCCCAAAACGGATCCGGCTAGTTAGAGTAGATTAATAAGTTTTCCAATGTTAAAATGTATGATAATATGCATACATTTGTCTTTTATTGTTGACATAGAGCGCCTACAAAATTTGTGTTTCATACATCAAACAAAACGGATAGACACTTTCTAAAAACAGTCAAATCGTGTTCAGGTCCTTCTAAAACTTTTTAATCAGTCGAAAACCGTAATTTTTCACGAGTCCAATACTTTCTTCTTGTAAAGGTAGAAGAAAGTAAAAAAGTAAATTCTATTCTGATGGTTATTGCATGTAAACGTTGACGCAAAACCTAAATAAATATGAAATTATTATTCAAACACACTTTTTGTATGTTTGAAGTAATAAAACTATGAATTCTGAATAAAATGATGTGGGTTTTTTTTATTCAAAGTACTATTAAATGTTATTGATATTTTTTATACCCTTTTTTTCAATAAATATAATCGAACAAAATCTTATTTAACCTTTCAAAGATCGCGCTATGATTTTTCTGAAAGAGTGAGTGAAATTTTTATTTTTTACACTACACCTAATTCTATTTTTACAAGACTATTGGTTTAAATGTTTACGGGCAGTAAATACCACTATGTTTTAAGAGTAATCTTCGTTTTATTTAATCATAGAAATCTGCGATTATGTAAAACAAAGGATACTATTAAAAAATTGTGGTATCCAATGTCCATGATTCTATAAAAGCAGAATTAGGTGTAGTTACTTTACAGCAAATGCAAGATATTTTCTTACAATAATGAGAAACATGTTAGAAAAAAAATTATTACTGATTAATTATCGGTAGTAAAAATTAATTTTAATTTCCGCTTCATATGTAAGCGCAAAGTGTAAGAAGTATCATGCTTGTCGTAAAATTTATCAAGAAAGTTGAACATATTTTTAACAGACTTCAAAAGAAAGGAGGAGGTTATTACCCTTTTATTTAACTACACTTGGTTTTTGTATGTAAACATGGGATTTTCAAATCAATTTTTAACTCACTTTCTGATATGTTAGAATTGTAAAATTATACACAAAGGTGTATTTTCGATGACAATAATTATAAATTAATAACTTAATATTAAGGCATTTTTTCGTAAACCGGCTGAGGTGATAAATCGCTAAATATCCTTTATGGTTGCAATTGTATACGAGTTACAACAACAAGGATTTTATTATGAGCCAAACCACGCTCGCCAAAAAAGTCCAACAGGCAGGGAAACTGCAACAATGCTATATTTTTAATATTAAAAAGTAGAAAAATAAATTAAAAAATTAAGAATGTAATAACTAAAAAACACACACTTTTATCAATTAACAGTTTAATACTTAATATTAACTAAATTTTGATTATATGTTGAGGAAACAGTTTACAAATCCCGAATATGTAGTTTAAATAATTTTTTTTTGTGTTTCCAAATCTTAAAAAAAGAACAAAAATTACATAATTTGTTTAATAAATGCACTAACTCGCACTTCTACCAAGCGTTAAAAAATACGGCCAATAAGCGGGTTCAGTGCATACACCAAATTAATGTATTGGAAAATTTTCTGAAAAATGACGAATTGCAGTCATGAAATTGGCAGATGATAATACAACATTTTAATATATTTAGAACTTAATTATGAATTAATAACTTAATTGTAGGGCATTTGTTACGTTAGTTCGCCACAGGTGATAAATCGCCAAATGTTCTTTATGGTTTCAATTATATTACGAGTTATAACCAGGGCTGCGGAGTCGGTGAGGAAAATGGACGACTCCGACTCCGGGAATTTTAACAGATTCGACTCCGACTCTGACTCTTTCGCTCAAAAATGGGCCGACTCCGTCAACACAGACCTACTTGTACAATGGACGACTCCGACTCCGACTTCGCAGCCTTGGTTATAACAACAATGGATTTAATGACGCGCCAAACCACACTCGTTAAAAAAGGCCAACTGGCTGTGAAGCTGTAACAACGAAATATTTTAAACCCTATAAAGTAGAAAATATAAATTTTAAAAAAAAAAATAGTGCAATATATATATATATATATATATATATATATATATTTAAAAAATAAGCTTTAATCAATTAATAGTATTATATTGATTAACGGCACATGGAACATAAAATGGTTCAAATTTTTGAGTTTTCAATTATCGACTTAAAAAATAGAGCTGAAATATTATGGTGCTAAATGATTATGGACCTAAAAAATTATGGTGCTGGAAGGTTTTAAAATAATATATTTTAAGCATTGTTGGTGTGTGATATAGTTTTTTTGCCTTTTTCTCGAAATGTCTTTTTTTATGCTTTGGTACATTTTTCTAAAATTCTATCTATTTTAGGTAAACAGTTGAAACTTTCCAAAATTGTGTAACTAACATGTTTCTTTAAAACTATCTAACGTTATAGGTTTGAATGAAAAAAAAAAATTTAAATAATGAAAAATATGTTCTTAAAATTTTTAGGATTTTCAAAGTTTTTTAAGTAAAATATTTTTTATTTTGTTTCTTTTAAGCCAAAATGAAAATTCCTTTTTATTATTCTCAAATAGTATGTTTTCTGACACCACAACAAATTTAAAGGTGATATATTCAAAAGTTTTTTAGAAAAGTGTACCGAACACATATATTGTTCAAAAAATTTCATAGAGATATGTAAAAAGTAATTAGTTCTTGAAAACTAATTTATGCATGAAATTAATTTCTTTTGACTTATATATGGGCCATAATGTGTATATTTACTGTAAAAAAAATTTCATTTCTATCTCTATTTTTAAGTAAAATACATGATGTTAAATATTTCGCAAAAACTGCTTCCTTTTACTTCTCGAGATGTTCTATGGTTATGATTATGATTCTTAAATTATGATTATACATTGATAAATCAATTTAAAAATCCTAAAAAGATAAGTTTAAATAATTTCTTTTATCTTTCCAGTTGCTATATCACAAAACAAAAACAAAGAAACAAAATAACAGAGTAAAAATTATATATATATATATTTAATAAGTTCACTAGCTCACACGTTTTACCAAAGAATTCCGAGATGGAGGGCCCTTTTCAGGGCAAAGCCGCCTCAAGACTAGTCTTGAGGCGGCTTTGTTCAGGGCCACGCGAAAGCGTATCTCCGCTCCCGGCATTGCCTCGACTCTTGGACGGCATCAGCTCCAACAAAGTTCCGGCACCCAGAGCGGATCCAAATCATACTTTTTTTGGCCATTAGGCCTAGGCTACCCTTCTTCCCTTTTAATGCTAACAATCTCACTTTCTACTGTTTTTTTCTACTTTCTATTATAAAATTTAAAAAAATGTCATAAAAAATTTAAAAAATATTTGAAAAAACTTACAAAAAATTTAAAAATTTTAGAAAATACAAAAATATATCGTGTTGTTGTAATGCTATACTTAATCTTTCTTCTAGACTTCCTTCTTTATTTTTTACTCTTTATTTGAGCTCTTTTCCCATGCAATCCCAGTAGATTTTTTACTTTTTTGCCTCACTGCTACCAGCTATGAATTTTGCTATTCCATTTAACCTGCACAATCTTATGTGACGGGGATGTGGGGCAAGTGGCCCCGGGCTCCTCGGCCAAATCATCTTCGAACCGTTTTACCAAAGCATAAATCAAAACGGTGAATTTTCTATAACCGGAACCTAAGTCAAATTAATGTATTTTAACGGAATTCTTTTGGGAAAAAATCATGAATTCCTGTTTCGAAATCAGACGTGGTTTTCAAGATAAACATTGGATGAATAACAGAGTGCTTTTAAGGGGGGGGGGGGGGAAATCATATTTTTATTTTTATACTTGTTTATTTATTTTTCACATATTCATATTTGATTATATATTGACATATTCATTTTCAGCTAATTTAAATGCTGATAATTTATTTTCCAGATATCCGTCACATTCTCCGTTCCAAGAGGAGCACCTGAACAGTTTTTAAATATTCAATCGATATCTGCTACGATTGGTAAATGCCGGTGAAAACCAATTTTGAATCTCATCTTCAAAAACACCTGTGATCATCATTCAACGACGAGGAAAAATGAAAACAACTTTATTTAACAAGAAAGAAAATACCAATTTGGGAATATAATTCGAATACAGCATAAAAAATATATACAGTCGAACTCGGTTAATACGATTACACGGTTAAAACGGGAAAATTGCACATTAATCCGTTATGGTAAAATAATTAATTTTACATGTTATTGGAATGCATATTTTTCGAACTGTAAAAACAGAAACAACAACTGCGTAAACTGTAGATACATGACAAGGGATGAAGAAAGACGAAGAAAACAAAAGTTACTACATTATTTATTACACTACATTATTTATAATACTACATTATTAATTTCTTTTTGTTGACTTTCACAAATTATAGATAGGATAACAAGCTTCTGAAATTATCTGAAGACTATATAATATGTTTCTATGAGTTAAATTACAAGAAAAGCATAGTACTTTTTGTATGGAAGCATAATAAAATGAATTTCAATCTAATGACTTATGTAGATACATATTTTATACTTTATTACATATCTCAAGGAATTTTCCCCACAATTATTCTACGTAAGCGTCAAAACACACAGAACTTCTGGTTGCATGGGCACCGTTTATCATAGAAGGAAGTCAAAGTTATCAGCTTCACGAAAATCATGCTTCTTGAAAACCACAAAACTCCAAATTCTCGGGAGCTGCAATATGTTTATTAAAATATGCATAAACGTATTTTAAAAAGTTTAGTATTTAGTCGTTGTAATTAAATAAAATCTTGTACATCCAATTGCTCAACAGTCACATCACTTGCATTAATAACATTTTTAGAATTTTTACAATCATTTTGATATTCATATATTTTAACATCGTTACCAGAAATAGTTAAAATACCTTGTTGTATTATGCCAGTAACAATAATTATATCAAAATCAATGGAATTATCATTAATAATAAAAACAGAAGTTTCAAATTTAGAATAATCAATTCTGATTTCTGCTTCAAAATAAGCAAATCATCTGAATGATATTTTGCCTAATTCAGTCAAATACTGCTAATTTTACATAATCTTTAATTTTATCAAAATTACTTTCCTTTAAAATTGTAAGCTGACTTCCCGTATCAACTAATGAAATTAAATGTAATGGATGCTTCTTTAAGAATAAAATTCTGATAACTGTTTACATTATTTACTTAAGAATAATCATTAGGAACTTTTACTATTTTGCTTTACTATACTCAAATGATTTGTGGCTACGCAAATTACAAGAAAAACAAAATGAGAACTTTTCACTATTTCTTACAATCAGGGATGTAGTGGAGGGTATACGGGGGTATACGCCGTATACCCTCTGGATTTTTTTAAGGAACACCGTATACCCTCTGTTTCTCAAGAAAGCTATAGTATATACACTCTAGGGTATACGCTCTGCCTTGAGCGTATACCCTCTGCTTAGAGAGTATACCCTCTGTTTTTTTTTACGACTACACCACTGCTTACAATTAGTACTCTCATTAGTTTTATTACCACAATTGTAACATCGAATACCGGACTTTACGGGTCTAGATTTGTTCTTAAATTCTACTTCAATTTTAATTTTAGGCTTAGCGTCAATTTCTGGTTTTACAATCAGACCTAATTTTTTTATAACCTTTAAATTTTTGCTTAAATTCATAAGTATTAGAACAACCGTAGAAAAAAGATTTCTTAAATGCAGAATCTTTTATTTCACTTATAACATATGATATCAATACTAAGTCTTCAACATTGCCACGAGAGCACAACTTCTTCATGCTTAAACAAGACAGAAAAAATCATGTGTCAAGCATAGATTATGAAACAATTTTCAACAGATTCAGAATGATGTAACAAAACTGTACTGTTTAATAAGTTAAAATATATGTCTAATTCAACCATCTGGAAACGCATAAAACATTTCAAAACCCGATTTCAGCTGTTAACATCTACAAACGGAAAATTATCCGAATTCTTTGGCAGCCCTGTATATGATATATAGATTTGTATCTATTAACTACATGCATGCCAAAATTTAGTTCTGTTAAAAAATACAAATACCCTAGTCGAAAATTCCCCTTCAGCAATTTCCGCTAATAAGGAGATAAGGAGAATGGTACTTGAATTCTTTTATGCAGCCCTGTATATGAGGTATAGAATTTATATACAATGAGTAACATGCAAAAAATTAGTTAAATTTACAAGCGCATATCGATTTTTACCGAATTTTTCCAGCAATTATTACTCAAAGACAGTACTATAACCGATTTCTTTTGTGTGCCCCTGTAAATGAACGAGAAATGCTATGAATACTCTATTCCAGGGTTGGCGAACCTATGGCACGCGTGCCAGAATTGGCGCGCAAGACAATTTCTCTGGCACACGAAAAAATAAATTCTATAATTCTTATATAGATAAAATTTAGTTTCTATTATAATCAATAAAATTTAGTTTCATACGGACAGACTATCACAAATAATGCAATTATTTTTGCATGAATTAACACAGCAAAAGAAGTTTCTTTTTTTGTGATGTTATGCAGCGTTTTCGACATGTATTTTGACTTTTTATATGATTTTATAAAGCTGTATTTTCCAAATTAATTTTTTTAGATAGTCACTGCACTACGATGGCAAATGGATCCAATTTATACGTATATTTATAAAAAAGTCCTTCCGGCCAGTGCCGGGAGGAAGAGGTAGCTTTCATATTCCTTATTTTAAAAAAGCCAATTTATATTATTCAAACACACGAAGCTCAATTAAGTGGAAACCGAATGTAGGAGATTCAATACTAATTTTTATCAATACTAAATCATTATGAATGAGAATTTCGCGAAATTAGTCAGCTTTATCCAAGCTGCTTTTATTTAAAGTAACTTATATTTGGCTGCCAAATTCGGCGATTTCTTAAAGTGCCTGCCATTTTAAGACAACATGGTGGATGAGGCTAACCAGTGAACTTGGTCGAGACCTTAGTAATTGCTGTGCACATGCTCACTCACATCGGAATCGGTTGATATATACGAGTGCTGTCGCAGGCAAAAAATCAGATTTTTCAAAATGTCACCCACGTTAGAAATTGAAACTGCTATATCTGAGACATTTTTTAAGATAAAGACAAACAAAAAATGCTCCTGAATCCTTATATCAAGGTCAAATACTTAAGAAAGAAACCTTTTTCAATTTCTAATTTTTTTGCACCTCACTTTAAATATATATATTTTTTAATTTAATGGCCGCCATTTTGAAACAAGATGGCTGATGAAGCTGGCCAGCGAACTTGGTCGAGATATTGATGTATACTATCCACATGCCCTCTTCCATCGAAATAGGCGAATACGTGTGGTATCGCGAGACAAATACAAGATCGTTTCAAAGTGTTAGCCATGATAGAAATTCAAAGTGCTATAATTCAACCACTTTTTAAGATATAAACAAAAGAACAAATTTTCAGAAACAAAAACTGCTCCAGAATCTTTGTATCAAGGCTAAACACATAAAAAAATCTTTTTCATTTTCCAATTTTTTAATACCTCATTTTAAATTTTAAATTACATTTTTTTTTTTAAAATGGCAACCCTTTTGAAACAAGATGGCGAATGAAGCTGGCCAACGAACTCGGTCGAGACATTGGTATGTACTATGTACAGACCAAGTTACATTCAAATCGGTTCATAAATACGCCTGTTATAGCGTGACAAAAATCAGGTCGTTTTAAAATGTCAGCCACAATAGAAATTCAAAATGTTATAACTCAGCCATTTTTTTAGATATAGACGAAACAAAACCTGTTCCGGAATCTTTGTATTAAGGTCAAACACATACGAAAAAACTCTTTTTCATTTTTCAATTTTTTGGTATCTCATTTTAAATTTAATTTTTAAAAAAAAATTTTAAATGGCCGCCATTTTGAAACAAGATGTCGGATAAAGCTGGCCAACGAACTCGGTTGAGTTATTTGTATGTACTATGTACACACCAAGGTACATCCAAATCGGTTCATAAATACGTCTGTTATCACGTGGCAAAAATCAGGGCGTTTCAAAATGTCAGCCACACTAGAAATTCAAAATGCTATAACTCAGCCATTTTTTAAGGTATAGACGAAACAAAAACTGCTCCCGAATCTTTCTATTGAGGTCAAACACATAAGAAAAAAATATTCTTTCAATTTTCAATTTTTTGGTACCACATTTCAAATTTAAATTTTTCTTAAAATTTTAAATGGCCGCCATTTTTAAACAAAATGGCGGATGAAGCTGGCCAACGAACTCGGTCGAGACATTGGTCTGTACTATGTATAAACGAAGTTACATCCAAATCGGTTCATAAATACGCCTTTTATCGCGTGACAAATTTCAGGACGTTTCAAAATGTTAGCTTCGCTAGAAATTCAAAATGCTATAACTCAGCCATTTTTTAAGATATAGACAAAACAGAAACTGCTGCAGAGTCTTTGTATAAAGGTCAAATACATAAGAAAAAAATAGTTTTCCATTTTCAATTTTTTGGTACTACATTTCACATTTAAAATTTTTTTTAAATTTTTAAATGGCCGCCATTTTGAAACAAAATGGCGGATGAAGCTGGCCAACGAACTCGGTCGAGACATTGGTATGTACTATGTCCACACCGAATTACATCCAAATCGGTTCATAAATACGTGAGTTACAGTGTGACATAGGTCAGATATATATATATATATATATATATATATATATATATATTGATATATATATATATATATATCAATTTTGAACGGAGGGTGGTTTCGGGGTCTGGGGGTCATGATCGATGAAAATATACCAAAATTTTTTGAAATCGCTTTCCTCCGAACGGCTGCAATAGGTAGCTTTTTGTAAAGAAAGCTACCTAATTATCAAAATATGAATCAGGTGTAAAGCATTCTCCATCGAACATACAACAGCAAAAATTTCATAAATAATTTATTGATACATTGCTTATTGCAATTTGGATAATTATAACTGAATGTTGCATTAATAATAAGGTAAAAAATTTCGTATTTTTATTTCCTTATTACAGTGAAAATGATTACATAAATGAATCATATTTACGTATTACAATTCCATTAATTTAATGGCTTATTACAATATACAGAGAAATACCATTTTGATTCTTAATATTTTTTTAATCATTAATTAATAGTGCATGAAAGCAACTGATTTTTTACTTAGTGTTTTGCATAAACATCGTACGTTGCAAAATTGTTTTATGTCAAAGTGTGGCACGTTACACTGTTGATAAATATTGTTGGTGAATTTTTAGCACGCGCACGTAAAAAGGTTCGCCGATCCTGCTCTATTCTATCGTAATCCTCTTGTAGTGAAATTCAGTGATTTATATCAGTTTCAATACATTTGAAATAGCGTAATCTCATTAAAATACTCTGCAAACGATTTTCCCCCATGTACCATAATGGAATGGAATTCTGTTGAGCGCCCCTGTAAATGAACGATTATTCCCACATTCTTCATATACAATACCAAACATGCTTTGGTGGCCCTAAATAATGTTTATCGACTATTTCAACTTTGTTGGAAAGTGTTAAAAATATCCGTGTAATGATTCACTATCTCTCCTTTTCATTTTTGATAATAATTCTCGGAGCTCTGCTGAATTACATATTAGTCCGAATTCAGAATTCGTAATGATTTCGATTTATTCAAATTCCAAGTACTATTTAATTTACTTTAGTTTTGAATGAAAATTTTTGCTTATCCTGTCATACATCATTTTGCCAAAATTAATTTATGTAAATCACTTAAATTAAATAATGAAAAATAACATCATCAAAATCGCTTACCCATTTTTCCACATTTTACCTTTTTAACAATTTTGTTTATTTTAAAAAATATCGTTCAAATGGTGAACTCACGGCATTTCAACGTTCAACTAAAAGCAGGGCTTAATTTCTAAGGAAAAAAGTAACGGAGCCCTAATATTATATGGCACTGGTACCACAACTGTACCGTGCCCCCCCCCCCCCCCCCGTCACTGCATATTTATATTTCGTACATTATTTGCAAAATTTAAAGCATTTTTTTTTTCTTTAGCAAAATAAAAAAAATATCTATTAGCATATACTTAGCTAATTGCAGAATTCTGCGATTAAATATGGTAAGGATTATGATTCCGGGATAGTGTTAACACAGAAAAGGGATAATTCGTAGCTATGCATTTTTTCATAAAAATGCATAGCTACGAATTTCACTGGGCTCCGGCGCAAATTAAGCCCTGAAAAAGTACAGTCGTGGAAAAAAAAAAAATAAACACCTCTTACTAACTCTGCAAAAAGTTATCGTAAAAGAAAGTTACTGGTACCACACGATTGGTACTTTTTTGATTGGTACTACTTTTAAATGATGTATATAAAATTTGCTTAGGGGGCCATCTACATATTAAAACGAACCATAACTTTGTTTTTTTTCAATAGCAGTACACAATTCTGACAGCATAACTGAACTCTACAGCCTTCAGTTACCCTAAAAACAAATTTTTATGCAATTCGTACGATAAGTTTCCGAGAAATTAATTATTTTAAAACGAGCGTATTTTAGGGGCTGTATCCAAATTGAAGTTCGGTACTCGATTATTGACAGAGAGAGCCCCCTTCTTGATCAAGGCATCTTAAGTATCACTCAAGCAGTCATTGAAGACTGTTAGACTACGGGATAGCATAAGAAATTTCAAAATATCTAGTCACTTCTATCATAGACGGCCCCTTAAATCATCATTTTGCCGTTTTTTAAGAATAATTTGAAAACTACTTGGAAGGAAAATGTGAAATTTTGGATTTCCATAAAGCAGGACTTAATAAATCTAAATCCATCAAAAAATTGTAGATTGTAATTCATATTTTTTTCGAATATTAATTTCATAATTCATATCATAAAATTATAAAAATTGTAAATTCAACGTATTTATGTTTGGGTATTTTAGTATTATTGCTACACAAAAAAACAGCACATTAGGAGTATAATTTCAGAAGATATTAATGAAAATGTAATTTCACATTAGAAGCATTAAATTTTGAATTCTTATAATTCAAAAACTTGTCATTCAAATAACTTGAAATTTGGTTTCTAGGCATAGTTTGAACCGAAGATTTAAAATATCGTGTTAAAATTTGGGTATTGCCATTGAAAAAAATGAAGTTTCGATTCGTTTTAATATGTAGATGACCCCTAAACAAATTTTATATACATCAATTAAAAGTAGACTTTATTTCCAATCGTTCGGTACCAGTAACTTTCTTTTACGATAATTTGTTGAGGAGTTAGTTGAGGGTGCTTACTCTTTTTTTCCACGACTGTACATTAAAAAAAAAAAATTAGCCACATATTTAATTAAAATTTTAAAAATGTTTATTAAAATTTGAATTTTTTAAATCCCTACTACTTTTTAAATGAACTAGTATGTTGTGGCCATCACAAAACTTTCTTCTATATAAATCACGTCAATTAAATCATTTAAATAATACAAGAAATTACATCAGTTTAGCACCAATTCATATCAAAGTATATCTGAATTTGAAGCTTAATGAAAATTCGTGCATTAGTTCTTGAGATAGAGCTATAGCGGAAATTCTGAAAAATGTAGCATAGCAGCGCCACCTGTTGAGCGATTTGCACCAAAACATAAACAGCACTAATTCATATCAAGGTATACCTGAATATGAATTTCGTTGAAAATCCAAGCATTAGTTCTTGAGATAGAGCTGTTGCGGAAATCGTAAAAGAAAAGCAGCATAGCAGTGCCACCTGTTGAGCGACTTACACCAAAATGTATAAAATGTCAATTCATGTCAAGGACTAACTGATTCTGAAGTTTGATGAAAATTCGTGCATTAGTTCTTGAGATACAGCTATAGTGGACATTCTGCAAAATGCAGCATAGCAGCGCCAACTGTTGAGCGATTTGCACCAAAACATAAACAGCACTAATCCATATCAAGGTATATCTGAATTTGAAGTTTGTTGAAAATTCGTGCATTAGATCTTGAGATAGAGCTATTGCAGAAATGTAAAAAATGCAGTATAGCATCGCCACCTGTTGTTCCATTTACTCCAAAAACTAATCAGCACCAATTTATATCAGGGACTAACTGAGTATAAATTTTTCTTAAATTCCGCAGATTAGTTCTTGAGATAGAACGCCCACAAAATTTGTGTCACATACAGACAGACATTTTGTAAAAGCATGTTTTTCGGAATCTCTGATCCCTAAAACGTGTAAATCCGTCGAAAACCGAAAATTTTCACGAATCTAATACTTTCTTCTTGTAAAGATAGAAGAAAGTAAAAATTGATATCTCCCCCCCCCCCCCCTTTTTTTTTTTTTTTTTTTTTTTTTTTAAGGTTTTCAAATCCGTATTATACAAGACTGTGCATGGACTTACGATACATCTAATATTACGTTTAATATAATTTTTTTACTGATACATATAGTGTTAAACGATGAAATTTTGCACATCTTCACATACTTTTATTTTTTTTTTTTAAATAACAAAAAAACTGAAGGCTAATTCCATGAGCAGATTTATCACATATATATAATAAAGAACATGTGAAAAAATGTTTAAATCTCTATCTCAAATACAAATAAGTATGTTATGGCCATCACAAAACTTTATTCTACTTATATAAATCACGTTAATTAAATCATTTAAATGGTACAAGAAATTGCATCAATTTAGCACCAATTCATATCAAAGTATATCTTAATTTGAAGTTTGGTGAAAATTCGTGCATTAGTTCTTGAGATAGAGTTATTGCGGAAATTCTGAAAAATGTAGCACAGCAGTGCCACATGTTGAGCGATCTACACCGAAACATAAACAGCACTAATTAATATCAAAGTATTCCTGAATCTGAAGTTTGTTGAAAATCCAAGCATTAGTTCTTGAGATAGAGCTATTGCGGAAATCGCAAAAAACGCAGCATAGCAGCGCCACCTGTTGAGCGATTTACACAAAAATGTATAAATCGTTAATTCATGTCAAGGAATCTTAATCTGAAGTTTGATGAAAAGCGTGCATTAGTTCTGGAGATTGAGCTATTGTGGAAATCGTGAAAAATGCTGCATAGCAGCGCCATCACCTGTTGAGTGATTTACACCAAAATGTATAAATCGTCAATTCATGTCAATGTTTAACTTAATCTGAAGTTTGATGAAAAGCCGTGCATTAGTTCTGGAGATTGGGTTATTGCGGAAATCGTGAACGCCACCTGTTGTGTGATTTACACCAAAAACTAATCAGCACCAATTTATATCAGGGACTAACTGTATATAAATTTTTATTAAATTCCGTGCATTAGTTCTTGAGATAGAGCGCCCTCAAAATTTGTGTCACATACAGACTGACAGACAGACATTCTGTTAAAACACTTTTTTTCGGAATCTCTGACCCCTAAAACGTGTAAATCCGTCGAAAACCGAAAGTGGAAAAATTTCACGAATCCAATACTTTCCTCTTATAAAAGATAGAAGAAAGTAAAAATTGATATTTTGGCCTTTTTTTTTTTTTTTAATCTGTATTATACAAGACTGTGCATGGGCTTTTAGATACATCTAATGTTACGTTTAATATAATTTTTTTACTAATTTATGTACTGTAAACGATGAAATTTTATACATCTTCACATACTTTTATTTTTTTTTAATAACAAAAAAAAACTGAAGGCTAATTCCATGATCAGATTTATCACATATATAATAAAGAACATGTGAAAAAATTAACAACATCGAACTGAATCTGAAGTTTGATGAAAATCCGTGCATTAGTCTTTTAGATAGAGCTATTGCGGAAATTGTCAAAAATTCTGCATAGCAGCGCCGCCTGTTGGGCGATTTACCCAAAAACTAATTAGGACCAATTTATACCAGGAAGTAACTGAATCTGAAGCTTGATGAAAATTCCTGCATTAGTTCTTGACATATAGCTATTGCGGAAATCATGAAAAATGCAGCACAGCAGCGCCACCTGTTGGGCGATTTACACCAAAAATTAAACAGCACTAATTTATATCAGGGACTAATTGAATCTGAAGTTTGATGAAAATTCGTGCATTTTTTGAGTTAGAGCTATTGTGATAATCATGAATAATGCAGCATAGCAGCGCTACCTGTTGGGAGATTTTCATCAAATTGATATCAGCACCTATATCATGGACTAACTGAATCTGAAGTTTTATGAAAATACGTGCGGTAGGTCCTGAGATATAGCTATTGCAGAAATCGTGAAAAATGACGCATAGCAGCGCCACCGGTTGGGCGATTTTCACCAAAAAACTAATCAGGACCACTTTATATCAAGGTCTAACTAAATCTAAAGTTTTGTGAAATCCGTGCATTAGTTCTTGAGATGAGATAGAGCACCCACAAAATTTTTGTCACATACAGAGTGACAGAGTGACAGAAAGACTCAAAGACAGACATTTTCTAAAAACCATCAAATCGTGTTCATGACATTCTAAAACGTATAAATCCGTCGAAAACCGAAAGTCGAAAATTTTCACGAATCCAATACTTTCTTCTTGTAAAGATAGAATAAAGCAAAAATCCTTAGCATTTTTAAGACCTGAAAGTGAAGAAAATATGAGCATGGAGAAAAAGCCCTTTAAGTTTTTAATTTGTGTGGGTAATTGCACTTAGTGTTTTAACATAATTTACAATATCTTGCGATATAACTACCGTATGGGTAAAAACGAGGTGTGTCTAAATATTCACAATTAAACACGCTTTCATTTAATATTAAAAAAGAAAAATCGTTCTTTGACCAATTTTAAGGTAACCTGTGCCTGCCCCCTTAACAACCATCAAATGGAGGAAACATGTTCCCTACATCACTTATACTAATCAAAGGTTTCAAGACAGAATTAGGAACGAGAATTTGTAGAATTTTTTTTTTTTTTTTTTTTCACTAATAGCAGAATCCTTTCATAAATTATTTTCAGAAATATACATTGAACATCATAATATAATTCCAAGTAATAATTTATATACATTAGAACGAATACTCATATAAGTGTTCTTTTAGGAGCATGGTTTTTATTAAGGGTGTTCTCAAATCCAAACTTTTTTCTTTTGGATGCATTTTTAACATTTTGAAAGTTATTTTCATTAAACGTAGCAAATTGGCAGGTGACTTATTAAGACACTATGTAATCAAACTGTTTTATACTTTCTTCTATCTTTACAAGAAGAAAGTATTGTATTCGTGAAAATTTTCGAATTCCGGTTTTCGACGGATTTACACGTTTTAGGAGTCAGAGATTCCGAAAAACATGTTTTTATAAAATGTCTGTCTGTAAGTCTGTGTCTCTGTCTGTCTGTCTGCCCGTCTGCCTGTATGTATGTGACACAAATTTTGTGGGCGCTCTATCTCAAAAACTAATGCACGGAATTTAATAAATTTTTATTCAGTTATTCCCTGGCATAAATTTGTGCTGATTAGTTTTTGGTGTAAATCGCACAACAGGTGGCGCTGCTATGCAGCATTTTTCACAATTTCCGCAATAGCCCAATCTCCAAAACTAATGCACGGCTTTTCATCAAACTCCAGATTCAGTTAGTCCTTGACATGAATTGACTATTTACATATTTAGATGTAAATCGTTCAACCGATGGTGCTGCTATACTGCGTTTTTTGCGATTTCCGCAATAGCTCTATCTCAAGAACTAATGCTTGGATTGTCAACAAACTTCAGATTCAGGTATATCTGGATATGAATTAGTGCAGTTTATGTTTTGGTGTAAATCGCTCGACAGGTGGCGCTGCTATGTAGCATTTTTCACGATTTTCACAATAGCTCAATCTCCAGAACTAATGCACGGATTTTCAGCTAATTTCATATTCAGGTATACCTTGATATGAATTAGTGCTGTTTATGTTTTGGTGCAAATCGCTCAACAGGTGGCGCTGCTATGCTGCATTTTTCAGAATTTTCACTATAGCTCTATCTCAATAAGTAATGCACGAATTTTCATCAAACTTCAGATTCAGGTATACCTTGATATCAATTAGTGCTGTTTATGTTTTGGTGTAAATCGCTCAACAGGTGGCGCTGCTATGCTACATTTTTCAGAATTTCCGCTATAGCTCTGGCTCAAGAACTAATGCACGAATTTTCGTCAAACTTCAAATTCAGATATACTTTGATATGAATTGGTGCTAAATATATGTAATTTCTTTTACTATTTAAATGATTTAATTGACTTGATTTATATATGTAGAAGAAAGTTTTGTGATGGCCGCAACATACTAGTTCCATTATTTGGTAAAGGAGAAGATTTTTCATAAAATACTGTCAAAGTGGGTGTTTTGAACCGAATTTCGGGATTAGACATCTCAAGAAAGGGCAAAACACTGCTGTCCTCAGACAATAATCGCTTATAACTCAAGATATAATCCATTAATGAGAAAATTAAAAAATCTGTTTGATTACAAATCACTTTAACAAACATACCTGCAAGCATCATGTTTTTATATTAGAGTCAGAAAATGTGTCAAAAAGTTTGACCGAGAGAAATAAGGAAAGGGCAAGTTTACAAACAAACACTTCCGTCATCCAATTTACCATAACATTTTTGTCATAGCGATCATTTCAGGAATCGTCTTGGCGACGTAAGCCAATCATATCATAGACTTTATAACGTAGACCAATGAAATTTACCGATCTCATGTGCACAGTAGGAGACATAAAGAACGGACAAGTGTTTGTTGCTGATCACACAGTAATTCGATCAACAGTGACTTTCCTTATATTTTTTTGAAATTTTTTTTACTATTTATATTATTTTTATTAATAGCAAATTAGCAGATTTTGTGAAGTTTGCATATTTGGAAGCCATTTTTTAAGGATACTGCAACAAAGAAAAAAGTTTGACTTTCATTTTTTCACTTAAAAAATAAAACTAGAAAACAGAAATTCTGCTTTTTCGGAATTTAGTGTCTATAATAATAAAGAAAGAAGTTTGTGTGTGAGTGTGTCGACGGTGTTCTGAAGAGACCGCTGCACGTAGAGCTACAAAATTTGGTGAAAAGGTGAAAAGGTATATGAATGATATATGAAGTTATGAAGTTTTGCATCTCGAAGCCCGATTTTCGATTTTTTTGATTAGATTTTTTTTATGCAATTTTTAGCGCTTTTTTAAGTTTCGAGGCGATTTTTCCATATAAGTGAGAAGAATATGGTTTCTTTCTTTTAACCCAATATAGTAAATTTTGTTCTCTTTTCAAAAAAGTTTATTCGAAATTCGTCCGCGATTTTGGAATTTTTAGCGAATTTTTTATGCAATTATTGAACAGCATTTCATACCTATAAGGAGGTTACCGTAGAGGGGCACAATTCTGTCGCCAAATAACGCCAAGTTTGTCGCCAACTTTGCGATATATCGCCAAATTTGGCGATTAAAATGAGTCGCCAAAAGTGACGCCAACTTGGCGATATCTCTAATATTTCGCCAAATTCCCATAGACTTCCACTGTAAAACAATAGAGTTTACTTGCTTGCGGAAAATTAACAAATTGAGATATTTTAATGCAACAAAAATTAATATTAACTTAAGGGATTATATTAATTATATTTAAGGGAGTCCAAGTAAATTAATTACGAATAAAAGTAACATGATCTAATACTTAGCATGATTTCCAAAACATAAATTTTAAGAGAGCCCACAGGTCAACGGAATTAGATTTGAAACTTTTATCCAATTATAGTAAATTTTGACTTTCGTGATTTTTGAACTTTTTGTGATTTTTAATGCGATTTTTACGTTTCTTCGCGATCTGCTGCAATTTTTTGACATTCCATTTTTGACCTAAAGTACATTCTGCCCTCATTTCAATAAAGTTTATTCGGATTTCGTATAGCAATTTTCGATTTTTTCGGGAATTTTGTATGTGATTTTTAGTGTATTTTAGTGATTTGCGACTATTTTTCCACATTAGTGAAAGGAATCAACTTGCAATCTTCGAACACAATATATAATTTTTTTTTCTCTTTTCAAAATTTGAGAAGCGATTTAAAATTTTTTCGCAATATCTTATTGTGATTTTCAGAGCTTTTTCGTAATTCCTGCTGTTTTTTGACGTACCCGGGCAAGTTCGCTAGTATCTAAATATTACAAAACATATTTCAATTTTAAGAGTTACACCACATGCTTTTATTTTACGTAAAATGACGTCATTCGCATCCGCTTAAGAATTCCACATTTACGATCCACTCTTAAACATGTACAGTAAGGCTAATGTCCGGCATCGTGTAGGGATAATACGTAAGCAAAAAAGCGTGCAAAAAGACGTTCGTCTGACATTAGACTAAAGTAGGCATAGGACGTCACTATCTCAAAATAATACACAAATGCAGCCCAAAGATGCCGTCATTAAAGAAACTCGACTAAAAAAAAACGGCTGTCTAATGATTCATAGGCCTTCATTTGTTTGTAACATTAATATAGATACTTAAAATAGACGATTTCAGTCGTGACGTCAGTCGTGACGTCAGTCATGACGTTTTGGTTGGAAATTGGCTCCAAACAAACGGTGACTATGGTGTATTTTCCATTTTGTTTGCATAGTATAATTATACATTATATCTATATCGCAAATCTAAGTGTTTTAATACTTGATATGTACCGGTAACATTTTGTACGATTTATATTTAAAAAAAAAATGACGCATAGCAACCGCTTGTTTGGAGTCAACTTCCAACCAAAACGTAATGTCTGACGTCATACTGAAAGCGTCTTTTAAATATAGTTTATAATAGCTCCATGTTTTAACAAAAATCATTCATTTATATATTTTTTAAGCAGCGCGTATTTTAATTACATTTTCTTTCGGTTGTTATGAAAAAAGGGCAACAACTAGAAAACAGGAACTCTGCTTTTTCGGAATTTAGTGTCGCCCCCGATGAAAAAAAAAAAAAATGTATGTATAAATAGTGCAAAACATATTTCAATTTTAAGACTTACACCACACGCTTTTATTTTATGTAAAATGACGTCATTCGCATCCGCTTAAGAATTCCACATTTACGCTATCCACTCTTAAACATCTACAGTTAGGCTAATGTCAGACGGACGTCTTTTTGTACGCTTTTTCCTTACGTATTATCCCTACACAATGCTAGCGGCATTGTGTATTTTCTATTTTGTTTGCATAGTATAACTATATATTACATCTATATCGCAAATCTAAGTATTTTAATAATGTTCATTTATATTTTTAGTTATATTTTTAACAGTGTAGACACTATAAGGGATCCAGGTAGACTTTTCGCTGTTAGCGAAACGAGATTGACCAATCGGAAGCCTGCATTTTGTGAACTTTACCATGTTTTGCCCTGTTTCAAAAATATTGGCTTCCGATTGGTCAATCTCGTTTTGCTAGCAGCGAAAAATCTACATGTTTCCTGCCTCTCTTCAACTTCCGTGATGTATTTTTTAAACAAAAAACAAAACTATTGATTACTTACTCGTAACCGTAGTGTTTTACCTTGACTGTTGCCTGAAAATTAATGGCTGATTATGGTTTACAATTTACAAACTTTAAATTAGGAAAATATTTTTTTTATTTTGTTGTGGGATTATGTTCGGTAGTGTGATATGAAGTTTGAAACCTCTAGAATATATTATAGTAACAAGTAATGTTTTTAATGTCTTCTGCTGTGCCGATTGTTATATCATCTGATTGTATGCCTTTATGAATTTGTACTTTTAAACTCTTGAGACGAATGTTTGTGATTAATATAGTAAGAATTTTATATTCTGTGACTACTTTCAAGCATCTGTTCTGTGTAATTCTGTAGTATTATTATCTAAAAGTGTAATTGTTATTCAAATTTTAATCATTGTTTTGCCGGTCATGTATTGATTGTTTACAGCCATCGTTTATTGTTTTCTTTTAAAATAACTATGTGTAGTTTTTACATTTTTTACTTTATTTTTAAACAAGTGAAATAATTTCTGTTTTCTTCATTAACTATAATTTTTCTTCTTTTGGGTAATTTCGTTTATTGTAATAAATTTAAAGGCTGCTTTGTCAACTGTACCCAGGGGTCGATTTAGAAAAAGAAAGTTGCATAGCAGTAACTGCTATACAAAGTCAGTTTTGAATAGCAGTTAGACATTTTTGTATAGCAAGTAAAAAATAGCTAACGTAACTTTTAAATCTTGAAAATTTACAACATTTTTTTTTTTTTTTAAAAGCGTACTTCCTCGCTGTACTTCCATTGTAAATAAACACTTGGGGAGGGTGAAAACACAACGTATGTCGTGTAAAAACACCTTTAAATTTTAACTTTAAGCAGTGATGCCGCTGTACTTGAAAAAACCTGGGTCCCCTTTTTTACAAAAGCGGGTCCCCATCGATAATAATTTATATTTTAAAGGAATAAATGAAAGTTGTTTATTAAGATAAATGAAATGCATTAGTTATTGTTTTAACAATAATTAAATAATGAATTAAAACCAGCATTATTTGCACTCAAATAAGATATTTAAAAAAATATATTAAGAGAAATTTTCTTTACTTTTTTAAAAGTAAAAATGCAAGATACAATTTTAATTGTAAAATAATGTTTATTTGAGAGTAGAAGATACCAAGTTCCACTAACAAGTATCACTAATGTTCGCATTCTTTTAAAAAGAGGCAAGGCGGGTTTATTGAAAAAGATATTTTTGCTGAAAAAAAGAACATTTATGTTAAGTAAAGGTGTACTTTTCGTTGAATGAATGGGTGCTTTCATTATTATACTTCCCATTGAATTATTTGTCAGCATAGATCTGTGTTGGAATCAGACATTTTCCTTGGAAGGGAAATTTATATCTAAATCACTAATGAGCATCAAATCTTAAATGTTCTGAAGGCGGGAGACATTTCAATGCAGTAAGAACGAGGGGGGTGGGGGGGGTGATTTTTACTGGTCCACCTAATGAATATAAATATTATCAAAGTACACTGAAATCATGCTGTATTTTTAAGAATCTCATAAAAAAGAAATTAAATCCCATTTTATGAATTTTCTACCTATAAGTTTAGTTTGCACATCTTTTTTGGTGCTTTGACTAAATTCACGTTTTTTCCGCGTTACTTTGACGAAATTCGCGTTTTTCCGCGATCCTTTTGTTGAAATTTGCTATTTTTTCGCGAGTCTGTCACGAAAATCGTGTTTTTTTCCGCGATACTTTGACAAAATTCGGCTTTATTCCGCGATTTTTTGACGAAATTTGTTATTTTTTCGCAATCTTTTGTCGAAATACACTATTTTGTCTCAGCCCTTTTACGAAAATAGCGTTTTTTCCGCTATATTTTCACGAAATTTGTGCTTTTTTCGCGATCCTTTGACGAAAATCGGCTGTTTTACGTTATTTTTTGACGACATTTGCTATTTTTGGGGGATCCTTTGATGAAAAACAACTATTTTTTCGCGATCCTTTGACGAAAATCGGCTTTTTTCCGCTATTTTTTGATTGACAAAATTCGGCTTTTTTCCGGATTTTTTGACGAAATTCGCTATTTCTTCGCGATTTTTTAACGAAATACGCTAATTTGTCGCGGCCCTTTTACGAAAATCGCGTTTTTCGCAATATTTTGATGAAATTTGCGCTTATTTCAGCGATATTTTCATGAAATTTGCGCTTATTTCCAAGATATTTTGAGGAAATTCGCTTTTTATTTCGCGATGCTTTGACGAAATACGCTATTTTTTCGCGGCCCTTTTACGAAAATCGCTACTTTTGCGCGATATTTTGATGAGATTTACGCTTTTTTCGCGATTCTTTGACGAAAATCGTCTGTTTCCCGCGATTTTTTCATGAAATTACGCGTCCCACGGGACGCGTAAGAGCTATTTTTTTGCGTCCCGTATACGATTTTTCGCGTAATTTACGTCCGCGGCATCCCTGCTTTAAGTGTACATGACATAACAAAGGGTGTGGGAAAAATGCATCGCAATGATTGCGATTTAATGCATTTCTTGGATCGCATTTTAGTTAAATTTGAATCGCAAATTGCGATGCGATACCGCTTAAATCGAACCCTGACTGTACCTCTTTGTTTTACGATTGCGATTAGTATTTCTGCCATCCCCTTAACAGACTGTTGCAAAAGCTTCTAATTTTTCGTTTTCTTTCTTCTTTAAAATTTTTTAGTTTTTTTTTTAATCGTTTAAATCTTTCATTAAATGTCATTTTATTATCTTGTGTTTCACTAGTTTTTAGAGTCGTGATAATAAAAAAAAAATACTTGCTCCTTCAAGGCACTTGAGTTAAAAGTGTTGCTAATCAGTAAGTTTAATCATGATAACTGTGAAGTAGATACAAATAATGTAATAAAATAATGCGTGTTATAGTACCAAATAGATGTTAAGGCAAGGATTCATTTTTATTTATTATTATTATTTTTTTTTGAGAAATGTTTATTATTTATACTGTCAAAAAATTTTAATGGTGTTAAGTAGCAGTCGCTGGATATTTGTGTAAATTTAATTTTTTTTCCATACTCATTGGATTTTGTACACACAATACAGGGTAGATGTGTCAGTAATGGACACCCTTAAGGAATTTCTTATAAAAATTTTTTATTTATAGTTATAATTATTATATTCCAGTTTTTTCAATAATATATTAACCTATCAACAATATTTAACCATTCTTATAGTCTCATTTCCCAATATGAATCAAAATTTAATTTTAAATAACAGAAATATATCAAAACACACAAAAGCCCAGTAATGGACACCCTCTGTTCCAGTAATGGACACCCCATAAAAAATAATAAATATAATTGTTTTTATGACTGTATTTAGAACCAGAATTTAGTGAATACATACTAATGAAACAAAATAGTTATTTTCAAATAAATTTAACAATTAGGATACCGGTAATGGTGCGATCACAGTTTACTCTCCTTCTTGGCGTGATTTTCAAAAATCACCAAATTGGCGTGTTTTTGCGTACTATCTCCCGGAGCTGCAACATCCAACATCCGGGAGACAGTACACAAAATTATTATTTGTTTTCACTTCTCGAAAATTTTGAAACAAGTATCTATCTGGACGAATGCTTTAAAAGTGAAAATAAATATTCGATCACTTATTTTTCTCTAATTTTTACCTGTATTTTTGAGTGAAAATAAACAAAAAATGGAACTACTTGCGAATACGCCCGGAGTCTGCTATCTTGTTTCTTTGTTGATCATTTGTAACCACTTTATCCTTAATTTAACAACATAAACAACAACAAACATAACATAAACAACAACAAATGTATCATAAACAAGAACAAAAATAAATAACAAAAATGAATAAATAAATCCAAATAAAAAAATTTAAAATCGGCGATGATCAACAAAGAAACAAGATGGCGGACTCCGGGCGTATTCGCAAGTAGTTCCCAAAAAATATGTAAAATTTCAAATTATTCAAAATACATTTTTTAAAGGAATTTCCTTTAAAAAATACCAAAAAACAAAATTTTCACTTACCCAAATTATTAAAAAAGAACGTTTGTAAACAGTAAGGTGAGCAAAACAATCTTGTTGTTTTTTTTAATCAGAGCGGCCTTTTTTTTTAATCAGGGGGCTACTGCCTCCCTGAACCTCCCGTTTTTTTAATTCATAATTTTACCTTGCACTCTAGGGTATTATTCAAAAGCATCACTAATCTAACTTTTTTAGTCATTCATATCTTGAAACAATCAGCCTCTCTTTCATACATAATTCAATAAAAGCTCAAAAATACAGGTAAAAATAAGAGAAAAATAACCGATCGAATATTTAATCTCACCTTTCAAGCATTCGTCCAGATAGATACTTGTTTCAAAATATACGAGATGAGAAAACAAATAATAAAATCACTCGACTGCAACAGAACACAGGGAACTGTTCAAAATGAAATGCCGTGTGCTATAACGTATTTATTTCCAAAATTTAAACATTTCCTCAGCTTTATCTTATGTCCAATAAAAAATTCTTTAACAAATTAAAAGCGTCCAATCAGAAAACGGCTTATGAATAAAGGATTTTAAAACGGAGCTCTCATCTTAGGGTTGCCATATTTAGTGACGTCCGAGGAGCAGCCAGATAAACCGGGGTTACCACCTTGGTGCAGTTATCGAAGGAGAGTATATTGCGAATTACCCCCGGTAATTAATAAAATATTTGTGATAATCATTTACTGTTTGCATCAATTATTGTAATTATCAGAAGATCAATGTTTTAATTCTTTTAGATGAATAGTTTAAAATACTAAATATCAGGCAAATACAGCTATCAAATTATTGAAACAGTGGGGATTTAAAAGGTAATTAAAAAAAAAAAAAGTTTTGGAATATTAGTGTTTAGTTTTGTCTCACTATTTTTAACAATTAATGTTCCAGAGACTACTTGATATATCATTTATAATAATTAATATTACAAATATGAAAAAAATGATATTGTGAGTGTGAGTTGAATATTTTAAAATACTAAATAAAATAATGTCAAAATAAAACTGTAGAACTGATGTTTGAGGCCACTGATCTGCAGATTTACTAGTTTCATGAATATTACCCATGACTTTAATTAATACAGTCTGACCTCGATATCTTGAACCTCCTTATCTCGAAACCCTTGATATCTCGAAAAAAGAAATTTCCCCTGCATTTCCATCAAAATTCTTATGTATTTTCCATACTTATCTCGAAATATATTTTCCAAAACCCTTGATATGTCGAAATATTTTTCACAGAAATTAGTTTGACTTTTTACTTTTGGCTATTGTCAGCTGTAGAAGTAGTTTGATCTGGATGCTGGTTTCACATTCTTTTATCCCTTTGTTGATACAAAGAACTTAAAGGGTAAGAATGGAAGGCTTTTGAAATCCAAAAAAAAGGGACAACATCGTTTTTTGGAAACTTTGCAGTGAAAGTGCACCGGGTGATTCAGCTACCTGTGAAGAGGTGGCTCTTAGAACTTCCTTCTCTTTTAAAACTATAAAGCAGATGATGTGTTTAGCGCAGATGAAACTGTATTATTGTACCATAGTTTTCCCAACAAAACGTCTACATTTAAAGGTGAAGAAATCAGACGTGGCAAACCAAGTAAACTTCGTGTAATTGTGCTTTTGGCAGCAAATCAAAGTGGTAAAGAAAAGCTTCCTCCTCTTATGATAGGACGATCTAAAAAACCGAGGTGATTTGCTAAAATTAAGTCATTTCTAATACTGTACAGGTGAAATATAAAGGCTTCGATGGCAAACGCAATTTTTGCTGATTGATTGATAGGAATCGGTAAAACAATGGCTAAAAGTAAAATACACGTTCTCCTCTTCATAGACAATTGTAAAGCCCACTCTAATCTTCCAACGCTAAAAAATATCGCTGTTAAATTTTTGACGACTACGACTTTGAAGTTTCGACCAGGACAACCATCGACAACCAGTCAATTAGGAGATAATCCGCAGCTTCAAAGTTGATGATTGAGCCCAAATTGTGAGAAACTACTGAATAATATCCAATTTGTCATTAAGAAATGTCGAATCGGATATTATTTAATCAAAACAAGTTATGTATAACACAATTTTGAAATTATTAAAACTTTGGGAAGTGTAATTTGTTAATTATTAGTAGATTATGTGCAATTTTAGACTAATCTTATTTTTTACAGCAAAAAGCAGTTGGTGAGATTAGATTTTTAAATTTTGTCAAAACCTTGATAACTCGAAACCTCTATATCTCGAATTTTTTTCTCTTCCCCACAGATTCGAGATATCGAGGTTGTACTGTGATATTACATTTTATTTATTTATTTAAGTATTGCGCGGCAGCACAATACTTATTTATTTTCAGTGTCACTTCTCAATGTTAATTTAACATGGAAAAGCCTATGGAGAGCGTAACTTTTTCATTTTTTCTTCCCACCTCTTTGTCCCTGATGCCACTCATTTTTTATTCTTTACTAATTCTAATGATATTGTAAATGTAAAGTGTAAAAACGTTTGCCTGACGTCAGGGTCAAAACGAATGGTAAAATGCCTTTGCATATGGGTGAATCATAACCCAGAGAGAAACATGGGCCAATTTTTTTTTACATTATTCAAATATTTTTCTTAATAATTCCAATTTTCGCTTTTTTCATTGAAAATCAACGGACATTTTTCATAGAAAATGTAACATTTTTACTTCATTGTTGCAAAAATTTCAAAAGCCGTAATAATAATTTATTTCTTTTTAGTTGAAAGATTTTCACGTGAAATATTAAATTAGCTAGTTTTTTTTTTTTCAAAAATTAAAAAGGTGAATATGGTGTCATAGTGGAAATAAAAAGGATATTTTCAGAATAAGTTTTTGCTGTAGTCAAGTTTATAATTTAGTAAAAAGTTTCGAATGGATAGCTATTTTACGCAGGTAGTGAATTTAGTGAGGAATTACATAACTTAAATTTTAAAATGTATTTTTTTTCCGAGATGAGAACTATTACCCCAAGTTAAACTTAGGTAATAATTTTCTGATGTGTTTACATCACCCCTTGGGAGAGAATAAGGTTTAAAAATTTAACTAAAACTTTTATTTTTTGCTGTATCACAGCTATAATATTGTTAAATATTAGCAGTAAGGATTCAACATAATTTACATTTACATTCATAGCATTCCTGAGTGGGAAATAGGGTATCTAAATTTAACTGAAGTTAATTTTTTATGTTTTGATTATAGATTTTTTACGTTCAGATTAGAAGTTTTTGTCCAAACTACCGCAACCTGCATTACTACTGTTGTGAAACATTTTGAATTATACATTGGTAAACTGCATCCCACATTGTCATGCAATACTGCATACATCAAAGCCTGATGATGATACTCTCTATTAATTTTGAAATGCGTTCGTCTGACTGCAGTAGTTATTAAAAAACTTGACATATTAAACAAAAACATAATTTGAAGAACAAATTAAAAAAACGAAATTTATTTCCTATATTGTTTAAGCCCGAGAAGGGACAGATATTAAGTTATTTCATTCAATTAGTTCTACATTTAATGTTAAATTTTAGTAACAAATTAGTTAAGCCAATTGAAGATTAAAAAATAAAAATAAGATTCATGCAATATGATACTTAAAACACCCTAAAAAATTAGATTCCGTTCAAATGAAATCGAAATAAATCTTAGACCTTTTTTTTAAGCTTTGTATTTTGCATGCATCTTATCATTTTATGCACAATTGTCATAAACATAATACAAAATCTGCAATACAAACATTTTCAATTAATAATGGAAGAAGTCTAAGATTTATTTCGATTTCATTTGAACCAAATCTAATTTTTTAGGGTGTTTTAAGTATCATATTGCATGAATTTTATTTTTATTTTTTAATCTTCAATTGGCTTAACTAATTTGTTACAAAAATTTAACATTAAATGTAGAACTAATTGAATGAAATAACTTAATATCTGTCCCTTCTCGGGCTTAAACAATGTAGGAAATAAATTTTGTTTTTTTAATTTGTTCTTCAAATTATGTTTTTGTTTAATTTATTTTCTTTTTGTCAGAGGTGAATAAGGAAGCATTTAAGACAGAAAATAGATTTTTAATAACATATCTGTAACTTAATTGTTTTTATTTGAACGGAGAGAGATTAAGCCCTATGAGCCCCTCTTTGACTGTGCTCTTAAACAATATTTTCTGCTTCCTGGCTGATTTGATTGCTAGATTATAAAATATGCATACATTAGAAAAAAAAAAAAAATTAAAAAAAAAGAATAAAATTATAAAAATTTTATTAATAACATAAAATAACTTAAAAGCAGGTATTTATAAAAGTTTTGGTGTTATTACATTTTGGTAAATATAATTTAAAAATTTGATTATTTAGGTTTGCAGTTAAGCCAAAATATTTTATGCACTTTAAACATTACTGAAATTGCATTTTTAGCAATGTCTATATGGGGTGTCCATTACTGGAAAATGACTAATTAACCATCACAGTAATGGACACCCCCTCTTAAAACCTTAAAAATAAGTGAAATTTTGTAAATGGCCGTTAGTATATAAAATTCCAAGTTTTCTATTGCTATTGAAACAAAAACATTCAAATTTTGCAAGAAAATAAATAATATATAAATTAATTAAAGGAAGCCAGCTCTTAGCCTCTTCATTAAGATTTTCACAGAAAAACAACGAAACTTTGAAACATTATTTTCTGCTTCCTGATTGGTTTGATTAAAAGTGGTAGCAATAACACAGTTTTATAAAACATGCAAGGGGGAATTATAAAAAAAATAATGAAAGCTAAATATTTATCAGTTATTTTTTTATGAACCAAAAACATCAAGGGGTGTCCATTACTGGCACATCTACCCTATTATTTATTTTGTTATACCATGGAAAAAATTCCATAAATAATCTGTTTCATATTAATGTTAAATAGATTATTTCTTATTAATTAATAATTATAATTGCAATCCTATATTCAGTAGTAAGCTGAAAATGTATTTTATTGCTAATTTTCAGAACTTTGAATCTGAATTTTTGTTGCATTGATTCAGAAACATTGTTTTTCTATTTTATTTTATCCTTGAAGATTGATATAAGTATCCAGTGTACCCCTCATCCCGTTTTTTAAATTTTATTAATTTATTTTTTAATTGGTAAGAATCATCACCAGAAAAATGGAAACAAAAACAACAACAAATGGACATAAATAAACATTACTTTTATCTTGAATTTAATATAAGCTTTACATGTAGCAAGGTTTTTATTGTGGTGGATACAATTTTAACTTTTGAATACATCTTGAATGTTTAATATTAATTTTCCGAAGTATGGTCATAATTTTCCTTTAATATCTAGTAGTGTGCTGTTATGTTTTGTTTTTAAATCAGTCTATGGTGTAAAATCTTTTGGGAGAATCCTAGAATAAGTAAGTCTCTCGATTTGACGATTTTTCTTTTGATGACACGTGCCAAATACCTCCACGCGACAACTTGAAAAGCGAAATTCTTCCCATATGATTCATTACTTACATAGTTCCAACGAGAAATTCATTCACAAAGTAAACATTGAATGCAAAAAAGTATGATTTTTCAGCAACTTGCTAAGAAAATCATTCCATCATGTTAGTTTTGCCCCGTTCTGCGACGAATTTTTAACACTCATAAAAGGATTTTGGTTTAAAACATTTAACCTGTTATAAATATTTTTTTTCTTTCATGATTTTCCATATTTTTTGTATTATTTCGTGTTAGACGACAGATTTTTAACATTCGTAAAGGAAACTCAATTTCAAATTTTTACTCTAATACACTGAATTTTGTCCACCTGATTTTTGAATTTCTCAGCTCCGGATTTTTAAATTTGTCAAATAGCTCTGGATTTTTGAATTTTAAAATTTGTCAAATGGCTCTGAATTTTTAATTTTAAAATTTGTCAAATAGCTCTGGACTTTTGAATTTTTAAATTTATCAAATAGCTCTGGATTTTTAGATTTTTCAAATAGCTCTGGATTTTTAAATTTGTCAAATAGCTTCAGATTTTTGAACTTTTAAATTTGTCAATAGCTTCGGTATTAATCTTCTAGCACAATATATTAAAATTTCCGTACTGCTTGATTTTGATTATCCCGTCGACCAAAAAACTATCGCCAAACCTATAAAATCAAATGCCAATAATGGATGATCGTAAATGTCACATTCATTTAACATTAAATTAAAGACTATACTCGTGTTTGTTACGTCATCAAGTGATTTTTAATTTGTATTTTTCAATTTCTACTATTAGTTCACACTCCCCCTATATTTATTTATTTATATATCTTGTTCAAATTTTCAATCATTAATAAAATACTTATTATTCATCCTATCAAGTTGAAATAAATTTTTTTAAACTTGTACTGGATGACAATTGATGTTAATACAGTTTTTTCAAATATTAATTCATTAATTAAATTTTAATTAATTAATTTTAGTTTATATGGGAGACAAAATGGCGGCCTTTGGTTATTGAAGCATTTAATGCATCTTCATATCTATAAGGGGAGTTATCATATGGGGAACCCTGTTCTGTCGCCAAATGCCACCAAGTTTGTCACCAACTTGGTGATATATCGCCAAATTTGGTAACCAAAATGAGTTGCCAAAAGTGACGCCAACTTGGCTATATCTCTAATATTTCACCAAATTCCCATAGACTTCCCTTGTAAAACAATAGGGTTTACTTGCTTATAGAAAATCAACAAATTGAGATATTTTAATGCAACAAAAACTAATATTAGCTTAAGGGATTATATTAAATTTTTCTTTGATGACCTAAGTAGGAATTGACTTTAAAAACAAAATTTTTATATTACTTGTTATTAATGTTATACTAATTTATTTGTTTGTTCATTATTTAAAATAAAAATTATGTCAATTTGTATAATTTGGCAAAATTGGTTGATGGGATAATCAAGTAGTAAAAAAATTTCTTTATTCACAATCTTAAAAATGCACAAATTTGTCACAAAAATTTTTTGAATGCATGAAACACAATAACAGTAAAACCCAGCTAATCCAAACTAATTCAGACTGGTACCTGTTCGGATTACTAAAAATTCGGATTATCCGAAATTCCGATAAAAGTAGAAAAGAAAAAGAAGCGTGCCAAAAAAATGTAAGTTATAAGTAGTCAGTAGTACAATAAACATCCTGTAATTTGGTATCCCAAGGTCTGGCATGCTTGATAATCAGGCACAACTTTCGGAAAAAAATAGTATTCCTTGTTTAATCACTCCTGATGTTTATAATAATCCAATGGAACTTGAAAATGAAGAATCACATAACGATCCATTACAAACGAAGAAAATTGATGTTATTTGGAATGAAAGAAAAATATGATTAAAAAAAGATACTTTTAAAGCTCTACAAAGAAAAAAAAGTAGATTTAAAAAAGACATTTCTCTATAACTTAGTAAAATTAAATTTGTAAAAATTTTGTAAAACAAATGTACAACATCACTATTATTTTTACAAAAATAAACAAACTAGTGGGCTCAGCCCCCTGCTCGCTAACACTTGCCAACCCCCATGAATTACTACGTAATTCATATTGGGATCGCTATGCGATCCCAGCTTGCTTCGCTCGCTCGCCACTATTTATGTCAACTCTAGCCAGAATGAGTGCTATCATAAATCATTACAATGTATTAAATTTACAAATATTTTTAATGTATAAAAAAGTAATGGAAAACATTGTTGAAAATGTAAATAAAAATGTACCTTGGAAACAGAATTAATTTAAAACCTTAGTGGAAAACACAGTAAAAAAGTTTTTTAGTTGGGCTGCTATGCAATCCGAGCAAGCAACATATGAAATTTACAAATATTTTACTTCATAAAAAAGTAATTAAAAATTTTGTTGAAACTATAAATAAAAATGCATTTATCAAAAGTTTGGCGCTGTGACTTGTTGATCATCATTGAGAAAGCTAAGCGAACAGGAAATTGACGCCATTTAAATTTAAATGGCATGTTAGTGTCAGATGGGGTCCTTCTCCTTTCATTTTGCCTATAGTATTGAAAATCACGGCTTAAATTAATTTAAAACTATAATAAGACCAGGGCTGGCTATTTGCCGGCAAAAAAGGGTTTCTGCCTTGCCAGTGGCAGAAACTGGTAATAACCGGTTTTAACCGGCAGAAACTGGCAACAACTGGCATAAACACATTTCATGACATAATCTGAGACTTTTTTACTAGTATTAAATTCCTTAAGTACATTTTATTCCGTATAAATAACAAATGAAATATTGTGGGTAGTTTTAATTAAAAGTTAAATAGATTTGTATTAGAAAAAATGAGTAATGTAACAGATAAAATTTTTGTTATAGTATGGTTATATAATTTTATATGTAAACAATTATTAGAGTACTTTAAAATTTCAGTTTAAAAATCAAATACAAAACTATATCCAATACTTATTTTAAATTAAACAATGAAAAGAAAAGAAAAATATTCAATACTTGCTCAAAATAATTTTCTGTAATTTAACATAATAATTTAATAACACTATAAATTATCTCTCATAGAAATGTTATAGTTATATGCGGATCTTGTAATTCCATGAATTTAAAAAACATTTCATTTAAATACAGTATTCAAAGGAACAAATCTGACTTTTTTTTTTTTCAATTTAAGACTGTTATAACTTATAAGCATAGATCAAACTTCGTGCGAATTTTAGTAAAAAAGCTAAAATCTTTAACAATGATTTTACGCACAAATAACGTACAGACACGACAAAAAACGATTATATGGGATATTTTTGTCGTGTCTGTATGTTATTTGTGCATAAAATCGTTGTTAAAGATTTTAGCTTTTTTATTAAGACTGTTAGTTGAAAATGTTCCAACTACATTTTGCACTTACAAAACAAACAACTACAAAGGTTCAAAGCAGATTTAATACAGTAATAAAATAACCGACTACCATATGCTAACTTATTTACTTCATCCTAAGTATATGGGATCAAAATTGACATATGAGCATAAAGAAAAGGCAAGGAAATTGCTTTCTGATATTAATCCCAATTTTGTGCCACATATAATATCCTTTGAAGCAAAATCGACTCCTGCCCCAGAAACATATTTCTCCAAGGAAGCCCTAGAAAATGTCTTGCCCTTACCTTCTATGTGGTGGTCATCTTTAAAAACGAATACTGGTGAAAATGAGGATTTGTCAAATTTGCATCCTCAATAATGACATTGGCAGCAAGTGATGATAGTCTTGAAAAAATATTTTCAAACTTTTCTTTCTTTCAAAACAAAGAAACAGTGTGTTCAGAAAGATTAGCAAAATTTTGTCTTATGCTATGGAATGTTCTGTGGAAAAAGTAATAATAGTATATTTGAGTGGCAATTTTGTTCTTTCAATATTGTAAAATAATTGTGCAAGATATTTCATAAAAAATTTTTTCAGTTATTTATTGTGCTTCAATTATTTACTTATATATTTTCACAAGAATCATAAGCTTTAAGTTATTGCATTGTATTATTTATTTAAAAATACTCTGAAAAATACATTTGTTAAAATATCACAGGCTGAATCCATATCAACTCAGGCAGGGGGGTTACCTTCATAGTCTCAGAAGTTTTTGAATTGAATATATGTTAAAATTTAAGAAAAAGTAAGATACTTGTATATTTTCATTTTGCCCAAAAAAATTCCTGGCCCGAGATACAGGCCGTCAAAGATGACATCCCCGGCATCCTTTCTCATTCGCGATTTTCAATAAAAATTTTAAAGTGCTCTATCTCTAGAACGGTGCAAGATATTTTGTTGCGGTTTATTTTATTTTAAAGATAATATTCTTCTGTTTAAAATGATATACCGAATTTTGAAAAATGTATTCAACTTTTCTTGTGGCAGCCTTTTGAAAAAAAAAAATTTTTTTCAAAAAAAATTTTTTTTCAAAAAAAAATTTTTTTTTTGAAATGCCAATCCCAAAAATTTTGATTTTTTTGCTGTTGATCAATACCATTGGGAACTACCTTCACTGTAAAGGAGAACTTCCACTTTTGAGTTTAACAAATTTTAGAAACATTTAAAAAATTCAGAGAAGTTTACAGAAACTGTATATATACAGTTCCAGTAAAAGTCACTGAATTTTTGCTTATTTGTATCATATTTGTAAGGATAAGCCTACTATATATCTTAAACAAGTTAGAAATTGCAATATCAAATGTGGCAAATGAGGTACGTGCGTACTATAACTAGTTTTATAAATATTCAGATCTTGGTGCAATAAGAATCTCTTGGGCAAAAAGGGCATGAATACAAAATTTATTATAATAAATATTAAATTCAGTAATACGGAAGTAATATGAATTCATCTTACAAAGACTTAATCGCCATGACAACCTAGAATCATTACCTATCATGGTATATCATTGAATCAATTATGTATTATAGGATTTCCAAATAGAATAAAGAAAACTTTTATTAATGTCTTTTATGTTTTAATTTGATTTTCATAGCATTTGAAGTGATACATACTTTATTTTCAATACCGAACATAGTAAAACAATCTCAATAACATATATCAATTACACAGCAATACAAATTACATTAATACAAGTTAGAGTTCAGACAGATGGGCAGACAAATCGAATCCATAAAGACTTTCAACTATGTTGGAAATTGTTAAAAACACATAAATAGGTTGGAATTTGACTTTTAGAAATTTATGTCAATAGACGGAAGCATACTTGAATACTTTCATACAACCCTGTATTTTACCTACTATCTTTATATACATGCCACTATTTAGCTAATATTTAATTAAGATTAAAACATCCTTAAAACCAGTGAAATCATACTTCCAGAGATTATCATCCATAGACGGCCATGTATCTAATTCTTTGCGTGGACCTGTATATGATTTTATCTATATTCTCCAAACATATCTTAGTATACTAAATGTAGTTCAGTGTAAAAATGCATAACTCATTTAAAAATTACCTTTAAGCTACTTTCATTCATACTCAGTAAACCGTTAAGATTTCTTTTGTGTAGCCCTGTATATGATCTACAGCATTTATGCACACAACGTAATATGGAAAAATTTAGTTAAACTTAAAAACTAAAACACAACTAAAAATGCACTTCCAGCAATACCCTTAAGATTTCTTTTGTGTAGCCCTGTATATGATCTACAGCCTTTATACACACAACGTAATATGGAAATATTTAATTAAACTTAAAAACTCATATCGCAACTAAAAATGCACCTCTAGCAATTATTGCTAATGTACAGTATTTCCAATAAGGTAAAGTATGTAAACACTATGCACTTTCTATGACACAGGAAGTAATTTTTTGTAAACCTCTGCAATAAAGTATGTATCACTTCAAATGCTATGAAAATCAAATTAAAACATAAAAGACATTAATAAAAGTTTTCTTCATTCCATTTAAAAATCGTATAATACATAATTGATTCAATGATATACCATGATAGGCAATGATTCTAGGCTGCTATGGCGATTAAGTCCTTTTAAGATGGATTCATATTACTTCCATATTACTGAATTTAATATATGGAATTACAGTAATTTTTGTATTCATGCCTTTTTGCCCAAGAGTGTAACACTTATTGCACCAAGATCTGAATATTTATAAAACTAGTTAATACTATGCACGCACCTCATTTGCCACATTTGATATTGCAATTTCTAACTTGTTTAGGATATATAGTAGGCTTATCCTTACAAATATGATACAAATAAGCAAAAATTCAGTGACTTTTACTGGAACTGTATATATACAGTTCCTGTAAAATTCTCTGAATTTTTTAAATGTTTCTAAAATTTTGTTAAACTCAAAAGTGGAAGTTCTCCTTTACAGTGAAGATAGTTCCCAATGGTATTGATCAACAGCAAAAAAATCAAAATTTTTAGGATTGGCATTTTCAAAAAAAAATTTTTTTTTTCAAAAGGTTGCCACAAGAAAAGTTGAATACATTTTTCAAAATTGGGTATATCATTTTAAACAGAAGAATATTATCTTTAAAATAAAATAAACCGCAACAAAATATCTTGCACCGTTCTAGAGATAGAGCACTTTAAAATTTTTATCGAAAATGGCGAATTGGAAATGGTGCCCGGGATGCCATCTTTGGCGGCCTGTATCTCGGGCCAGGAATTTTTTTGGGCAAAACCAAAATATACAAGTATCTTATTTTTTATTGAATTTTAAAATATGTTCAATTCAAAAACTTCTGAGACTATGAAGGTAAGATTTTTTCTTTGGCTGCCTGAATTGACATGGATCATACCCACAGATTTTTTTGTAAATTTCTTTTTTTTTACTTTTAAATAAAAATTCAACTCTAAACAATAATATAAAATAGTTAAACTTGTACAGCATCAGACTACCATTGAAAATTTCAGATTTTCAAGTGAAAAAAAATTAGTACCTATTATTATATAAACAAAGTATATTTATATGATAATTTTGAAACTTTTTTACAACTTTGAATAACATTCATAATCTTTAATTTTAATGTTTAACTTAATTGTTTACACATCAAATACATGTATGAATTAAGAATCATTGCACATTAAAGTTCTTATTAATATTATTTCTGATTTCTGCCAGTTTTTGCCGCTTACTGGCAGAAACTAGTTTCTGCCATGCCGGTTTTAACCACTCTGGCTGAAACTTGCCAACCCTGAATAAGACGCTATTAAAAGATGCTGCGTCTCACATTATTGAACTATAAACAAAACGTTTTCGCCTGTCTCTAAATACAACCTTGGATCAAAAAGCTGATTCGCTGATTTCCCCACGTCACCATAAAACGAACCAATAGCAATTATCATTCATGTATTGCTCAAACAGTTTGCGTTAAAAGAGAGATTCTGTCTGGATTTTGATTTGCTGAGTGGGATGGGACATGTGACAGTAACTTGACCACTCAGAATCGTCGCTTTAGATGTTGTCAAATAGCAAGCTACAAATGCAGCCCTTTTTTAGCGCTATGTAAGAGAATTATATATATAGATACTGCTAGCCCAACATGTTCTCGGCTTTCAGGCCATTCCTGGGCGTAAATGAATATTTTCTAATGCATCTAATGCATTACCGCTAAATGAATTACTTTCATTTACAAATAAATTATGCTATTGATGATTTAGATTTATTAAAAGCCATGTTTTATTATTAGCATCAAGGTATTGTAATAGTCTAATACAGTAGACTCCTTGAACTCTGCGCAGCTTAGGACCAGAAGTTGTGTAGATTTTAGAATTTTGATTATTTCTGGTCATTGCTTTGTTTGAATTTTTTAAACAGTAATTTGAATGTAATAATGCAATCAAAATTATAATGAAAGCTTGCAACATAGTAAAATATTAAAATAATTGAGTAAAGTTATAAACTAAAATAAAATGTAAGATAATTTTAAAAATGATTAAATTATTAAAAATAAAAGTCAAGTAAATAATTAATAATATATAAAATAAAGATGAGATACATTTTCCTTGAATTATTCAGTGAAACTTTTCTCATAAAGGTAACCTATTAATTCACATCAAAATCATAAAGTAAGGAAGTTTTATTTCAGGTTTAGCCAGTCTTAATAATAAAAAAAACTTGATTAATACAATATATTTGATAAAATGATTGTGATTACCAGTGATATCAGCAATATCTTGATTTTTTTCAGAAGTAAATTTATACTTCCTTCATGAAAAACCACAAACTTAGTCATATTTTTTAAAATACATACGGAATGATATAAAACTAAAAAATCTACATCTGAACTGAAAGTTTCATTGTTTACATCTGTGATGATGTACAGTCGTGGAAAAAAAAAAAGTAAACACCCCCTACTAACTCCTCAACAAATTATCGTAGAAGAAAGTTACTGGTACCGAATGATTGGAAATAAAGTCTACTTTTAAATGATGTATATAAAATTTGCTTAGGGGGCCATCTACTTATTAAAACGAATCCAAACTTCATTTTTTTCAATGACAATACCCCATTTTAACGAGATATTTCAAATCTTCGGTTCAAACTATGCCTAGACACCGAATTTCAAATCATTTGAATGATAAGTTTTTGAAATATAAACATTCAAAATTGAGTGCTTCTAATGTTAAATTACATTTTCATACTTTTATTTATATCTCTAGAAATTATGCTCCTAATGTGTTAATTTTTTGTGTAGCAATAATACTAATATACCCAAACATAAATACGCTGAATTTGCAATTTTTATAATTTTATGTTATGAATTATGATTTACGTAATTAATACTTGAAAAAATTATGAATTGCAACCTACAATTTTTTTTGATGGAATTTAATTTATTAAGTCCTGCTTTATGGAAATCCAAAATTTCACATTTTTCTTCCAAGTAGTTTTCAAATTATGCTTTAAAAACGGCAAAATGATGGTTTAAGGGGCCGTATATAATACGAGTGAGTAGATATTTTGAAATTTCTTCTGCTGTCATGTAATCTAGCAGGCTTTATTGACTTCTTAAGGTGCCTTGATCAAGATGAGGGCTCTCTCGGTTAACAATCGAGTTCCGAACTTCAATTTGGATACAGCCCTTAAAATACGCTCGTTTTAAAATAATTAATTTCTCAGAAAGTTATTGTACGAATTGCATAAAAATTTGTTTTTAGGCTAATTGAAGGGTGTAGAGTTCATTTATGCAGTCAGATTTGTGTGCTGCTATTGAAAAAAACAAAGTTACGGTTCATTTTAATATGTAGATGGCCCCCTAAGCAAATTTTATCTATAGCATTTAAAAGTAGACTTTATTTCCAATCGTTCGGTACCAGTAACTTTCTTCTACGATAATTTGTTGAGGAGTTAGTAGGGGGTGTTTACTTTTTTTTTTCCACGACTGTACATATTTTATGCGTTTGCAGATTTGAGGGATCTACTGTATTACAAAAATACATCAAGCTGTTAAATCTTTTAACCATGCAAATAATAAAATAACAAATTTAAATTTCTGTTTAGTTGTATTTCTATTTTAAAATCTAAAAGGCTAATAATAATCAATATATACTTAACTAAAAGGTTGGTATTTGGCCTAAAATGTGATAGAATGTTTGATATTTGTCTATTCAACAAAAATCACTATTTGAGCATCACTAATATTGTTGATTTCATTCACAAAATCTTTCTCTTTCCTAGTAATAGGGTGTAAAAAAATCACGATTTTTTTTTTTTTAAATCCAAAAAAATCATATTTTTTAAAAATTTAAATCTGATTTTTTCCCCTGTGTTAAAATATTAAACATCTACCAAGAATCAAGCATTTCAAAAATGAATAACCCTCCAATTACTAACATAATCTATGTTTTTTTGCTTTAATTAATAAAATTATAATTATAGAAATTACAAAAAACTGCAAATTAAAAATTTCTTTAGTAACATACTACATTATGCGCATTAATATTTTGTAATAATTTTTGATTATGTAAACCAATATTAAATACTGCTTATATTTTAAAGTTATTGATAAATTGCATTTAATTTTAAATTGATGATACAGATTAAATTTTGTAATTATTAAACAGTTAACTGTTTAATTAAGAACACAATCTACATTTTTGAAAAAGTGGTTGAAAAAAGGTGATAAATAATAGTTTGATGAATTCATGAAGCAGCCAGTAATTTTACTCAGGTTCTAAAGCGTATGTATATCAAATTGATCAAAAATTGTAGCAATGTGTATGGCAATCTCACACATAATTTATAAATAGATTACAAAAATTGTATTTTTGAAATTTAAATCAGATTTTTTCCACACAACATTAAAATATTTGAATAGCTACTAAATATTATAATGTTTTGAAGTTATTTAGCATTTAGTTAATGTTTTTTACATGTATAATACTTCTTTTTACGCAGTTTAATATTGTTATAATTAACAATAACAAATATTACATTTTTTACAAGTGATTTAGTGATAATTTTCATTACTGATTATAATGCTTTTTCACACTATTTTAAAAAATCAGAAAATATGTGATTTTATCATCTGATTTAAATCATTGACACTCTATTGCTATGTTTATTATATATAAAAGAATGAATAACTTGATTATTAAAAAGAAATTATGACATTGTAAGTTATATTAGATTTAAATATCATTTTTAAATTAAATGCTTTTTATGTTTGTTAGATAAAAACCATGCTTTTTACAAACTTACTGTGTACTTAAATTTTTCACAATACTCAGGAATTACGCTTAGAAACAATTATTTAAAGCTTTGTTTTGTGTATTATTCATAAGTCACAATAACCTGTAGAAACTTTCCAAATTATGTTCATCTTAGATGTGAATAGTCATTTTAAACATTTAGAAAATTTTTGATTTTAATCAGTGATTTAAAAAAAAATCATTTGATTAAAATCATGATTTAAATCAACTAATTTAAATCGTTGACACCCTACCTAGTAGGCAGTGTCAATGGTCGGCACACCATCGGGAAAATGGGGCGCTGCCCAGGACACTGTGCCAATTGGGATCTTGTTATGGGCCCAGAGCCTTTCTATGTAATTTGAAATAGTTTCCTTTGTATTAAATAATACATTTTCCCCCACCTCTAGATTTGTTTTTAAATCCTTTTTAATTTATTTTTAATGTTATTTGTGAGAAAATAGAGAGTATTAACTTTATTGCTTTCAGTCAAAGTTGGATTTAATGATCTTGAAAGTAACTGTGAATGTAAAAAATAAATATTGAAATTATTGTAAAGAATAGAAGATTTTGCGAATTTAAAAATAATTATGCACATTGAATGTGAAAGTTGTAGTATTTTTCAAATATTTTATTATTTATATTATATATTCTATGATATTAAAAATTAAATTTTCTCAGTCTACTATTGCCGTATATGTTGGGATTACTGCTTTACTAGGGTCTCGTGCGATGTCGCACCGGCCCTGGCGGTGTCAAAGTGAAGATTGTGTCATTGACTATGGGATTTTTTTATACAGACAGAAGGGAGAACTGACTGCAGACCATCTGTAAAACAATATGATAAAAAATTGAAAGCACATGCTTTGAAACGTATGGGATGTATTTTTGGAAAGTTTTCAAACAGGAAATTTGGCCATTAGCAGATAATTATTTGGTAGCCATTTCATTTTTTTTTTTTTTTTTTTTTCATTTTGTTGCCCTAGTGTTGACTGCTAATTCTGATTTTTATGTATCATAAGCGTACTGACCTGAGAGGAAATTTTACACAATGATAAGTTTTAAACAGCCTAAGGTCTCTTTGGCGATGCTAGATGGGTATTGATATTATATTTCAGTAATTTATATCTTACTTACTAATCTTTCAAAATTGACGAAAATTTGAATTTCAATATTTTTTAGTGCATTAAATTTAATTTATAAAATAAAATGTTGCTTGTGAACTTTTGCTAGTTAGATTCATTTTAATATGTAGAAAATCTCTTATATGACAAAATGAATCAAAGAAAAGATAAAATAGTAGGTACTTTCAGCCCGTTGCATTAGTTTGATTTAGAGTTATAGCTATCGTTCAGTTTTTTTTTTTTTTTTTTTTTGACCTTTTGTAACAGCTATTTATATTTTTTTCTTCATTCCTTACTGCATATTGAAAAGTTTTCACATGTTGAAGTAGTTTGAATTATTTAAATAAACATTAATTTATATTAATTTTACATCTTTTAAAATTTTAGGTTTGACAGCAATATGAGTTTCAGTAGTGATGAAGTTAATTTCCTTGTTTATCGATATTTGCAAGAATCAGGTAAGTATTTTTATATTTTATTAAATTGATTATGTATAAAATAATATATATTTGCTAAAAATAATAACAGTAGGGGAGAAGGGGTCACATGGGAACAATTTTTACATTTTTGACTATTTCTCAAAATTGTTATGAGCTATTGAAACAAAAATTGATTTATATGAATATTTACACTTTGTTTGTTCTTTTGGGGAAAATTTTGGATGCATTTATCAAGAATTTTTAATTTATATCATTCTAAAAATTCTCTAAATTTGTGCACGTGTGCCTCGGTGGAGGGGTTGTTGTGAACATACCTGAACACATGCATAAATAAGACAAAAATAATTTTTTGTGAATAAAAACTGTGTTAAAGACTAATTAGATGCCGTCTTTCTACTTGTGTGAATAAATCAATAAATGTTTCAACATAGATACAAGAAATTATTTGTAAAATTATGCTCTAATATACCTACTCCTTTTGAGTCAAGCATAGCAAAACTGTGTTACTTTTAAATAAGTTATTGAATAGTTCTGTTATTGTATTTTTACTTTTTTCTAAATGTTATGCAATGTGTATAACAAAATTGTGCATCATGGTTTTAAAAATTGGTAAAATTGTGTTATAAAAAAGTGGTGATTATCATAGTAACTACTCATGGCCAAAACTAAGAGGGGGCATGTGCCCCGGGTGCCAAATGAAGATTTTGTTTGTCGATTTTTCTCACGTCTATGTTTAGCACGGTATTGTTAAAATCATCTTGTCTGGCATATGACAAAGCATAGAAGAATCTATAAAGATGATATGGCATAAGGATCTTGTATAAAGCGTATTTTTTTCGATTCTGTTTTCAAGATTTTAATCAATCAATATTTGACAAAGCCAAGGGCGTATCCAGCTCATCACTTAGAGGGAGGTCATGGATTTCTTTTTTTTTTGGGTGGGAGGGGATCACATCTTGTTATGAGAATTTTTTATATTGAAAGCTATTCCCAAATCCAAACTAACTACTTTTCTGATACTTTCACAAAGTCATTTTAATTTGTAAATACAAAAAAATTGCATTAATATTTGTAAATATATAAAATTCACTGATTTTGTTCAGATATCAAGAAATTCAAGTTTCCTTTTTTTTTATATAAAGGCAAAGATTCATTCAGAAAATGTTGTCAAAGTTAGCATTTTTTAGCCAAGTTTTACGAGTTAACAGCCACACAAATGTCGTCGCAAGGGAACAATTGGCTGTCACTTCCAGAAATTCAGTTTAAAAAGTCTAACATTGTCAACTATTATATATGGCAAAAATTGGTATTCAATTTTAGAGGTAACAAAACCATACACATTGGCAGCTATGGGATTCTGTTATTGTCATGAAAATTGCAGGTGTGTAGCCTCTTCTTTCTGCTCAAAATATTAAATAGTTTTTTTCAATCGAACTTATACCTTTGGAATGGATCATTTTCTTCTGATGGACTGATGGCTTCCATTATTATAAAACAGCCGTTATAAATGAAGTGTTAGGTGAAGATGAAAGGGTAGCCATAAAAAAAAAAGCCATTTTTTTTTCCATTCTGACCAGAAAATCAAAGTTCTAATGTTTATTTAATGATTATATATATATATATATATATATATATATATATTAAGTTTATATATAAAACAAGCATAAAAGTTCCTTAGGTTTTTTTTCATAGCTGTTTATATCATTTTGCAACAAAACTCACTTTCTGAAGCCCAAAATTACACCAAGCTTTTTAAAAAAAGCCATGGCCTTTATAGTGGAAAAGTGCCAAAAAGGAGTTTTCATATCAACAAATATTTTAAAATATGTATAGTATTATAAAAGATTAAATGATTAAGTTGGTGCAACTACTTTTTTTTTTTTTAATTTTGTCTATTACTTTCTCTCAAACTATAATCATTGATGTAGATTTCTGCTAATATTCGAGGTAGATTATTACAGGGGTGCAGAAAATGTTTTCACTCTGAACATTTCCCCGAATCCATATGAAAATTTCCCCAAAATTTTACGATATATTTTACATAAATTCTGTATTACCGTAGGTATAGAATCTTCTTTTATTGTTCAAAACTTTCTCAACTTATGCGCGAGTATATACGGTACATATTATCCTGAGTTCGATTTTGTGAAGGTCACCATACACAGGGCTTGAAATTCAATTTTTCCTAGGAGGGGAGTCTCCCTACCAACATTTATAAATGAAGGGGAGTTCAGCTATTTGGGAGGGAGAAAAAAATCTAAAACACAGTTATTTTACGTGTTATTTAAAGATTGTTATTTTACGTGTTATTTAAAGATTTACATTAATTATTTTGTCATGTCTGTATTAATACAGACTATCAGGGTGTTTCTGAGTTTAAAAAAAAAAAAAAAAAAAAAAAAAATCTGAAATTCACAGCAAATTTTCTGAAAGGATATAGCAGGGGATGGGAAGAGATTGGGAAATCCTCTCCAGGTGCTAATTATTTTTTGTTGCAGGTCGAGTAAACTCTTTTTTTTTTTTTTTTGGTTCGGTTTTATTTCAGGCTATTTTTTTCTGCAGCCCTTTGACGAAATTTGTGTTTTATCCGCGATCTTTTGATGAAATTCACGTTTTTTTCTGTGACCTTTTGACGAAAATCGCCTTTTTTACGATCTTTTGACAGAAATCGCGATTCTTTGGCGAAATTTGCTGTTTTTTTTTTTTTCGTGATCTTTTGATGAAATTCGCGTTTTTTCGCGATCCTATGGAGAAATGCACGTTTCTTTCGCGATCCTTTGTCGAAATTCGAGATTTCCTGCAATTCTTTGATGAAATTCGCGTTTTTTTTCAGCGGCTCTTTGACTAAATTCGCGTTTATTCCGCGATCCTTTGACGAAATTTCCATTTTCCGCGATCCTTTGATGAAATTCGCTTTTTTTCACGACCCTTTGTCGAAACTCGCATTTTTTCCGCGTTCTTTTGCCGAAATTTACGATTTTTTTTTCCATCCTTTGATGTAATTTGCGTCAGGGTTGGGGTTTTGGACACCCAAAACTAGTTTTGGACAGGACATGTGGGTTTTACTGTCCAAAACTGTACTAAAGTGTCTAAAACTGTACTAAAGCGTCCAAAATTGTACTAAAGTGTCCAAAACCTTAAAAAAAGCAACATTCCACATGTAACCACTGCACACTTATTAAACATATGAATAAATATAAATATCTCACAATATATTTTATTAACATTCCATTCAATTCTTTGGTAAATGAAAAAAAGTTCAAATTTTTCTAATATCTGTGTAACATAAAAAGTTCTGTTTCTGTTAAAATTGAGTTATTATAGTAAGAAATTCTTTATAATACCACACATGTAGTATAGGGAGGGGAAATTTGCTTTTGTTTCAATTTTTGTGCAAGAAAATGTTACAAAGAAATTTCTTTTAAATAATGTTTCATTGTAAATTATCTTTTCTAGATTATAGGATAATGAAAGAAAACACAAATATTTAGTTTAAAATCTAGAAGTTATTTTTTGAAATATGTATTTTTATTATGAATTTAATCTAATTCTAGTGAACATTCTATTTTTTAAGAGTTAAATAGTGTTGTTATAATAATAGTCATATAATATAGTGTTATCATACTAGTTAATATCTCATAATCAAACAAAATCAATTATTTTTATTAATACTATTTCTTAATATACACATATACATAGTTGCCAGCAGTAAGCTGGTTTAATCAGTATGTTGAACCTGAACTCCATTTATGAATTATTTCCAGTAACAACTCTCGGGACTTTCAGTAACAGAATCATAATGTATTCTTCATAAAAATCGTTAGTACTTCTATTAACTACTATTATTTAAATGAATAACATTAAAATTATGATACATAATTAAATTTAATATCTTTTTAATGTAATTACTTTGTTACATAGGGCAATTAGGTTGTTACTACTAAATTGTTAGGTAATATAACGTAGGATAATTAGGTTGTTAATACTAAATTGTTATTTTTGTATTGTAATCTTTTTGCCAATTTTTTAAACTTTTAGCATTGTTCTGATAAATACAATTTTACAACAAAATATAGTTTTGGATAGTTTTGGACAGTTTTAGACAGAAGGGTTTTGGACAGTACGGTTTAAACCATGGATTTTACCATGGTTTTTACCGTTGTGTCCAAAACCTTGCCAACCCTGATTTGCGTTGTTTTTTTTTTTTTTTTTTTTGCCATCCTTTGATGAATTTAGAGCTTTTTTTCGCGATCTGACGAAATTGGCGATCTTTTCCTCGAACGATTGACGAAATTGATTTTTTCGGCGATCATTTGTCGAAATTCGCGATATTATTCTGTTAAACTGATGACCAATTTTTCATAACTTTCGGAAAATTAGTAACAGAATCACTCCTGAATTCGCCAATCGGTCGCGGACACTTGTCAACCGATCTCGAGAAAAAAATAATGAAATTTGTCTATCGCTCGCGTGAAAAATTCGTGAATTTCAACAATCTTTCGCGGTAAAAGAAACCTGCAAAATGTGTCAATCGGTTGGCGAAAATATCGGGAAATTCGCAAGGCGTTCCCAGAAGTAGATCCTATTTCAAAATGCTAAATTTTCAGGAAAATAGTAAGATTTTTTGGACGGGAGCGTCCTGCCCAAGATATTCTTTTGGGCGGGATTTCAAAATTTTGGGCGCGAATCCCGACCTGAAATTCAAGCCCTGACCATACGGATCTTTTTATTTGTAGAGAAAATTTTTCTATCTCAGAGAATTATACAATTCATTGTTAAAATCAAAATCAATTGCATATTTTTTCTTCAGAATTTCCCCAGTTGGCAAAAATTTCCCCCGATCCTAGATCGCCGGATCGGACATATTCTGCACCCCTGGATTATTATTATTATTATTTGGAAAAAGTGGCAATAAAAAAAAAATAGTCTGTAGTAGCAGCCCTGTTGACTTAAAAAATACTCAGTTCGTCTTTGTTTTGTAAAATATAGATTTTGAAAAATCAGATTAAAAAAAATCCCTTTTTTTATTATTTTTGTCACTTAATTACTTTATATATTTATGTATACTATGGTCATGTATACTACTTTTTATACTATTTTGCCATTAGGCTAAAATAACCACACTGCATACATTGACAAACAGTACTTATATATTTCTGTTTTTTAGGTTTTTCTCACTCCGCATATACATTTGGCATAGAAAGTCACATCAGTCAATCGAATATTAATGGGGCCTTGGTTCCTCCAGCTGCACTCTTATCAATCATACAAAAGGGCTTACAATATACTGAAGCTGAAATCAGTATTGGCGAAGTAAGTAAATTATGTTATTATAACATAATTAGAAGCTGTGTACATATAACATTATCAATTTAGGAAGGGGGATGTCTGGCACTTAATATTGTGAGATATCTTAAGGTGTGTGTGTGGGGGTGGGGAGTATATTTTGATATTGTTATCATTTTTGATCAAAACTTCCCAAATAATGAATACTCAGACATTTAGGATTCCTATTCTACTGCCATATATATGCATATATAATCCACTGTTGGAGACGCTAGTTGTGAAATATGTTTACTTGTTGTTTTACTATTTAAGAAGGAGCAAAAATGATTTATAACTTATTAATAAAGTATCATTGCAGAAGAAGACCTCTTCAGCTTGTGTTGTCTGCTATTATTCTTGTACTTCTAACCTTTCCCAGTTGAGAGTAGATGGTAGGTTGTAGAATAGGCATTTTTTGTTAGTGTTTGGATTAGAGTATTTTGATTAATATCTGGCCAGTACATGCAGAAAATTCCTGGAGTTTGCTTTGCACCTCTGACCACAGAAAAAGAGGATAGTACTGAAGTCGTCACTTTTCATCTAAAAGTTGGGTAGAATTTGAAGCCTGGAAGTAATAATTGAGCTGAGATATTCTTTTGTCAGGCGTAGTTTTATCGTTGAGCATTAGATTTTAAAGTTAAGAAAGGAAATTTGAGAATTCCATTTAAATTTCAAATCTCCAATGAGTATTACTCTGATACTAAATTTTATCTAATTTAGAGATTCAGAATGCAAGTTAAATGTTGTTTGCAGTCTGTGATTTATGCTGCAGCTGGGCTAGGCCTGCCCTTGCTTACAGTCAAAGGGTCAAACATGAATCAAAAAACTCTAAACCAATCAAATTTCAGCTTCCACATTATTTACATCTTCTTTCTTGCTGGAAAAAATTATCAAGTTCTTGATCAAAAGTTGAAATCATGCGCAAAAAATGCAAGTTTGCAGATTTTGACCTAGTCATCCATCCTAATAACCATGTAGTACACAGCTCTCAGGGCCTTATCTGAACATTATCGGCTGCCTAATTGCATCATGTCATCACCGCTCACCTTTGTAAAAAATCCATTTTTTGATGTCTCTACCCGTTTTAATTTTACAAAACTTACAAAGTTCTTTTTAGCAATAATTGTGCAAAATTGCTCAAATGCTTGGTAAAATTTGGCATGAAAAATTAACTTAATATCGCCATCTGTTTAGAATTCTATGAATAATTTATATTAACCGCTCTGTTGGGAAATAATGGCAATAAATAAAATTGTCTTTTAAAGCCCGCTGTATAAGTAACATTCATTTTTGCACAATTTGCAGATATGCAATGCAGTGATACAAAGGATTAAAATTGTTTCAAAATTCATTTTTTCCTTTAAAAATCTCTTGCGTAGAAACAAGTATTGATCATAAATATTTCCGCCTAACAACATTTCATGTTTCTAAAAATCTGTTTAAAATAGCAAAATTCGTTATTTATATTTAACCACTGGAAGAAGTCTGCAAAACTCACAATTCTGATTCTTTTAAAATATGTTGTATAACTACAGCAAAAAAAACATGATTAGGGGAGAGTAGGGCGCATTTGGTCACTTTTCAGAATTATAATTTTATCTGCTAATTTTTCATGAAATTGTAAAATATATTTATAATGTCCCAACCTTTGTAAATGTACATAAAAAATAGTAAATAGTCATTTGTAGAGAAAGTTGGTATATTAAATTCTTTTGTAAATTAGTTCAAATTGATCAAATTTTCTTCATCATGGGGTGCTTATGATCAGCTATGAGGCACTTTTGATAATTTATTTAAAATAAAATAAAATGAATTTTAAACATACATGTTACAAGTTATCTATCTCAAATAAGATTTTGTTATTAACTTATGGTGTTTTACAGTGGAAAAAAAAGGGACATACAAAATAAAGTCCAACCAGTGCTACTGGTATTTGCAAAGCCTATGTAAGTATGTAATGCCTATTAAGGATATTTATTATTTTCAAAGAATGGTAAATGCACTATCTGTAGGATTGTCTATTTAAACAAGTTTATAGGAAATGTTATTGCAGCAATCGCCTAAATAGTTTCTCCCACAAGAGATGGAGGTGTCGATTTAAGAAGGAATGTCTGGATAATGAAACTTCCATACATAATTTTTTTCTTTAAAATCATTATTTTAAAATCCAATTCTTTTTCTACCTCAATAATTCCTAAAAAGTATCTGCAGGTTTTTTTTTTGTTAATTTAATTAGTATGTAGTCATTGACTTTTAGTTTAGTTAAATCAGTAGGAATATAAGTTGCAATGTCTACTGTCTAAAGTATTAGAATCATCATGAATTAATTAATTAACGTTATCAAAAGTGCCCCAAATGCCTATGTGGAATATTTTGTTCTGTAACTTTTGTTTTAATAGTTGAAATACATTGCCAATTTTACATATGAATACAGACCTGCCAACTGCTACGAAAAAATCGTAGTTGCTACGATTTGGACCTATAAACTACGATGCTACAAAAATCGGTCTTAAACTACGATTTTTTTTCAAAAAACATAAGCACATTTTTTGTTTCTAGTTGAAAATTTTATCCCGCACAGTATATTTTTCAGTAGTGATTCAGTTCCAAAATTTCAAAGTATTCATTTCCGAAAGTTTTAAAAAATTGGTCATTAGTCCGAAAACTCGGACATTAAAAAATGCTCATGGGAGGGGGGGGGGGGGGGGAGAGATCTGGGCTGCAAAACAAACTTCTTAATGTATATATTATATCCCTCTTTATTAGGGTGCCAACGATTTTAATCAGTTGATTTAAATCAGCAATTGAAATCATGATTTTAATCAACCGATTTTAAAAAAAAAAATCATTGATTTAAATCAAAAATTTTCTAAATGTTTAAAATGTCAAACAATATATTAAAATCTAACATAAACATAATTTGAAAGTTTCTGCAGGTATTTTGACTTATGAATAAACAAAAAAAAAAGAGCTTTAAATAATTGTTTCTAAGCTTAATTCATGAGTATTGTAAAAAGTTAAAAACAGTTGAGTTTATAAAAATCATTTTTTTTAAGTTTTTATCCAAATTAAAACAGTTTAATTTAAAAATATTTAAATCTAATATAATTTGCAATGTCATAAATTCCTTTAGGTAATCAATTTATGAATTATTTTATATAAAATTATACATAGCAAGTGTAATACATTTCTACAAGTAAAAGAGTAAATAGTAATTAATAGCTATCTCAAGTTAAAGAAGTATGAAAAAATGACATCATTTCCAAGCTAAATTGTAAATGAAAGAAGAAAGAGAGAAAGAGAAATAATTGGTATAAAAATGCTAATCTCAACAAGAACTTCTTCGGTATAGGTTGAATAAATGTTTTTAACTTTGTAACTTGCATAATACTAAATAAAAAATAATGATTAGGGATTGAAAAGGCAGCAAATTTTTTCTTAAAAAGAAAAAAAAAATTGAACCATTGAAAGCTAATAATCCGCACTGAGAGGTAATAATGCTGCTACTTCTGTATAATTAGTTATACTATTTCTTCTAGGACTTTTTTAAATGGTGCCACACTATGCCCCTTTTGAAATTGGCAAAATGCACCTGAAATTCACCTGTAGTTGTAGCCAGAGATTTCTTGTAAAAAACTTCCCCATTCAACAGTATTTTTAAATTCATGTGGCCAAGATCTCGCAAAAACATAGAACTTTATTTCTTTAGAAAGTACAGGATATTATTAAAATATGTTATTTAATTGTATTTGTCAATTTGTTATTCAAAAAATTATTAATAATTAAGGACACTTTATTCATCATACTAAAAATTATTATTTTTTTCCCTTATATCATTACTAAACACATTACTAATATATTTCCTCATGAAATAGTACCCTTTTTTGGAACTAGCATCTTGTCCCTTTTCCTTTCTAAAATGAATACTACATTATTATCATTTTAATAATTAAGTCTTAAAAATGTATAATATGTTCCTAATTAGAGAGTTAATTGTTTTATAATTATTAATTTGAAGTAGTGTTAACTATTTAATATAAAATGCAATTAATAATGTTAATAAATGTTAAATATCACTAGTATTTATAAAGTTTTACATAATTATCACAATATTAATGTATAAACTTTATTGTATGATACTACCTAATGAAACTACTAATTTGCAGTTTTTATAATTTCTGTAATTACTAACTAATAATTATAATTTTATTAATTAAAGTGTAAAAACATAGATTATATTAGCAGTTAGTGGTTTAATTGTTTTGGAAACCTAAAACTCTTGGTAGCTGTTCCGTATTTGAACGCTGGGAAAAAAATCATAAAAATCCGATTTAAATAAAAAAAATCCGATTTTTTTGATTTTTAAAAAAAAAATCATGATTTTTTACACCCTACTCTTTATGCATACTAACCATGAGTGAATTGTGTTTCTGTAAATATTTATACAGGAATTCCCTTCCTTAGAAACAGGGGTGCCATTTTAAGAACTTCTGGAGGGGGGTAGGAGGTGGTTGTTTAAGGGGCAAGGTTTGAAATAGTGTGCAAAATCACGCAATTTGCACACGGAAAAAGAAAGTCTTGCGTAATGAAAATTGCTGTATAGTATTTCTCCTGCAAATTCTTCCACAGACCTATGATTCTTTTGCGAGTATATTTTGAAATTTCTTGGAAGTCAGTGAATTTTTTTTCTTTTATGGAATTTTCCCAAATTAATTGAAAAAAATTGAGAATTTCTTCAAATGATCGTGTAAAAATATTGGGTATTTCGCCAAAGATATCAGAAACAAATAGTGATTATCTTCAATTGGTTTCTGAATAAAATTGCTAATTTCGTTAAGAGTTCAGAAAGAAATTGCAAATTTCGTCAAAAGATTGCACAAAAAATCATGAATTTCGATAAACTATCGAGGTAAAAATATTGCAAATTTCGTCAAAAGGTCATGGAAATGAGTAGTGAATTTTGTTAATTGGTTGCGAAAAGATATCAAAAATTTTGCCGATCGGTTGCGATAAACTATCGTGAATTTTGACAAATGACCGTGTAAAAAAAATCAATTTCGTCAATTGGTCGCAGAAGAAAATAAATTTCATCAAAAAAATCATGGTAAAAATGTGAATTTTGTCAAAATATCTCAGAAAGAAAATGCGAATTTCGTCAAAAGATCAGTAACAAAATGCAAATTTCATCGAAAGATCAGTAAGAAACACAAATTTCACCGAAAGATTGTGGAAATAAAACACTAATTTCGTCAAGGGTCGTATTAAAAATGCAAAATTCATCAAAGGATCGCAGTAAAAAATGCGAATTTCTTTAAAAGTTCATGGTTTTTACCACGGATTTCAACAAAGAATCGTGATAGGAAAATGTGAATTATTGTGATTCCGGGAAAAAAATTGCGAATATCTTGAAATGATCGCAGGTAAAAAAATCGCGAGTTTTGTCAAAATTTACTGCACTGGGCTAAAAAATTGGAACCAGGCTCCTTTTACAAATGTCAAAAAAACGCTTTGAAACAAGCAGAAACTCTAAAAATTGTATAAAAATTTTCATAGGAAAAGATTTTCTATATTGAGTTAAAAAACTGAAACCTTATTCCTTTTACGAATGTTAAAAGATGGCTGCAAAACATGAAAGACCAACCAACCTCCAAATTAATTTTAATCTTGTGTGCTACGATTTCTCATTTTCAAAGGTTGGCGGGTCTGTGAATAGATGTTCATTGCTTTATTGATCCGGTATATTATCAAAATTTTAACTTATTCCCTGTTTATATAAGAACCTTTCCGAAGAAAAAAAATTACAAAGGAATAGCAAAAGCAAACTTACTTTTTCATTTGAAGACAGATAAACAAAATGAAAAAACAACAACAACAAAAAAAAAAAAACAGTATGTCACGGGTGTGGTTCACAGTTAATAAAATGGTGAATGGGTGTTACCACTAGAATTATAGAAGTTTGCAAAATTTAGATTGATCAAAGGTACCCCATGGTCAAAAGTGCCCCACTCTCCTCTCTCTGTGCCACTCTATTATCAGACTCTATGACACCAGTTGCGATTATTTTTTAAATCCTCATAAATAGCGATGATATTTAGAAAAAATATTCTACAAACAATGTGTTTTTCATTATCATAAGTAAATGTATATGTTTTTTATGAATTCTTTACCATATATTTCACTAGCATAGTTTCTTTTTGATTTTTCCTGAGTGATGAAACTAAAAAGAACACCATTGCAAATGTAATGAATAAAGGGAGTGAAAATGAAGAAATAGAATTTTTCTTTTCTTCTCTGATATTTTTGTGCAATGTTAGTGTTTTTTCTTATTAAATGCAAATAGGTCATTGCATTAGTTAGGCAACAACTTTTTTTACATTTTGCAATTTCATGCATTTCATCTTTTAACCCCTTGGGGATGAGCGACACGTATACGTGCCGCATGAAGCTCTCAGAATCCTCGTATTTCCTCACCAGTAAAATTTTACTGTAAAATTTGCCTTATTTAATCAGCACATTTTCTCTATTCAAGAAGACACAAATTTCTGTTTTTAAAAAACGGTGACAAAAGATTAAAAATTTCGCAAAAGGCTCCCGTCCCGAAGGGGTTAACCTATTGACTCTATCGATTTTTTTTTCATCATGCTTTTATTTGTAGCATTTCTTAGGCTTGATAATTTCATCTGAGCTCAATCATGCAGACTACAGATTTTGTAATGTTAACAGGGCAGCAATCTGTGTTGTTTTTATTTGTAGAAGAGCTGTTTGTAGATGCAAACCAATACTTTTCACTATCTATTGGTCCTGATAATGTTCTGTTTTTAAATAGAATTAAAAAATGTTTTGATTTATAAACTTCATAGCCTGCTGTTTCTTATGAATTGAAATTGTAAATTTACCAAGTCATAATAATAATAATTATAATAATGAAAACAACAATAATTTATAAGCTCAAGCAATAAGAATAAATGTATTGTCAAAAACACAAAATAATAATATGCAATTAAAATTGATTATATAATACCTTGGTTAGTTATAATCGTCATCAGATTTAGTGGTGTTACTCTAAGAAAGTGTAATTTTTTTTTTTTTTTTTTGTAAAAAATATATATTTTTTTCATAGAAAATATTTTGTACATTATAACCAAGTGGTATTTTTTTTTTTACCAGAACTGTTAAGGCAAGTTTTCATTATACACAGATTCTGTTTTCAGAGTTTTTGCTCTATATAACATATGTAATATAAAAAATTGAACTTATATGAATACACAATCCATATGGAATATATCAATACACAATCCATATAAAATATGTTTTTTGTTAATGTAGGATGGCTCTGAAACTCTCATAGAATCTTTATCTCTTATTGATGCTGTAATGCCTGATGTAGTACTCTCACGTCAACAGCAAGCTCACAATAGTAAAAATGCTACTGTAAAAACAGAAAATTCTAATGCAAATGGTGAAGATGGGGGTGAGTGTTTTATTATGTTATAATTTGTCTAAAATTTTACTTTTTCTCAGGAATCTTACTCAGGGTTTGTACACATTCCTTATACTACTTAGAACAGGGTTCCTACGCAACTGGAAAACAGGGAAAATGACAAGTGCTAAAAAAGTCATGGAAAATTAAAAAAATTTCTAAAACCTGGAAAAGTCAGGGATTTTTTTTTAAATGCACTATCATGCGTCACATTCTCCCGAGTTCACGGTACGTCCGCAAAAAATTTCAGATTTTTTTAAAAGGAGAATTTTTACTATATTCACATTTTTACCATAAAGATGCTTTAACTATACAAATTTGTCGCCAAATAGTCGGTACTTAAGCGAAAGAAATGTTGAGCCTTGTTAAGGCTAGGATGAGATATTATGAATAATTATATAAGAAAAGAATAAAAATTATGAAGCAAGACCAAAAAAAAAAACAAAAAAAAAAAAAAAAAAAAAACAGATATATATATAAAAGCTGTAGCTGAAGTTAAAATGTTAAGACAAAAATTGAAACTTTTACACAACAAATTGTTTCTGAAACAACACAAATAAATGACATGATAGTAGAAGTCTAAAAAAAGTAAAATGTTTAATATGTGTAAATTCAGTTATATAAATAAAAAGTTTGAATCCATCTGAGCTGTATTTTAGTTTTGCTTTTTCATATATACTGGGTGTCCTAAACGGTGACAGATATTTAAAAAATTCTTGCAGGAGGGTTATGCCTAAAGTCAAAAGTTTTTTTTACAGTGATTTTCAATTTTAGTTTGAATTACAAACAATAGATGGCGCTGCGATCAATAGACGCTAAATTCAGGCTCGATTTTTGGTACTTCATGGCCCGGATAATACATTTCCATCTCCTTTTTCTGCATGGAACAAGATAAAGGACTAAAAATCGAGCCTGTGTTTAGCGACTATTGCTTACAGCGCCATCTATTGTTTGTAAATCGAACTAAAATTGAAAATCACTGTAATAAAACTTTTGACCTTATGCATAACCCTCCTGCAAGAATTTTTTTAATATCTGTTACCGTTTGCAAGTTATTGAATTTTAAAATCAGTCAGTCCTTTTTGGGACACCCGATATTATGTCGTAGGCTAATTGAGAAATCCGGCTCTTTGCAAACAGCCTAGGCTCTTTGCAAAGAGCCGGGCTAATTGGAGAATCCATCTCCCTTTTTCCAATTAGCCTGATATTTTTCAGGCTTATTGCAAAGAGCCTAGAAAGCGTTAGGCTAATTGAAAAATGACCACTTATTATCCGATCAGGGTGATATTTTTAACTCACAGGCTATCAAAGACTGAGAGCTTATGTGCCCGCCGATTCTGTATGTACGTGTGTACGTACGTATGTACGTAACGCGATAACTCTTGATAGAAATATCCGATTTGCTTCAAATATTTTTTTCTAGGTTCATTCTGATAAGGTGCTTCCCTGATTAGTTTTTGGGGTTCATTGGTTAAGGATAAAGGGGTAAAAGGGGGCTAGTCCCCCCCCCCCCCCCCTTAATTTATATAAATGGTTTTTTCATGCAGAAATATTCGATTTGATCCAAATTTGGTATACCGGTTTATTGTGTTAAGGAGCTTCCCTGATTAGATTTGGAAGCTCATTATTTAAGTATAAAGGGGGGAAAGGGGGCTACCCCCCTTAATTTAGATAAATCGGTTTTTCATGATGAATTATTCGATTTACTCCAAATTCGGTATACCGGTTTATTAAGTTAAGAAGCTGCCTTGATTAGATTTGGAGGTTCATTAGTTACATATAAAGGGAGGAAAGGGGGGCAATCCCCCCCCCCGCAATTTAGATAAATCGGTTTTTCATGCAGAAATATGCGATTTGCAATAAATTTAGTATACCGGTTAATTATGTTAAGCAGCTTCCCTGATTACATTTGGAAGATCATTATTATGTATAAAGGGAGGAAAGGGGGGCAATTGCCTCTCCCCTTAATTTAGATAAATGCATTTTTCATGTAGAATTATTCGATTAGCTCAAATTTGGTATACTGGTTTATTATGTTAAGGAGCTTCCCTGATTAGATTTGGAAGTTCATTAGTTAAGTTTAAAAGGAGAAAAGGGGGGCTAGACCCCCCCCCCCCTTAATTTAGATAAACGGGTTTTTCGTGCAGAGTTATTCGATTTGCTCCAAATTTCGTATACCGGTTTATTATGTTAAGGAGCTTCCCTGATTAGATTTGGAGGTTCATTAGTTAAGTATAAAGGTAGAAAAGGGGGGCTAGACCCCCCCCCCCTTAATTTAGATAAATGAGTTTTTCATGCAGAGTTATTCGATCTGCTCCAAATTTCATATAACGGTTTATTATGTTAAATAGCTTCCCTGATTAGATTTGGAGGTTCATTAGTTAAGTATAAAGGGAGGAAAGGGGGGCTAGACCTCCCCCTTAATTTAGATAAATGGGTTTTTCATGCAGAGTTATCCGATTTGCTCCAAATTTCGTATACCTGTTTATTATGTTAAGGAGCTGCCTTGATTAGATTTGGAGATTTATTGGTTAAGTATAAAGGAGGGACAGGGGCTAGTGTCCCCTTAATTTAGATAAATGGGTTTTTCATACAGAATTATTCGATTTGCTTCAAATTTGATATACCAGTTTATTATGATATGGCTTCCTTTATTTGATTTAGATGTTCATTGTTTAAGTATAAAAGGGGGAAAGGGGGGCAATTATCCCTCCCCTTAATTTAGATACATGGGTTTTCATGCAGAATTATCTGATTTAGTTTAATTTTTTTTCAACCGGATCCGAACTCGAAGGTTCCATTTGAAGTTAACCCGAAAACCGACCACAACCAGGTTTCGGATTGTGTTCAATTAGAACTTTCAGGTTCGGATCGGGTTGCCGGTAGACGGAGATTATTTTGTCTGGCTTGCATCGGGTTATAGTTCTTTGGAATATTTTTATCGGTTAAGATTTGGTTCGGGACGGGTTTCAGGTTGACTTCGAATGGAATATTTAGGTTCTGGTAGCGTTGCGTGTTCACGGAAACTAATTTGTCTTGTTCGGATCCGGTTATGGATCTTTGGAATATTTTTGTCGGCTATCAGATTTGGTTCGGGATTTCGGGTTTTTTCAAATGGAACTCTCAGGTTCGGGTCGGGTTGCATGTAGACTGAAATTATTTTGTCTTGCTCGGATCGGGGTACGGTCTGTTGTAATTTATTTTTCGGGTTTGGGTAAGGTTATGCGTTAATAAACCTAATAAAAAGAAAGTTGCCCAGTTAAACTGATGGCATTGCGCTCACAGGCTATTCGCACTAATTGTATATTACACTCTTATTTCAAAGAATAATGCCTCTCGAAAAATAAATGAAAGTATTAATCCCCGTTGCCCCCTTTCTGCTTAACCAAAGAACCTCCAAATCTAATCAAGGAAGCTACTTAACATAATAAACTAGTAGACCAAATTTGAAGCAAATCAGATAATTCTGCATGAAAAAACCATTTCACTAAATTAAGGGGGGGTATTAGCTCCCCCATTTCTCCCTTTATGCTGAACCAATGAACTTTCAAATCTAATCAGAAAAGCTCCTTATAAGAATGAACCTAGAAAAAAAAAAATTAAACATAATTAGATAATTCTGCATGAAAACACATTTATCTAAATTAAGGGGAGGGGCAATTGCCCCCTTTCCCCCCTTTTATACTTAACCAATGAAGCTCCAAATCAAATGGAGGCAGCCATATCGTAATAAACTGGTATATCAAATTTGAAGCAAATTGAATAATTCTGTATGAAAAACCCATTTATCTAAATTAAGGGGACACTAGCCCCTGTCCCTCCTTTATACTTAACCAATAAATCTCCAAATCTAATCAAGGCTTATCCTTAACATAATAAACCGGTATACGAAATTTGGAGCAAATCGAATAACTCTGCATGAAAAACCCATGTATCTAAATTAAGGGGGGGTGTCTCTAGCCCCCCCTTTCCTCCCTTTATACTTAACTAATGAACCTCCAAATCTAATCAGGGAATCTCCTTAACATAATAAACCGGTATACGAAATTTGGAGCAAATCGAATAACTCTGCATGAAAAACGCATTTATCTAAATTAAGGGGGAGGCAATTGCCCCCCTTTCCCCCCTTTATACATAATAATGATCTTCCAAATGTAATCAGTGAAGTTGTTTAACATAATTAACCGGTATACCAAATTTATAGCAAATCGCATATTTCTGCATGAAAAACCCATTTATCTAAATTACGGGGCGGGCGGGGATAGCCCCCCTTTCCTCCCTTTATATGTAACTAATGAACCTCCAAATCTAATCAAAGCAACTCCTTAACTTAATAACCGGTATACCAAATTTGGAGCAAATCGAATAATTCATCATGAAAAACCGATTTATCTAAATTAAGGGGGGTAGCCCCCCTTTCCCCCCTTTATACTTAAATACTGAGCTTCCAAATCTACTCAGGGAAGCTCCTTAACACAATAAAGTGGTATACCAAATTTGGAGCAAATCGAATATTTCTGAATGAAAAACCTATTTATATAAATTAAGGGGGGGGGGGCTCTGCCCCCCAATGAACCCCAAAAAATAATCAGGGAAGCACCTTATCTGAATGAAGCTAAAAAAAAAAAATTGAAGCAAATCGGATATTTCTATCAAGAGTTATCGCGTTACGTACATACGTACGTACGTACACACGTATGTACGTACACACGTACATACAGAATCGGCAGGCACATAAGCTCTCAAGCTTTGATAGCCTGTGAGCTAAAAATATCACCCTGATCGGATATTAAGTGGTCATTTTTCAATTAGCCTAAAGCTTTCTAGGCTCTTTGCAATAAGCCTGTAAAATATCAGGCCAATTGGAAAAAGGGAGATGGATTCTCCAATTAGCCCGGCTGTTTGCAAAGAGCCTAGGCTGTTTGCAAAGAGCCGGATTACTCAATTAGCCTACGACATATATATATTGTAAATGTCAAATGATATAGATTTTTAGTTTCAATTTTATACGTTATTTTAATTTTCAGATGTAAGTTTAATCATTAAGATCTTGAATTGTAATTCGTATTTCTAAATTTCATGAATTTTGGTCAGGAAATTGTCGGAAATATGGCCTGGAAAACCTGGAAAAGTTAGGGAATTTTGTTATTCAAATAGAGTATGAACCCTGTTAGAAACAAAAAACATTTCTAGGAGTGCTTATAACTTCTTAATGCTTAAAAACTCCTTAAATTATTGTGAAGCAAAATTTAGCGACTTCAATGACTTACTTCAAGTATACAAGACCAGAAAAAATGGATTTGTATATCTATTTTATATTCTCTTTAAAATTCATGGTGCATGTGATGCATTGTGAGTATTTAGGTTTTGATTGGTCGCTATATATATATGACCATTGGCTACTGCATAAAACTGGTGTCTTGCTGTTTTATAAACTGTGCGATTGTAGCACTGTAGATTTTAATAGAGTAAAATCTGTTTGAAATGCTATTTTTGTTATTAAATAAAATAAATATAATATTAAAATTGAAATATTATTTTTTGTTTATTTTTGGATTAATTTTTTTCTCTTTCAATAAGCCATTAAAAATTGTGTGTGATACATGAGGGCACATCATACTTGAAAAAATATGGTCTGACTTTTAAAATTCTTGGACTCCTTAGAATTTTTCTAGACACCTTGCTTTTTTTTCTTCTGAAGTTTGTACGAACCCTGCTTACTGTTTTGTTATTGTTGTATTGTATTTCATTTTCTACATTTTATTTTCTGATTTAGTTTATATAAAGAGCTATATTTATTTTGATAACATCATATATATGAGTAATACTAACAAGGAAATTACTTTTAGTGAAGCTCACACCTAGCAATTGAGATCTGGTGCATTTTATAGCGCTGTCGGATAAAGTTAGAGAACTTATCTAGGAGCACGGCAGTGCGTCCGCCAAGTTCGCACAAGCCGTAAGCTACCTTTTCCTGAACCATTTTGGCATATTTTTCACCCCCTCATAACGTCGTTTTAGGGAGAGATATAGAAAGAAATTTTTCTTTTATACACATGTTTGTATGGTCAAACTGATTTAAGGTTCCACGATTTCATGTTTCTATATTTAGTAGTTTTCGAAATATTAAATTCCAAAAAAGCGTTTTTTTGTCACTGACTCACTTCGCATCATCAAATAACTAAGGTACTTCTAAAAGTCATAGAATCATGAAATTTCACAAGTAAGTTGGGTTTGTAGCACAATTAACCAGAAAAATCTGAAAACACAGAATTTCCGCCTCTAAACCCTTCAAACAGGGGGTGTTCATTTGGCCGTAAACAGTTCCTTAACACATTCAATTGTGCCAATGTTAGTCGCCAAAACTCGATTACAGAGTTTTGAAGGGGGTCATGTGATTTCAAGCAGAATAACAATTTATATATATGCTTTTCCAAAGATGTTTGTTAAATAGAAAAAATGAATATACCTAAAAATTTTAATCAGTATAGGTTATGATATATTTACGATATTAAAACAATAAAACATTTAACAAAATATAACCGCAATTCGGTACGTTTCTGATATAGTAGCCTTGGCGAAATACAAAAAATAGCCTTGACAAGAAAAGAAATTTGATAGCGTATTTTCTGGCAACCTATTTACTATGTCATATACACAAGCAATTTTTCCCATATGTATACAATTTATTTAATTTAAGGAACCCGTTTATTTATTTTTATATACCAACATAAATAATTTGTATATAAAAAATAATATTTTATACATGTATAAATAAAATGTTTATATGTATATAAATACATATATAAATAACATAAAAGTTCATCAGGTTTGTTTTCATAGTGGTTTATATCATTTTGCAACATATCTCAGTTTCTGAAGTCCGAATTGCGCCAAGATTTTTAAAAAATGCCAAGGTCCCTACAGTGGAAAAATATCCTAATTCCATATGAAAGTTTAAAAATCTCCTTTTAATTAAATGAAATGTGTAACTAATAAACTGTCTTTAACGATGTGCGACAGATGCGGCGTCCGAAGTCCGCTGCTAATGTTATTATATTGTATTATTAGCCTACTTATTGTTAATTTTAAATCTGTAAAAGAAAGATTATAGTTATAGATAAGATATGTTGGTCGCCAAAACCTGATTACAGAAAATTAGCCTATGTGTTACATGATTTTAAGTTGAATGAATTTTTATATGCTTTTACAAAAATTTTAATAAGGCAAATCTTTCAGTTTATCTGTCCATCCTTCTATCTTTTATTTCCTTAAAACAAATTTTATTAAAGACTAGGAGGCGTCTGCACAGATCATCACCTCATCGAGTTGACGGCTAAAATTTTAGGATTAGTTAAATATCGATTAGCGTATTGAAATGTAACGGGTCTGCCAAGTCATATCTTTGTTGAAACCACCTACAGACCCGATTTTACGGTTTTAATTGGTGGATTTTCCATTGAGTTTTCTTGCACCCATTCCTCCATGTTTCCAAACTTTTAGATGCAGGAAAATACAATGGTAAACCTATCAGTTAACCACTAAAATTAGGTCTTCAGGTGGTTTCTACCAAGATATGACTTAACAGACCAGTTGCATTTAAATATGCTAATCTAGTTTTAACTAATCCTAAAATTTCAACTGTAACTTCGATGAGGTGATGGTGTGTACAGACGCCTCCCGGTCTATTATAAATGTCAGAATTCTAATCTCAATAGCACTCTGGTCAATCTGGCAATTATCGCTACTATTTATGGAACACTATTCCTTTAAGTGCGTTTTAGTGATGTTAATGAACTTATGCATATGCATCATACATATTATACATATACATATAATATGTAATACATTTGCATCATACATATTATAGGTATGTGTATTAGGGTGGGCCGAAAAAACTTTTTTTAGAAATTGATTGTGGCATAGTGCGCAAAAGTTGTGTAATGGGTCAGTTAGAACTCGCAAAATTTTCATCAATATTGCACAATTTTTAACTGCACCCCTCTAACTTTGAAAAACAGAATAAAAGAGAAAAATCGTTTTTTGTGAAAAAATATATTTTGAAAAATTTTCCAAAATTTTTATTAGCATAAAGTGAAAATGTTACATACTGGGTCAGTTAGAACCTACAAAAAATTTTATCAATTTCTATCAATATTTAATCGCGCCCCTCTGACATCAAAAATTGGAGAAAAATGAAAAAAAATGTTGGATTTTCTAAAAAACTATAGTATGAAAAATATTTTTCGAAATTGGTATTGACATTAATATTTTTCATACTAATTTTAATTAAGCATATTTTTGTTGAATTGCACACAGACGGAATACAGATCAGAACAAAATCTATAAATTTGAAGTGCATTTAATAATATTGTACCTCAAGTAGAGCAGTGACCAAAATTACTACAGCAGTACTGGTTGATTTCGATTCACCTGAAAAACAAACTCATATAGTTGATAAAAACAAAGTGATAAGGGAAGAGAACTAGAGAAAAAAAGGAAAGAACTGAGGGTGAATGATTTAAGGGCCTTTGAAGTGACACCTCTTAAGAGTTTGCATTTTGATGAACGCAAAGATGATATCTTTTAACAAATATCTGGTCATTGAAAATTAACATCAGAAGAGCATGTAGCATTAATACAGGAACCAGGTAGCAATTATACAGATCATATATCGTTAACTGCTGGTGAAAGTGCAAAATAAATAGCCCAAATTATTATCACATTTACAAAAACGTATAATTTGAGTTTGCAGAGCCTATCGGTTATCAGATGTTACGGAATAAATGTGAATACGGGATGGAAAGGCCAAGTAATGCTCCTTGAGACATACATTGGAAGACCATTACAATGGAATATATGTATGTTACATACTAATGAGTTGCCACTAAGGCACCTTATTCTGGAAATGGGTGGTTGCACAAAAGGACCGTACTCATATTCTGGACCTGTTGGATTGCTTCTAAAAGGTTGCAAAAAAAATATAGTGGTCAAATTTGGTCAAATTCACTGTACTCTTCAGACTATGGATCTGAAAGATAACCAAAAGCTAAGTACTGACCAACAATATTTGTATCGCATCTGTCTTGTCAAATTTGACGAAATTCACAAGATGGTACTTACCCTTCTAACGTGATTGACAATAATCCAGGTAAACTCAGTCACGATGGTTGACTACTGCAAACCGTTTGTTACGGTTATACATTAGCACTCCAAGACCGTCACAAAATCTTATAATACTTGTGAAGTATGTAATGAAGTATGTATGCTCCAATGTGGTTTGAGATAAAAATCAAATCGAATTGCTTGTATGGTGCCCAACATGTTTGAAGAATGATTTTCCTTGCAAGGTAGCTTCCAGATAATGTTAAGCGAGTTATTTACAAAGTATTATCAAACAATGCATATTTGGCGCATCCTGAACACAAATAATTAGCAATGCTACATGATTCTAGAAATCACACTCGGGAATTAGCAGTTAGGCGTATTCTCAGTGCCCGAGATACGAAGACGAAGAACATGGGTGGATTGTGTTTTTTTAAGCTTCCCAAACACAATTTTGAATCAGCTGATTATATTGATTTAATTCATTGGTCAAACACTGCTGTAACAGAGCCACCTATTACAATGCATATAAAGGACAAAGACTTGAAAGAAATGTGCAAAGAAAAACAGTTTCCAGCACTAACATTTGAGGAATTTCCATATCGTATGCAATCTGTTGAAAGATGTGTTAAACTAATATCTGAAGCTGCAATGAATGTTTGTGGTTAGACTGCAAGAGATGGGTATATTTGAGCCAAGATTCAAGCAAGGAAAGAGCTTCCAAAATTCGACAACAAGGGGCAATATTATTCTAACACCTAATATTCAATTTGAATCAGGTATTATTAAATACATTTCAAATTTGTAGATTTTTGTTCGAATCTGTATTCTGTCTACGTGTTATTAGAAAAAAATGCTAGTATTAATTTCGTAAAAAAAGAATAAAAAGTTAAATTACGTAATAATTATGTAATTATTATTATTTATAGTACTATTTAATTAATAAATTAATGTCAATACTAATTTCGAAAAGTAATTTTCTTAGTACAGCTTTTTAGAAAATCCGATATATTTTTATTTTTTTCCAATTTTTGATGTCAAAGGGGCGGGGGTAAATATTGAGAGAAATTAATACAATTTTTTGTGGGTTATAACTGACCATTTTCACTGTATGCGGGTAAAAATTTTGGAATATTTCTTTAAATATATTTATTTAAATATATTCACAAAAAATGATTTTTCTCCTTTTTTTCTATTTTTCAAGTTCAAAGGGGTGCGGCTAAATATTGAGCAATATTGAAAAAAAAATTTGTCAGTTCTAACTGTTCCATTACACAACTTTTGCATACTATGCTAAAATCAATTTCGAAAAAAAAATTTTTTTGGCTTATTTCGGCCCACCCTAATGTGTATAATACATAATACATATGCATCTTTATGACGTCAGAATAAACAAAACATTTTTTGTCGCCAAATTTGAGAATTGACATGATATATTACCAAATTTGGTGAAACTTTGCTAAATGTCGCCAAGCTTGGCGAATATTTGACGCTAGTGGCTATTTTTCAACAAGTTAATTATTAATGCGAGCCATCTATTTTTATTTTTCCGCATATCATCTGAATAGTTAAAAGATATAACGTACTAATATTTCCAAAGTGCTAATAGTTTAGTCACTGCCCAAAACCTCTGCTATTGTTATTATATTGTACTATAATTATACTTACTGTGATTATGTTGTTAATCTTTACACCGCTAAAACTTCTGTATTATATAAAGAGAATTTACAGAAACTATTAAAGCATTGAAACTGCCAGTTCACCTTATGATTATTATAATTCTATAATATGTAACCTGTTAATCGATATGTACATTAGAATGAATCTTCTATAATCCGATTCCTCACATTTTAGTTTTCAGGTTTCGAATAAAATTAGCTAAAATCTTAAAACCATGGCACATTGACTAATTCTTCAACACGATCAGATGAGAAGAATGATAGATTTTCAAATGGATCATGGCAGTGAGCCGGTAGACCTTCTATTCTTCTGTAATCGAGTTTATTGAAAAGGTTAACGTGAAACAAAAAGATATTAGCATCAATATGGTTTAATGCAAAGGCAGATATTGTCAGAGGATTTCATAAGAACCATTTCACTTGTACCCAGTCATATCAGTTAAAATACAACAATTGGCAGTGAGCCCAATTAGAAAAGATTACTTAACAGGATTAAAAATTTCCGCATTAGAGAACGAATAGTAACTGAGGAAACATGCATAAGTGAGTTAAGAGATATTTGTCACGAAAGATGAAATACATAACAACACAAACAGGGTTGGGATTTTGGATGTCCAAAACTAGTTTTGGGCAGGACATGTGGGTTTTACTGTCCAAAACTGTAATAAAGTGTCCAAAACCTTAAAAATAGCAACATTCCACATGTAACCACCGCACACTTATTAAACATATGAATAAATATAAATATCTCCCAATATATTTTACTAACATTCCATTTAATTCTTTGGTAAATGAAAAAAAGTTCAAATTTTTCTAATATCTGTGTAACACAAAAAGTTCTGTTTCTGTTAAAATTGAGTTATAATAATAATAAGTTCTTTATAATACCACACATGTAGTATAGGGATGGGAGATTTGCTTAACACTAGTGCTTTTGTTTCAATTTTTGTGCAAGAAAATGTTACAACGAAATTTCTTTTAAATAATGTTTCATTGTAAATTATCTTTTCTAGATTATAGGATAATGAAAGAAAACACAAATATTTAATTTAAAATCTAGAAGTTATTTTTTAAAATATGTATTTTTATTATGAATTTAATCTAATTCTAGTGAACATTCTATTTCTTAAGAGTTAAATAGTGTTGTTATAATAATAGTCATATAATATAGTGTTATAATAATAGTCAATATCTAAATATCTCATAATCAAACAAAATCAATTATTTTATTATTTCTTAATATACACATATACAAAGTTGCCAGCAGTAAGCTGGTTTAATCAGTATGCTGAACCTGAACTCCATTTATCAATTATTTCCAGTAACAACTCTCGGGACTTTCAGTAACAGAATCGGAATGTATTCTTCATAAAAATCGTTAGTACTTTTATTAACTACTATTATTTAAACGAATAACATTAAAATTATGATACATAATTAAATTTAATATATTTTTAATGTAATTACTTTGTTACGTAGGGCAATTAGGTTGTTACTACTAAATTGTTGGGTAGTATAACGCAGTGTAATTAGGTTGTTAATACTAAATTGGTATTTTTGTGTTGTAATCTTTTTGCCTATTTTTTAAACTTTTAGCATTACAGTTTTGCTACAAAATATAGTTTTGGACAGTTTTAGACAGAAGGGTTTTGGACAGTACAGTTTAAACCATGGATTTTACCGTGGTTTTTACTGTTGTGTCCGAAACCTTGCCAACCCTGAACACAAAACTTCCATGATCGTAAAGAGTTCTTGATTTCTCTATCAAAAGCTTCCAATTTTGCGAAAGAATGGGCAAGTAAATTAAATTATGAATAACAGTAACATGATGTAACGTTTAACATGGAATTAATACGGTAAATACTGCTTGCTAGAGGCGGCTAGTACTTTAATATAAAAAAAAATAAAGAATACATTTTTAAAGTTCAATCAAATAAATTTAGGTATTTTTATGTTAGCTAGGCGCAAGTGGCAAATCACCAAATACTGTTCCCAACTCCATTGTTCATATTGCATTCATTTCATTTAAAGATATATACTTTTCAGTCATCTCATTTAAAATAGATGCATTTCCCTCATTTTATTTAATAGAATATTTAACATAGAAATAAATAAATAAGAAATAATAACATAAACCAAAATATTTTATTTGAAAATCAAAGCATTGTTTCTAATTTACACATGTGAAAAATGAAAACTGCTATTGGCAAAAAAACAAAAGGCTAATGAGGAGATTTGGTCCCAGCTAACATAAAAGTACCGAAATTTAAGTTTTTTCATATTAATATAGTTTAGAAAAATAAAGTTGAAAAACATACAAAAAGTAGTGATATCCCAACAAAAAGTTTTCGGTAAAAAAAAAAAAAGCGCCAAGTTCTCCTTAATGTTTCGGCCAGAAAAAGTAGTGATCTGAAGTTCGCACAAGTTAAAAGCCAAACATCCCAAATCTTTCATTGAAAATGGCTTCCTGCGACTTGGCCGTTAATGCCTTCGAGAGAGTTTTTCAAATTTTAAAATATGTACAAATGAGCTACGTGCCAACTACATTTTTTGATTATTTTAGGCATTTTGTGGCACAGAGCACAGAAATAAAATACACATTTGAAACAAGCATTTAAACAACTTCAGTCTATTTAAATGCTTAGAAGTTAAAAATAACAAATACTTGTATTCAGCAGATAATATCCCTAATTGCTAAAACATAATTAGTATCAGCTTTTAACAGTTTATAAATCGAATACCTCTTAATGTATGCAAACAAACTATAATAAATGTTCAAACGAAAAAAATCTCTTTCGTCAATACACAAGATTTCAATATTATACAATAAAATATAATGTAACATATTGTGAGATTTGAAGTAAGTAAATTTTGTTTTATTTCTTAGGTTTTACGTTAATGACTTTAGTTTTAGACTGTACAAATTGGCAATTAAACCACAAGTGGACTAAATGATCTGTAATCAAAACTAATGTTTGTTGAAACTGAATGGTAGTTATCAAAAATCTTTTACTTATAATTTCATTATGTGAATTTGCCTCTTTGCATTCTAATATTACTTTTAATATTTAAATAATTCATAAATGCGTAATTTCCAATCAATTTTGAAATGCTGTAGAAGGCATTAACGGCCAAGTCGCAGGAAGCCATTTTCAATGAAAGATTTGGGATGTTTGGCTTTTAACTTGTGCGAACTTCAGATATCACTACTTTTTCTGGCCGAAACATTAAGGAGAACTTGGCACTTTTTTTTTTTACCGAAAACTTTTTGTTGGGATAAAATTTGTCTGCAAAAATCCTATTTAGTGATTTTACAGCACATGAGAAGTACCTAGAAGTGTTTTGTAAAAAATACTAAAATGCAAATTAATTAATAAGAATAAAATATCGAAAAAAGTTTAAGAATTCTTTCAAGAACTTGGGAATTTCATCTTGAAAAAATAGGCATTATAATTTTTGGTAGTGCAAAATTAGCCTTATTCATTACTGTAGAATTTTTCTCATCAACCCTGAACAAATTTCATTGTCCTCAGGTGTGTGTGAACAGTAGCTTGGATTCCACTATAAAATTTATGGGTCATCCTGATTATCTCACAGTTTAAAAGCTCGTTTTATACACAGATTGAATGGATGCAAGTCTTCAGTCTCAAGACTGATTTCAGTCCTGGAGAGATTCTTGATGGATAATAAATTCTATTTTATGTACTTAAAGGATAGCAATTTTACTAGCAAAAATTTTTAATCCCTTTCTTCTATTATAGAAGATCAATTTTTAATCATAAAGCAAGTCATAGATATCATCTAGTCCATTTGGTTATGCCTGATACTTGGAAAAGTTTTCAGTCTTGGTTTGAATGGACTTCTTGCACCCTTGACAGATTGGTTCATTCAACATTTGCCAAAATACATAAAATTTAATGCAATATTTCATTTTAAACATTCAAAACTTGATTCTATCTTACTCCAAAACAAAATCATTTGTTTATATTGAATTTCTCAAAATTATGAAAGGTTTTGACAAAAATATATACAATACTATTTATACATTTATTGCATGCTTTGAAAAAAAAAAATAATAATCAAGGCTATTAATTATCAGACTTAACCAAAAGAAAAGTAATCTGATTTAATTCTAACATGTGTAATATCCATGCACACATTAGTGCAGAATGAAGCAGGTGGAAAATTCCTATATCAAGCATCATATTTGGCGACTTAATTGGCTTTTGGCAGGAAATTAACAATTAAATCATTACTTTAAAATTAAATGTATACAGAAATATGTATAATATGGTTTTTGCAGACAAATTTTATCAGTTCTCTAACTTTGACATATACAGCTATAAAATTTTACTCATAACCTTAATAAAAAAAATTTCATAACTCTCATTTTATTCAAGTTAGCTTTTCTCATAAACATTTTTGCTCAATGCTAAATTTACAGAACTTCTTGAATATAAGAAACAGAAAATCGACATTTTGTAATTCTTGCTGATGTTAAATTCAATTCTGAATCAAATCAATGTAAAAAAAAAAAAGAGAAAAGAAAGCATTTTCTATCTGACTTCATCAGAATTTTATGATATTAAGAGCAGTTGTTGGGATCATAGATAAATTAATAAATACCCAATGAAAAGTCCCTACCTCTCTTGGTTTTGGATAAAATTAGCTTCAAAGACAGATGAAAATCGTAAATTTGTGCATTCAAATTTAGTCATATTTTGTTTCCTCATTCTCCCAAGTACTGCTTTTATTGTCATTAGGAACTGTTTGAATTGTGCTATCATATGATATCTCACATACACTGATTTTTTTAACCTTTAATTTCAAAGTTTTATCCAGCGTTCCAACAGTGGGTGCTGTTGTAATTCATTGATCACTGAACTCCGTGTTAATTTAAAGAAATGCAGTATTTTTTTTATTTATAATGATTGATGGTATTATAAATTAATATATTAGAACGCTATAGAAGAAAATTTTGCGATGCCCACAACTTACTAGTTTACTTTGTATTTATAATATAAAATTAATATTCTACCTCTATATTTCATTATTATTATTTTTTTTCCTTTGGAATTTTGATTTAATTCTTTTTTTTATATAATGATAATTTTTATAATTATCAAGAAAATTTGCATTTTTTTTTCAGTAAGCAAAAAATAAGACTTTTAAGATATGATGTTCAATATTACTTCTACATTACCCTTTTCTGAATAAAATAATCAAATACAAAGCTTTGCTTTTTTCTTAATTCTTTGGAACTTCTTATTTTGATGCTTTATATGCCAATGCACTTATTTTAACATGTTTAGTTGTTTTGTTTCAAGCTCTTTATTTTACAGCCAATCACTCTGAAAGTATGGATGTTGATGCAAGCATAGAGATTCCAAGTAGTCGAGCTACTATCTTAAGGGGTCATGAATCTGAAGTATTTATTTGTGCTTGGAATCCTACATCTGATCTCTTAGCTTCTGGGTAAGTTGTATAACTTTGATCTCTCTCTTATCTTTACCATTTTCTTATTCCTCTTTGATTGTTAATTTTTAACTCATTTGATAAAACATTCGTACATAATTGAAATAAATGTGTGTTTATATATACAGTTAAGGATCAATAATCCATGCATCTATTATCTGCAATTTTCTATAATCTGCATTGCTTTGCAAAAGTAAATATCACGAATTTTACCAGTCTGTCGCTGAAAAATATTGTGTGGCCCGTAAACCAGGACCGGTCTAAAATGATTAAAATTGTAGCAGAGTTTGGGAAGTAGACAGCGCCACCGCTAAGATTTTTTATTGGTGGGGGAGAGAACCTTAAATTGCCAAGTCAAATTTCAGTATTTGAAAACTAGCTTTATAAATTTGTCAACTTACCACAGTTAGAAAATGTATTATAGTTCTTATTTGTTAAAAGTTTAATAATATTCCCAATTAGTTTTGTAATTTTTGCCAAGTCTATCAGAAATAGAAAATATATTATAGTTTTTTATTAAAGTTTTAAACAAATTTGCCACAACTAAGTTTGTAAATTTGCCAAGTGTAATAACTAGGGTGTCAATGATTTTATTCGTCTGATTTAAATCAGCGATTAAATCATGATTTTAATCAACCGATTTAAAAAAAAAAATCATTGATTAAAATAAAATTTTTTTTAAATGTTTAAAATATCAAGATATCAAAGTTTTAAAATCTAAGATAAACATAATTTGAAAGTTTCTACAGGTATTTTGACTTATGAATAAACAAACAAAAAAAAGCCTTAAATAATTGTTTTTAAGCTTAATTCTCGAGTGTTGTAAAAAATAAAAACAGTTTGTATGCATTATTTTATATAAAATAAACATAACAAGTGTATTAAATTTCTGCAAATAAAAAAATAAATAGTCAGTGTCTTAGTATCTCATTCTACTTTTATAATAATAAATTAATAGCAATCTCGAGTCAAAGAAGAATAAAAGACTGACTTTTCTGCTCAACAGTTAAATTTTAAATGAATGCATAAGAGAAAAAGAACTAATTGGTATAAAAATGTTAAGCACAGCAAGAACTTCTTTGGTATAGGTTGAGTAAATGTTTTTTTTAGGATTTTGTTCATCTGACGAAACCCTATTCGTCTCGCTCCTCTGTCTGTCTGCCTGTCCCTCCGTCACAGAGCCATTCTCAGAAACTATATATGTTGGAGACCTAAAATTTTGAAAAAGTCTTATATTTAAACCACTGGGCTCCCACTTATGTATTTTAATCTTTTTGTTCTAACTGAGCCCCTAATTAAGTTTAAGACTTGAAATTTTGCATACTTATAGCTGAACACCTTACATCAAACAACAAATCATAAAATTTTGAAAAAGTCTTATATTTAACCCTCTGGGCTCTAACTTGTGTATTTTAACCTTTTTTTTCTAACTGAGCCCTATTTAAGTTGAAGACATGAAATTTTGCATACATATAGCAGAATACTTGCGATCACACGAAAAATCATAAAATTTTCAAAAGTCTTATATTATTTACCCATCGGGCTCTAATTTGTGTATTTTAAGCAATTTTTCTAACCTCCTCCCATTGCTTCTGGTGGGTACTTTTCTAACTTTTGCCGATACCACTTTGACCACTCTTTCATATTATGCACATAGCCTTGTATATTTCAGTTCCACTTTTTACCGCCAGGAGGCGCCTACCTATCTCGGATGCTATTGACCCGATCCCCTCGACTAATATACTTATGGATAGGTTGTAAAACGGAGTTTCATTCGGATAGAGGTTTGTGTAGAATAGAGTGTACCCCCTGGTTGTGAAATGTGGAACTAACAGATTTCGCAAAAGGATAAAGTGTTTTGAAAGGAATATTAAACGAAACCCTCTGTGCGATTTGTGATCACACTTACCCACTTATTTTTTTTTTTCTTTAAACTTTGCAACTCATGTCATATATACTACATAAAAAAAAATATTCAGGTATGTAAAAGGCAACAAAACTTTTCTTAAAAAGAAAAAAAAAAAAAAAAATTGAACCATTGAAAGCTAATTATCCCCACTGAAAAGTAATAATGATGTTATATAAATATTTTGAAGATTTCAGATGTAACTGGCTATCCTTATATTTATTCTGTATCTGTATAACTCATTTGCATAATTACAATAGGGTGGAAATTATGGTATTAATTATTCATAATAGGGTTTAACTCATTTTCATAATTTTTTTGGTTAGCATATACATACATGTAAGTTTATATTTAGGCGATTAACAGTAATTATTCTAAGTACAAATGCAAAATGAGCTGCAATTAATATTTGTTAGTTTTGTTATTTGTGCTACTAACTAATGAAATTACTTATTTGCAGTTTTTATTAATTTTGAAATTACTTACTGTTTCTTCTAGGCCATTTTATTAATCTTTTGAAATTGGCAAAATGCCCTCTCTTAAAAAAAAAATAGTTAAATTCACCTGTAGTTGCAACCAGAGATTTCGTGTAAAAAATTTCCCATTCAACAGTATTTCTAAATTCATATGCCAAAATCTTGCAAAAATAATAGAACTTTATTTCTTTAGAAAAAATGGGATATTATTAAAATATGTTGACATTTAATTGTATTTTTCAATTTGTGATTCATAAAATTAAAAATTAAGGACACTTTATTTATCATACTAAAAATTCTTTTTTTTTCCTTACATCATTACTACACACATAACTAATATATTTCCTCATGAAATCAGGCCCTTTTTTGGAACTAGCATCCTGCCCCCTATTCTTTGTAAAATGAATACTACATTATTAATTATCATTTTAATAATGAAAGCTTAAAAGTGTATAATATGTTCCTAATTAGAGAGTTAATTGTTTAATGCAGTAGTGTTAACTATGTATTTAATATTAAATGCAGTTATTAATAATTTTAATAAATGTTAAATATTACTAGTATTTAAGAAAGTTTTAGATAATTATTACAATATTAATGTACATAGCATTATTGTATGATACTAATTAATGAAACTACTAATTTGCAGTTTTTATCATTTCTGAAATTACTAATTAATTTTATTAATTAAAGTATAGAAACATAGATTATGTTAGCAATTAGTGGTTTAATTGTTTTGGAAACCTAAAACTCTTGGTAGCTATTCAGTATTTGAACGCTGGGGAAAAAAATCATAAAAATCCAATTTAAATAAAAAAAAAATCTGATTTTTTTTTTCTTACATAATAATAGTAATATTTGCAGATTTATTTATTTATTTATTTTTTTTTTTTGGGGGGGGGGGGGCTCCCCCCCTAATAAGGACCCTGCTTGGCACGATAGTGACTAAAGTGTCGAGACACAAGTAAAGATGCATTTAAGTTTGAAAGAAAACTAATGTTTATTTTTAACCAAAAATATAAGATTTAAATAAATAAATATAGATGTCAACATAACATTATAAAATAAAATTATGATGAAGTAAGTTAAGTGATATATGGCATTCAGTAAACAGCCGGCATGATACATATATATGAACAGTTTTTTTATATGAGGTCAATAGTCAAATAGTATATTTCACAAGTCACCATTCATTTAAAATTAAGAAAATAAAATCACTCACATTTTATGATTGTATGTTGAACACCAGGAATAACCTCAGATATATGGCCCATGTTAATCGTAAACAACGAAAACAATTTTCAATATAAAACATGATTAATTCAAAGAAATGTAGAATAGGGGAAGATAAAAGCAGAATCAGAATAATGGCGAAAAAGTTTCGAAGATGTAGCTATCATGAACTACTTTTTCGAAAGGGACGATGTCATTCACTACTTCGCTAGCATTTCTGAAAAGCATAAACACTGCTTTCAAATACGTCTTCATTTAAACAACTATCACTGTTATCCATTCAGAGAAACAAACTTTCATATTGAAGCTAAATGTCATATGTAAATATGACGTTGAAATTATTATGCAAAAGTCACTTGTAAAAGAACAACTTTCAAAACGATGAATAAATTAGCAAACGTAACTCAACAACATTCAAAAAGAACTAAAATATTTGAAGAAGAACTAAGCTCTAAATACTTAAGATGAAACACTGGTTTAAAATGATATTGTAAAGTAATAGCTGCAAAATTCCATCTCGAATGACCGTCCAACACGCACTAAAGCTTTTCTCCAACAACAAACAACTGCCCACTTCAAACTTCAGACAGTGGCATATGTTATATTCGAAACGCCCTCTTCCAAAAAACGATCCCTTCCCGATCAGCTGAGTTGAGTAAAACTCATCCTGCCTTACAGCAAAAACAAAAGATGAAGAAATTGCAATCTTCGGATGCGATCAGCGATCGGGGAAAAAAGAGTGATGGCATATCTGCACGGCGAAACTGAAATACTCATAGTGACGAAATGTCGATCCTGGAAAACGGTTACTGATTATTCGATCATATCGTAATGAATGATTAATGATGCACATGTGGAGGTTTGAAAATGAAACAAGATATGGATGCTTTAGAAATATTAAAGAAATAAATGAAATTAATAACCAAAAAAAAAACCTGGTTATTGTAATGGAATTGTATTAACATGAGAATAAAGAAAAGTAAAGGAATAAAGGTACCATTTCAGTATGTATAAGTCTTAAGGAAAAAACAGGCTAACAAATATCGCAAACTTCAACAAATGGTCGCGGGAAAAAATCACGATTTTCTTCAATTGATCGCAGCAATAAATGTGAATTTCGTCAAACGAGTGTTGAAAAAAATTGTGAAATGATTGCGGAAGAAAACCACAAATTTCAGCAATTGATTGCGCAAAAAAAAAATTGCAAATACTGTCAAACGATCTTTGCAAAAAAATTGTTAATTTCACGAAACCATCGCTGAAAAAAAAAATGCAAATTTCAGTAAACAATTGAAGAAAAATATTGCAAATGTTGTCAAAAGATCGCGGAAATACATAAGCTAATTTGTCACACGATCGTGGAATCACATAGTGAATTTTGTCAAAACATTGCGGAATCACATAGCAAATTTTATCGAAAGATTGCGGAATCATATAGCAAATTTTGCCAATCTGTTGCTGAAAATATCACGAATTTTGTCAATCAATTGTGGGAATAAATGTGAATTTTGTCAAACAAGTGTTAAAAAAAATCGTTGTTATGATTGTGGAAGAAAAACATAAATTTTGGCAATTGATCATGGGAAAAAAAAACTCAAATTAGTCAGACAATCTTGGAAAAACATCGTGAATTTCGTGAAACAATGACTGAAAGAAACGCAAATTTCGGTAAACAATCAAAGAAAATACTGCAAATTTCGAGAAAAATATATTGTGGAAATACATAGATAATTTTGTCAAAAGATTGCGGAATCATATAGTGAATTTTGCCAATCTGTCATTGGAAATTATTGCGAATATCGTCAATCGATCGCTGGAAAAAATGTAAAATTCAGCAATTGATTAAAAAAAAAAAAAAAAAACCTTCATAATACAGTAGACTCTCTTAAATCTGCGACCCTAAAATACGCGAACGCCTAAAATCCGTGTATTTTTCTGATGTAAACAATGAAATCTGCAGTTAAGTTGCAGGAACAAAATTCAAGATGACGCCGAAATCAGTGATTACTGCAATGTTATTTTTTACTAAATTTTTTGTTAATCATTCTCTTTTGGCTATTACAACTGATTTATTACTAAATAAATTTACATTACTTTTGATTTTGATATACATTAGCGTATCTATATAAAAAATTTCAGGGTTCGAAATGGAAAAATCCACGAACCGGAACGCTATTTTAAAATTATTGTTCGCGATTTTTTTTTTTTTTTTAAATTGTAAACAAATTTATTTCTAAACATACAAAGCAGTATAAGAAAAGCATTCAAGACTATAAATAACAATGAAAAAAGTTACTAAAGTTAAAAGTGCTAAGAACGAATAATAACGTATCGATCTTACGATTGCTTTACCACTAGATGGCAGCATAGCACTTTTGGAATCGAATTGAATCGATTTCATCGGTAATAATCTAATATTTTTTCTAAATTTTTATTTTACATTATTATTTTAATAATTACTTAAGTTTAAACCAATAAGTTATTTTACTTATTTTAATGTTTTACTATATTGTAAGCATTCATTATAATTTCCCTTGTTTAACTACCAATCAAATTAATGTTTCAAAAATGTAAACAAATCAATGACCAGAAATCCTCAAAATTCTGAAATCCGCACAACCTCTGGTCCCAAGCTGTGCGGATTTGAGGGAGTCTACTATATATCAAATTATCAATGCTTTTATTTCTCATTTAAATATGTAATTTCTTTACGAAAAGAACTTGAAAAATTGTATTTTGTGAGATAGATAGCATATTAAATTATTAAGTTTAATGTTTATCTTATACTATACTAATTACTGAACATGGTATTAAAATTTTCTCCTGAGAAAAAAAAAAAAAAAAAAACTCAGAATTCACACAATATAATCTGCACAACCTTTTGACCCGAACTCTTGCATATTAAAAAACTTTGCCTGTATACAGGGTTTGTTAATTTAAATCAGCTTGATTTTAATCATGATTTAAATCAATTGATTTAAAAAAAATCATTGATTTAAATCAGTTTTTTTTTTTATTATTTAAAAATAATTTGAAGATGTAAACAAACATAATAATGTACTTTAATATAATTTAGTTTTATATAATATAGATAATCAAATAGCTTTTAGAAAGATAAAGCTTAATCTTTGTCAAAATGTAAAATATAATATAAAGTTTAGAAAAAAAAAATGCTTTCAAATTTCCTTTGAATCAAATTATAAAATTATCTTGCAACAGTAAGGAAATCTAAGCAGGAATATTTACTTGTTAGTATTTAAAAAACCTTCTGCAAGTTGAAATAAAGTAAAACTGTATGACTTTGTGTGCTCTACTTTGGTGATGCCTGTTATATTACAAGTTTGAGCGAAATCTGAACCATTCAATGAATTTTTGTTTGAATCTAATATAGTGGATATCAGTCCTTTAGAATTGTGGAAGGTACCTTTTACAATAATCGAAAATGCTGATACTAAAAAACTTATAAATTCATATTCAATTAGCTTTTTACTGCAATAGCTTCATCTGCTTCAGTAGCATGAATTTTTCTTCCTTTGGTTTGGTGCATTAAAAAATTAGGAACGATGAAGTTTCTAAACTCGTTTTTCTGTACCAGCACTTTAACAAAACAAAAATTAACATCTTAATTTGCTTCCAAAATTGTTTAAAATTTTTATGTGCTGCAGTTATTTTTATTTTAACTAAAATGCTTAAGGATATTGACTTTTGACACCAGATTTCTAGTTTTCCGTTCATTTTGTATAATAGATTTTTCCATAGCATAAATATACCTTTTAATCATTTATGTAAATTGTGTAATATTATTAATATATATTGGTAATATTTATAACATGCATGCGTGTTTGTGAATAGTTTTTAATTTATAAATTAAAAGAAAAGTCATATAAAGCAATAATACTGTATAAGATTTAAAAAAAAAAAAAAAAAAAAAAAAAAAAGAATCTGACTTAAATTTAAAAAATCAGATTTAAAAAAAAATGATTATTTTGATTTTTATTAAAAAAATAAAAATCACAAACTCTGCCTGTATAACATTTATAATGGGAAGACAATTTTGAGGAATATAACTGTGTATAACACAAAATTTATATATTAAAATATTTTTAATAATGAAAAAAAAATTCTGATTGTTCACATGATCCTTTGTATGCAATTTATTAAATTAAGTTTTTGTTTTAATTTTACCTGTAACAGAGTTTTCACTTGATTGCAAGAAAACTGTTAAAAAAAATACAAATTATTATTGTTAATTGAATCTCTGTTATTAAAAAGAATAAAGTATTACTGTCTTTTATACCTTAATACCTTTTTTTTTTTTTTTTTTTTTTTTGGTAATTTTTTTTTTTTTTTCTGATAAGTTCTTGTTTGTTTTGGAATAATTAAAAAAAAAAAAATGCTGATTTTCATTAGAAAAACCTGATAATTTTGTGCATTATCAGATTGAAAACATTTTAACTTAACATAAAATGTGTTGTATTTTTCTGCAAAATTTCAAAAAATCTCACCCAAATTTTTAAAGGAGAGATTTATCTCTTATTTCTAATCTGAATTCTGTTTTACAACATTTTTTGACTGACACTGTAAATTAATAATAAATTGCTCTTAAACTTTTCCTTTAAACATTTTTAAATGCTCCCCCTCTTTCTTCACCAATTTAACAATTACTCAAATTAAATATACAGTTAAGTTTGGTAAGAACGACTTTATTTGGTGCTACCAATCTGTTCACTAAAGCAGAATTTCACTATTGTAAAACTATTATTTTCTGTTGTCTGTAACTAATATTTCTCATCACACTGAGGGAACTGATATATACTGGTAAAATTGATAATTATATGGAAGCACTTCCAAAACTAAAAATACTTAAAAAGTATTCTTTTTATTACATTCTTATTCTTGAATGTTTTTATTTTATTTATTTGATAATTTTTTTTATAAATATTGTAGTATATTAAAATAAATACATAATAAAAAAATTTTATTTTTAATGTTTTATTTTGTTTTTTGAAGTACAGTCGTGGAAAAAAAAAGTAAACACCCTCCACTAACTCCTCAACAAATTATCGTAGAAGAAAGTTACTAGTACCGAACGATTGGAAATAAAGTCTACTTTTAAATGATATAGATAAAATTTGCTTAGGGGGTCATCTACATATTAAAACGAACTATAACTTTGTTTTTTTCAATAGCAGTACACAATTCTGACATCATAAATGAACTCTACATCCTCCAATTAGCCTAAAAACAAATTTTTATGCAATTCATACCATAAGTTTCCAAGAAATTATTTTAAAACAAGCGTATTTTAAGGGCTGTATCCAAATTGAAGTTCGGAAATCGATTATTAACCGAGAGAGCCCCCATCTTGATCAAGGCACCTTAAGAAGTCAATGAACCCTGGTAGATTACAATGCAGCAGAAGAAATTTCAAAATATCTAGTCACTTCTATTATAGACGGCCCCTTAAACCATCATTTTCCCGTTTTTTAAGCATAATTTGAAAACTACTTGGAAGAAAAATGTGAAATTTTGGATTTACATAAAGCAGGACTTAATAAATCTAAATCCATCAAAAAAATTGTAGCTTGCAATTCATAATTTTTTCGAATATTAATTTCATAATTCATATCATAAAATTATAAAAATTGCAAATTCAGCGTATTTATGTTTGGGTATATGAGTATTATTGCTACAAAAAAAATTAGCACATTAGGAGCATAATTTTTGGAGATATTAATAAAAATATGAAAATGTAATTTAACATTAGAAGCACTAAATTTTGAATGTTTATAATTCAAAAACTTATCATTCTAATGACTTGAAATTCAGTGTCTAGGCATAATTTGAACCGAAGATTCGAAATATCTTGTTAAAATTGGGTATTGTCATTGAAAAAAATGAAGTTTGGATTCGTTTTAATATGTAGATGGGCAAATTTTATATACTAAGCAAATTTTATATACATCATTTAAAAGTAGACTTTATTTCCAATCATTTGGTACCAGTAACTTTCTTCTACGATAATTTGTTGAGGAGTTAGTAGGGGTGTTTACTTTTTTTTTTCCCACGACTGTACATAAAAGGTGGTCTCTGTGCATGCCCATGTCTATCAGCAATGTGAAATTTTCTGACACAGTTGTTGACTCATTTTTAAGCGTTAAAGAATGAAATTGGCTGGCATGACTATAGAATTAGAATTGAATAGATTTTTTTTTTTTAATGCACTACATATTAAGTTATAAGCTTAAGTGGTTTCTTTCTCTCATCTTCGTCTCTATAAATTTGGTTCAAAACGCCAATTTGACAGAACTAGCTTTTGCTGCCATTACTATTACTTTATTTTATATATAAATTTATTTAAAGCAAAAATAATAATTAACAGTAAAAGTATATTGACATATTCTAATAAATTATTTTAAATTGGATTTATTTTTGTATTTTCATTTTTTTCAATATTTTTACTCCTATTTTTTATTTTATTTATTTTTTTTTTTAACAATTTTGTCCTATTTATTTGATAATTTTTTTTCTTACTTAATTTGATCATTTTCCCCTTATTTTTTTCTACTTTATTGAAAAAAAATGCTTTGGGTCTGATAAAGGAATTGAAGAACAAAGTGTTTTTTCCACAGATAGATCTTGCGTTGATCATATTTTTATCCAAACAAGTGCTGGAAAAACATACAGACAAGTGAAGAACAACTGAACTTGCATTTGCAGATAAGCTTATGACAGTGCACCAAGAAGTTTGCTTTGGAAAGTACTTAAAATAAAAAATGTAAATGAAAAGTTGATCAATAGCATTAAAGCAATTTATTCTGAAAACAGCTGTAAAGTTAAAGTTGGAAATAAGTTGTCTGAACTTTTCATCATTAATAAAGGCCTTCTGCAAGGTTGCTGACTCTCACCCACTTTATGCATGTCCCTGTAGGGACTTTGCGCCATAAAACCCTAATCAATCAACCAACCAACCAGCCCACCCACTTTATTTAAAATATATATCGATGTCTGTCTCAGTGAATGAACAAAGAAGTGTCATAAAATGGATTTGAAACTGAATGATTGTAAATATATTCATATTTTATTATTACATAAATTATTAATATGTCATAGCAGAAGATGAAGAAGATGCTGCATTTTGCAAATTAAGATACTTACAATGAAAGGGGCTTAAAGATAAATATGAATAAAACTGAGCATTTAACAACAAGTCTGAAAACTGATATTTTTTTGGATGATATAAATATAACAACTGTTGAGGAACTAAAATACCCTGGATCTATTATTCATCAAAATGGATCATGGCTATTAAGATATTATGAAGGGATGAAAATTGTCTATTATTCATGATTTGAATGGGTAATAGAAGTATAAATGTTAATTAAAAGTATAAATGTTATCTTAATTTTGAGATCGTAAATATTTGCATAGTCTCGGGATACATCATTTTAATGAAAATAATAGAAAGAAAGTTTTATTTTTGTGGGAGAGGAAAGATAACACAAGATGAAAATAACTACTTGGATACTTAGAAACATCTGTCTTTATTTTTTGTAGATGGATCTTCCTTATGGGGAACATGTGCTGCCTCTAATCTTAGGTGATGAAGTCAATCAGCAAAGAAATATCTTTATGTATATTCATGAATTGACTATTAATTTTTTTTACTTTAATTACACTGGTGAAAACAATTTAAGGGACAAATGGTTTATTTGCAATTAATGAAAAACTAACAAATCAAATAAAACCAAACTTGGCCAAAATATCATCCGATATAAGACCAATATATGTGAAAACAAAAATGGGCACAACCTGCACCCTAAAAAAGGAAACTGGTCACGTGTCCAGCACAGTAGCTGACTGACACCCTGTCAGTCAGAGAAAAACATGTCTAATATGATGTATGATTGCCTGTAACAGCTACACAACTCTCGCATCGGCGTTTCATACTGTTTACGAGGGTCTTTATCAATCCCTGTGGCAACTGCACCCACTCTTGCACCAAGGCACCCTTGAGCTCATCTATGGTCGTTGGAGCTGGTCTTCGAGCTGCAATTGATCGTCCAAGGACATCCTATACGTTTTCGATGGTATTAAGGTCAGGGGACATCGCAGGCCACTCCATTCATTGAACATCTTCTGATTTGAGGTATTCGTCTACCAAGTGAGCCCTATGTGGACGGGCTTTATCGTCTATAAAGATGAAATTTGGTCATATGCTCCGCGAAAAAGTCTCACATAAGGTGCAAGAATCTCGACCCTGTACCGCTGACCTGTCAGAGTACCTTTATCAAACACATGAAGGTCAGTACGCCCATCTGCCATAATGCCTGCCCAGAGCATCACACCACCTCCACCATAATGGTCCTTTTCGACAATGTTAAAGGGCCGATATCGACTCCCGTGCTCTCTCCAGATGAGAACACGTCTTGAGTCGCTGTCCAGACTGAATCGCGACTCATCCCTGTGTGATGTAGCAATCACATTTATTATTTATTTTTTAAATTGTAATGCAGCATTATTATCTCATGTTTTAAACTATTTATTTTCAACGCAAAAGATCGTTCAAATCCCTTTTTTTCTTTCCTTTTTACTGCAGTTTTGATGTCAGCTTTTCCCCCTCTTCCTGTTCTATTTTTAGAAACAGCATGACGTCGATCGCGTCATATTGGAGGTGTGTCTCCCCTCTTGCCTTTTGACTGTAGTTTTGTTTTTCCTGTGCTGTCATTCGTTCTACAGTTCATACGCAAATTTAATTTAACAAATAGATTTAAATCATTTCTGGAAGTAGTTTTGTGGACCCCTTTTATGTAGTATATATATCAATGCAGCCAGTTTTTTAACAGATTTTAAGATTTTAAGATTTTACAAAAGTTTAAGATGTATTTTTGACAACATGAATTGTCTTTTTCAAATCGGGCCTTAGTGCCTGTTTGAAGGATTACGAACACTGTTCAGCGATCATATTATTCTAAGGTGCTCATTTAATAAGTAAAAGTTTGTCGCAGATCGCTGATGGAATTTAATTCAATGCTTTTTCGAATTTGGACTTTGTTATCTTCAAGACATTCTCTGAGAAAGGATTTTAACCAACTTTAGCCAGTATTCCTTGTAGCCATGGAATTACTTCAAGTTTTTAATAATTCTATGTGGAACGCTCTTCGAATGTGTACAGTGACCTACTTCTCCTAATTACCTTCCACCTCTCAAGTGAATCAACGAATAAAGAAGATTTTTATAACTGCTGTCTCTTCAATGTGTCTACTGTATCTCATCATTAAGTAAGAATGCGTCATATTATTTCTACTGCAACAACTTAAATTAAAATCGTCACATTTGGTTTCCGTGACAAAAAAGAACATTTCGGCGTTGTTGCCTTTTGATTACAACGCAATGCCTTAAATAATAACTTAATGACTGTATTTTTTTGCCGTATTTTTGACGATTGATGCATTTTTTTAAAAGAAGATTTTTGTTCTCAAATAGATGAACTGCTCTTTTTAATGAAATGTTGAAAATGTTTTAGCATTATAATTGCTGTGATTCTTTTTTTTTTGCAATATTTTCTGTTCTTATAAAAAGAAAACGTAAGTTTTTATCTTAGAAGAAATTTTGTTCCTGACTGAATTTTCTTTTGCATAAAATTTCGAAGATTTGCTTTATTGAAATATAATGAAAGAAATTCAAATAAATTGTTTTAAAATTATTATTTTTTTAATATGGAATTTTAAGAAAATTATAATATTCTGCTGTTCTCAAATGGAAATTTTGCTTTTTTAACGGCTGAAGATCGATCAAACATCGTAATGAAATTTTTGTTCTCAAGTTTTATTTGCAATACTTATTCCATGATTTAAAATTTTTAAGCATAGTATAATTAAAAAAAAAAAAAAAAAAAAAAAAAAAAAAAAAAAAAAATCCGTTACTGGTTTTCATTTTGAGATACGTCTTGACAAAATTATTGCTGTTTTTAATTTTTTGAAGAATGAAATATTTTAAAAATCAAGAAATTTAATTATTTATTCTCTAATTTATTTATTCTTGTGGTGCATTAAAAGATATCTATCATAGAAAATCTTTAATGAATTTTGAAATTAATTCTAAAAATTGTTCTCTGATTTTAAGAACAAATTTATTTAACAAGAGGCTATGGTTTTTATACTTATTCTCATATTGGGTTTTTAAATTTTATTTTATGGCACTTATACAATGAAATATTTAATGAATTTGAAGATATATTATGAAAATTAAGATATTTATTGAAGCAAATTATTTTTTCCCCTTGGAATCTGCGATAATTATTGAAGTTTAAATTATTTTAATGAAGTTGTTCTTATCTATTACTTTCAAAGGAGCTGAAGTTCTTCATGAAATTCGTAGCTGTAAAATATCCTGCATATTTTTTTGAAGTCTTCTCTGCTTTTAAATATATCAATTTACATTTTTTGTTCCAAAAATACCTTCAATAACTTTTTATAAAAAATATATCTAACTTGCTTGTACCACCTTCCACTTTTGTCTCAAGATATTTTTGTCATCTAGTGCATGATTTGACTGCTAATATCGATGGTGTTTGGTGAGTGCAGTGTTCTTTTACTAAGTTAAATTTCAAGAACTCTGTTTGCTTTCTACAAACTGTTCTCATCGTAACTCTCAGTGCTTCAATTTTCCAGATTTATGTGGTTTCATCAAAATTTAATGACATATTTTTTTTGCTTAAAGAAGAAATTAAAAAAATTCATTCTCCTGTATCATCCTCATGACTGAAATAATTTGAAATTTTTTTATTCTACATGTTCAAATATAACAATAGATTCACTCATCTTTCTTATTCACATTTACTTACCTGCTGGAGTTGCTTTCAAGAGTGTTGTTATTAATCCATTTTTTGAAACGCTTCTCTGATGTATGGAAATGTTGTTCTGAAAGTACTGAAAATATTATAATACACACCTGCAAAAATTTCTGTTCCTCATTTACAGCAACCAATAAAGATTTGTGCTCCATTTTCGGCTTTGATGTTCCTGGTGAATTTTCAGTGATTTATGTAGTAAAATATCCATATTTTTTTCTGATCTTCTCCAGTGTGTTTTTGAAGTTCGTTTTGAAGCTAAATCAGTATACATATTATTTTTTCATAAACAATAGAATTTCCCAGTCAACGTTTACTTGTGAGCGGAAAATTTTCATCCTTACGTAGGAGTAAGCGACAAAGTTTCATCCTCGCATTGGAAATGTTTGACTTCTACATTATACCATATTCTACAAATATTTATAAAATTTACTGTTATTTGAACTACAGAAAATGTTTAAGCTCAAGAATGTTTGTTTATTTACTTATTTCTGAAGATTTTTATATGTCAATTATTATTATAGTGCCTTTTCCTTATTTCATAACCCAATTGCTTTCAATCTGCCATATGCCTCACTTTTTCAATTTATGCAAGAAAATTATTTTAAATTGATCATGAAGATATATTTTTTTTAAATGAAGAAAATTTTTATTTGCACCTTTTATACGAAGAAAAGCACAAATTCTTAGTGAACATATTTACCAGCGCATCTTTTTTTGAAGTGTTCGTCAGTGAATCTTCAACAATTCTCTAAGAATCATAATTAAAAAGTGCTTCTTCACTACCGATTTTGACTACTGATCTTGTCCTCTACTCATCATGGTGTATGTGTTTATATCATCCTTAAGTGCAGTGTTACTCCTAAATGTACCACCATGGATTGTCTTCTTTTTGCCAGCAGTGTGTCTACCGATTTTTCCTTCAAAGTATATCACCATATTCTGCTAATTGTTCATAATTGGTGATAGTGTTGTTGCTAACTGTGCCTTTTTCAACCAAATATAAGTGTTTGAATAGTTAGTGCTATTCTTATCCAACCATTTGTGGTTTATACCAAGAGCTTCTTTACATCTGTAAAATACACTATTTTTTTTTTTCTCTTTTTGTATGCTGAATTATTTGATTATCTCTTGCACAAGATCTCAGAGTCTTATGCGCATTGGAGTCTGCTGTATTTTTGTGTTTTGTATAAATGTGTTTACAGAGTTACTGAATGTGTCCACTGGCCATGGTATCATGAAGGATTGTCTGTTTATTCTACAATATTTTTAAAATTTTTGCAGCTCTTTAATTTAATTTCAACTGTTGTTTAAAGTTAATTTAAAATATTTTTTTTTTACAAGCATAGAAATTTAAATTTTATTAGTAAATTATTGAAGGAATTAAACTAAATATTTTTATGGTACACTTGTTTGGTAATTAAATATTTTTTCCTGATTATGACAATTTTTTTTAAAAACTATTATTATGATTAATGAAATTTAAGTCCTAGGTTGTCGGAATATAAAAGTAAAATATTCTCGACTTTCTCATTGCAATTTATTTTTATAAATATGCGGAAATTGATTAGTAGAAATGACTTGTTCATTTTGAATGTTTCAATATTTATGAGAAAATTGATTAGTAGAAATGACTTGTTCATTTTGAATGTTTCAATATATGAGGAAATTGATTAGTAGAAATGACTTGTTCATTTTGAATGTTTCAATATTTATGAGAAAATTGATTAGTAGAAATGACTTGTTCATTTTGAATGTTTCAATATTTATGAGAAAATTGATTAGTAGAAATGACTTGTTCATTTTGAATGTTTCAATATTTATGAGAAAATTGATTAGTAGAAATGACTTGTTCATTTTGAATGTTTCAATATGTGAGGAAATTGATTAGTAGAAATGACTTGCTCATTTTGAATGTTTCAATATTATGAAAAAATTGATTAGTAGAAATGATTTTTCATTTCGAATGTTTCAATTTTATGATTTATTTTTCCTAGGCAGTCAGAGTATTTAGAGAGGGTACTTCTGACTTTATGTTGCTTTACTTTTGCAACTTTATAAATTTTGATTCATAAGTGTACCTTATTTTTTAACTTATTGAATTCAAAATTTTTTTGTGGTCTCTTTTAGCTAAAAATTTATTTAGCTTTTGGATTTATAAAATTTTAAAATATTAAAAGAGTAATATTTTAATTTATAGAGATCATTTTACACAGGAAGGTGCCTTTCTTTGCCTGTCATTGCAATGGGGCTTGATATTATTATAATTATTGTATACTGTCATGTTATGTATACTATTGAAATTTGAATGTACTACTTGATGTATATTCTTTTCTTTCTCTTTAGGTCACTGTACATTTACGATCCCTAAATGTGCACACGCACTTAAAATTTTTATTATGACTTTTAAATTTTAACTTAAATTTTATTCTACATTTTTTGCTCCTTGGCTTTTAAAATTTTGTTTTCCCTTTGTTGAAAAAGCTCTTTCAAGATTTACCTTTTTCACCTTTTGGTCATCCAAAATTTTGTTCGGCAAATGGGGGTAATGTGATGTAGCAATCACATTTATTATTTATTTTTTAAATTGTAATGCAGCATTATTATCTCATGTTTTAAACTATTTATTTTCAACGCAAAACATCGTTCAAATCCCTTTTTTTCTTTCCTTTTTACCGCAGTTTTGATTTCAGCTTTCCCCCCTCTTCCTGTTCTATTTTTAGAAACAGCATGACGTCGACCGCGTCATATTGGAGGTGTGTCTCCCCTCTTGCCTTTTGACTGTAGTTTCGTTTTTCCTGTGCTGTCATTCGTTCTACAGTTCATACGCAAATTTAATTTAACAAATAGATTTAAATCATTTCTGGAAGTAGTTTTGTGGACCCCTTTTATGTAGTATATATATCAATGCAGCCAGTTTTTTAACAGATTTTAAGATCAGATTTTAAGATTTTAAGATTTTACAAAAGCTTAAGATGTATTTTTGACAACGTGAATTGTCTTTTTCAAATCAGGCCTTAGTGCCTGTTTGAAGGATTACGAACACCGTTCAGCGATCATATTATTCTAAGGTGCTCATTTAATAAGTAAAAGTTTGTCGCAGATCGCTGATGGAATTTAATTCAATGCTTTTTCGAATTTGGACTTTGTTATCTTCAAGACATTCTCTGAGAAAGGATTTTAACCAACTTTAGCCAGTATTCCTTGTAGCCATGGAATTACTTCAAGTTTTTAATAATTCTATGTGGAACGCTCTTCGAATGTGTACAGTGACCTACTTCTCCTAATTACCTTCCACCTCTCAAGTGAATCAACGAATAAAGAAGATTTTTATAACTGCTGTCTCTTCAATGTGTCTACTGTTGTCATTTAAGTAAGACTATTCCTTTTATTTTTACTGCAAGTCAACCTTATCATCTTTGCTATACGATCACTCTATTTATGGCACTCCAGATTGTTTATTTTATCCAACAGCAAATTAAACTCTTTTTATTTACTTAATTCTCCTCAACAACATATTAAAAACGTCACACCCTGAAGAGAACCTGCCCCCAACCATCCTCTGTCCAAGACAGGTGTTCTCAGCACCAAGCTAGACAGGCCTTTTTGTGGTTCACAGTCAAAGGGATGCAGACTACAGGGCACCTGGCATACAGACCATCTGCATTAAGTCTCTGGGTGACTGTTATCCGTGAAATGGATGTTCCTGTTGCATTATACATGTGATGAGACAGTTGTGTCGCTGTCGCAGACCTATCTCTTTTGGCTAGAAATCTCAAATAACGGTCTTCAACTTGCGTTGTTGCCATTTTGCAGCCTTGACTAGGTTGGCGGGCCACTGTTCCTGTCTCTGTGAACTGTTTCCACAGAGTGGATACCACATTTCTCGGAACCCCAAGGTCCTTACAACAGGTAGCCTGTGATTGGCCACCCTCGAGTCTTCCAACAATTCGCCATCTTGTGGCATCATCTAGACGATGATGACTAGCCATACTAACGATGGGTAAACAAAGAAATTAAAAAAACAAGGATTGGGTTATGCTACGATATTTAAAAACGTCCTTACGCTACAAGCTTCGGTGGTCAAATGAAGTACCTCTGCACAAAAGTAATCACAGCGCCACTATCTTGTGACAACAGAGACTTGCATGGCAAGTGTGTCTGCAAGGAGCTTGCCTATCATCTGATACCTTATTTGCGTATAGGAATAAATTATTTTGTTCTGTTTAAAAAAAGTCCCTTTAATAAAGTCCCCTAGTTTTTGTCCCTTTAATTGTTTACACCAGTGTACTATTAATGCATGGCTGTAATAATCCTATTAATAAAAAAAAAAAAAAAAAAAAAAAGAGACATGTTCTATTGATGCAACGGCATATTGCTCTAAATGCTATGCAGGTTTCAGAGTCCATGCAATTAAAGAAGAAATGGTACTCTTGCAAATGATCTTCGATGAAACTTACTATATTGACTGGTTGAACTGAATTCTGAGAGAGCGAAACATTTTAAAATTGCCATGCTGGCAAAAAAAAAAAGCCACAAGAAACCTGTGCTCTTCAAACGCTTCTCCAAGGAGATAACTACATGCACACCCAAAGCTGATGTTGGCAAAGAGCAGAATCACCTACAATAGAAATTTCACTGATACGATAAGAAAGACGAATGGTAGAAACTGGCTAAGAGTGGATATTAGAGGGAATGAAACAGGGGAGAAACTGTGCTCGAGTCACTAGCTGAAATAAAGAGCGTAATAAAAATATGATTTTGGATTGAAATACAAAATGATTGCTAAAAAGGACATATGTCAATGAATTAATAAAATAAAGAATTAATTACAAAAAATGGAATTTAAAAAGATGGGAGGTTGAAAATAAATTTATCACAATGTGATAATACCAAAGAGGTATAGAAAAGAGACTTGATGAAGGCAGAAAAGAAATTGAAATGTTGAATTCTGTTTTGTGGAAGAGTAATGCTCTCCCCAAAACTAAACTATTAATTTATAGTACAAGTGCAAAACATTTTACTGTATGGTTCAGAATGGAGATACGGTCTTATATCTCTCCCTGAAAAAAAAAAAAAAAAAAGTCCTCTGTACCAAAATTAATTTCCTCCGAAGATCAGCAAGAACATCAAGGCTAGAAAAACTTAAAAATTCAAGAATAAATGAAATCTTTTAAGTCAAACAGGATTATACATAGTCGATCAAACATAATAAGCATAGATGGTATGTGCAGTGCATGTTTGCAGACTGAAAGAAGAGCACTTTCCAAAAATCACTTTAGAATGGAGCCTGAAAAAGAGACTAAGACGGGCAGATCAAGAGTGAATTGGAAAATTTCTATTGAAGAGTCATTGAAGGCTTAGTAGTTAAGTTAAATTATTGTCCTGGACAGGGAAAAATGGAAAAGAACACTCAAAAATATTTTTATTGGTTGAGGAAACTTACTGCTTAGTGGAAATTCTTGAGGGGATAATGAAATATTTCATATTCTGTTATGTCTATTTAGTATCTACTTTATCACATTTTCTTGGAATCATTTTTATAAAATTAGTATTTAAACTTCACCATTGAAAATGAAAAATATAATATTCTAACAACATAAAATCTTTTAATTTTAGGTCTGGAGATTCAACTGCTAGGATATGGAACATGAATGATAATGCTGTTATGAACAGTGGAAACCAGCTTGTATTGAGGCATTGTATTCAGAAAGGAGGTACAGAAGTTCCTAGCAACAAAGATGTGACATCATTAGATTGGAATGTGAGTTTCTTTTCTTGATTATTTAAAAAAAAAAAAAGTAACAATCAGACAATTTAATTAAATTTTAAAAATATCTTATTAAAATTAAACTTTCATTTATTGATTTTTTGACAATGTTTTCAATATTTGAAAAATTATATATATATATTATGATGAAAGTTGTTTGCTTAAATTTATGATTTTGTAATTATTTTTATAGGCTGACGGTACTTTACTAGCTACTGGGTCATATGATGGATTTGCCAGGATATGGACAACAGATGGTAAGTTTATCTAAATACTCCTAATAATGTTATATGTCATTAATCTCTGTGAATTATTTTGTGTTGAATATCTACTTTAATCGGACACTTTCTTTTTATAGGTATCTTGGTGAGAAAAGCAAAAATTTTAAAAGTACTATCTAGCAACCTTTATATACATTTTAAAACCTCATTGGATTGTTACATTTTTAAGAAATTAATTATCAATGTGATACATACAATTTGTTCAATAAATTCATACATTGAGAAGAGATTTATTACTTATTAAAAAGCCATATAATAAAGCAATATAAAATATGTAACATTGGCTATATAAATAAGCCATATAACATTAATATTTTTTATAATTTGGTCACCATTTCATTATTGTGACTATTTATAATATTTGGCAAGCAATCACAAGAAAGAATTACGCTAAGCTTCTATAAGAAGTAAAAAATACATTAGATTATGATATATTTGCTATATTAGTATTTTGTTTCCAGTTTTTATGATAGCCATATTAATAATGATTGTACTGAATGATTTTTATATAAATGTGACTAATGATCTTTAATGGGCCATTATTAACATTACATTTGGCCAGTGCTTCTCTACTAGTGAGGCATGAAGCCTCGAGTCAATGGCATTTTTTTCCATTACACTAAACAATTTAGAAGAAGAAAAATAGAGCTTTTATATTAGTGGTATATGTAAACCAGGGCTATGGAGCCAGAGTCTGGCTGATTTTTGAGAGAAAGAGTTGGAGCCGGAGTCGTCCATTTTACAAGCAGGTCTGCGTTGTCAGAGTCGTCCATATTTCCCACTGACTCTGCAGCCCTGATGTAAACTGGGGAGTGTGAGGGAGGCAGCATTGAAAGTTATTTGAGTATGGGTAGGGGTAGTGTAGAAAAGCTTGAGAAACTGCATTAGTCACAGTATGTATTGAGTACAATAGAAAAGAGGTGTTAACACCTGATGTATGTGTCAGCTGACTGTGGCTTTCGTGTTATTTAAGAATTCCACTCGTGAATCTTTGTCCACTTTCATGTTATTTGTGAAGAATTCCACTCATGAATCTTTTTCATGTAGAATGATTTGTGTGTTAAAATAAATATTTGCTTTCTGCGGTACAGCATTTCATCAATAGTTAATGATGTTCATTTTCGTGGATGTCAATATTGGTTCACCAATCCCATATATTTTAGGTAGATTTCGTATGAAATACAGTACAAAGTCTAAAGTTCGGTCTTTCCAGCGGCAGTATTCAAGAAAGAAGTAAAAAACAAAATTGTTGAAACAAAAAAAGGTCAAGATAGACCAGGAGCCGGTAACACAGACAATCATATCATCGAGTTTACGGATGAAATTCTAGGATTAGTTAAATCTTGATTCGCACATTAAAATGCAATCGGTCTGCCAAGTCATATCTTGGTGGAAAACGCTTGAAAACTCGATTTTAGCAGCTGACTCGTAGGTGTACCATTGTGTTTTCCTGTACCCAAAGGTATGAAAACATGGAGGACTGGGTGCAGGAAAACACAACGGTAAACCTACGAGTCAGCTGCTAAAATCGGGTTTTTAGGTGTTTTCCACCAAGATATGATTTGGCAGACCGATTGCGTTTTAATATGCAAATCAAGATTTATCTAATCCTAGAGTTTCATCCATGAACTCGATGAGGTGATTGTCTGTGCTGCCGTTTCCCGGTCTAAGAGCAAAGAAACTTTTTTACTGAATGTTTACTCATGTATATGCACAGAATAAAAGAAAAACTTCTTAATTATATACCCAAGTTAATAAAGCAGCCCATATTAACTAAAATGTTCAATAGTTCAGAAAGTTACAATTTCTTCTTATATTGTTCCCTTAAAGCTGATCTCAACTGCTCTGCTTAACAAGCGCAAAATGTTTTGACACATTTACAAATTCATTGTTTAACGGAAAGTCATATAATTGGAAGGCCTGGCTAATAGAAGCGAATTGAGATCGAACTGTGTTTTCCATTTTTTGATAAATAAATTATCCATTGAGCTATAAGCGATTTTCTTTATGAGACAAAGACGTTTTTCACTCTTCCTTGTGCAGTTATTCTTCTTTCGCGTGGGAATTCGGTTCAAACCGCCCACTTTGACACTATTTTCTGAAAGATTTATTGCGTTTGCAAAAAAAATGTAAAACTCAGTTCGATTACGTAGTTTCTGAACAACAACACCTGCTAGTTTCATGCATCTCCGAACAAAAATAAATTAAAACTTATGTCATAAAGTTGCCCTTTTGAATTTGAGAACATCCTTAAATAAATGTTTTTGTTTTACTTTTTATTTTGTTATGATTTACTTAATGAAAATGATTGTTTAATTTAATATTAATAGTTGTTATGTGCAATTTTTAATATATGAACGTCATATTTTGCTTTCTTGTGTAGTGAATTTTCTTTTCCTTTTTATTGGAAAAGCAATATTATTGATGACCCAAAGTTCGGAAAAATCCGAAGTTCGGACTTAAAGTCATGAGGATTACGGACTGTAGACTTTGTACTGTACTACCTATTGCAATCTTCCCTATGTTGGAATTTCTGAAAATTTTTTGCAGATCTACGCTGATCATGACCCATCATGACCCATCATGACCAAAAATCATCTAAGTAAGGGTGTACTCAAATCCAAACTGCTTATTTTGTGACTCATTTTTAAATTCATTTTTGCTCTCAAACGCATCCAATTGGTAGGTTTTCTTATTCAGAAACTATATAATGTACCGTAATGGTCAATTTTTTGATAGAGGCAGAATATATTTCAAAAAATGATGTCAAATTGGGCATTTTGAACTGAATTTCCGGAAGTGATTGTGTTGGTAACGAAAAATATTGTCCTACTGAGAAAATAATTGTTTATAAATCAAGCTCTAAATAATTGAATGAAAAATAAAAAAAAGGTCACTTATAAATCTCTTCAAAACTCACGCCAGAAAGGTTCATGTTTTTTCTTTTAATAAAGAATGTGAAAATTTGCCAGAAAATTTCGAGTTGTTGAGCATGGAAAAGTATTTTCTCAAATACCACCTTAACATGATTCTGATAAAACCAGCTCTTATATAAAAATAAAATTAAAAACTTGTCAAAAGCGGCTAGATAAAATTGTTAAAGTGGATTTATCTCTAATCATGATTTAGTTTCTGTTGTTGAAATTAGTACTTAACTTCGAAATCTACGTGAACATGTAGGCCGAGCTGGCAGGGATTTTTTTGAAGTAGTGTTTATTGTTATTGAATATGGTCTCTTCATTAAACAATGTTTACTATATGTTGTTCTAATGGTTTTTCATTGTCATTTCTGAGAAGCAACTAATTCATTGTTGTAAGTGTATATTACATTATGTTTCTACAAATAGTAATTGTGCTTATATGCAAGAATCTTGAATATAGTTTTTAGTTAAAAGAATAATAGTGAATGCTGAAATATTTCATCTTGTGAAAAGACTATGTGTAATGAATTATCTGATATAAGTTGTTATACTGATGAAATACTGGTTTTATTTTCATACGTGATTTTATTACTTTCTTCTATCTTTACAAGAAGAAAGTATTGGATTTGTGAAAATTTTCGGATTTCGATGGATTTCCATGTTTTAGGGGTCAGAGATTCTGAAAAACATGTTTTTACAAAATGTCTGTCTGTTTGTATGTGATACAAATTTTGAGGGTGCTCTATCTCAAGAACTAATGCACGAAATTTAAAATTTATATTCAGTTAGTCTCTGATATAAATTGGTGCTTATTAGTTTTTGGTGTAAATCACTCAACAGATGGCACTGCTATGCAGCATTTTTCCCGGTTTCCGCAATAGCTCAATCTCCAGAACTAATGCACTGATTTTCATTAAACTTCAGATTCAGTTAGTACTTGACATGAATTGACGTGTTATACATTTTGGTGTGATTCGCTCAACTGGTGACGCTGTTGTGCTGCATTTTTCACGATTTCTGCAGTAGCTCTATCTTAAGAACTAATGCTTGGATTTTCAACAAACTTTAGATTCAGGTATACCTTGATATAAATTAGTCCTGTTTATGTGATTTATATAGAAGAAAGTTTTATGATGGCCACAACATACTAGTTTAATGTTGTCATTGCTCATTTTTTTTTTTTCTTTCATTAAACGTTAGTTACTTTAAAACTTTGAAACATGTTTAGTTATTTCTCATGTATTTTAATGGCATTCTGCTAACTCTGTCACGGTGCTTCCAGCTACTCTGTTTTTCAGTTTGAGATTATTTTAGAAGTAGGTATTTTAGATTATGTGCTAGCTGATCCTATTTGAGGGCCATCAGCTTTTTTACTCAGCAATGAGAGGATTAAATCTCTGTTTAGTTTTAATACTGTAAGTAAAAAAAAAAAAAAAAAAAAAAAAAAAATAAATAAAAATAAAAATTAAGGTTCTTATATTATGTTTATTTTGTTGCTAAATTAACCTGTTTTCAATTCTATATTCTTTTCTTAATAGGTCGTTTAGTCAGTACACTTGGTCAGCACAAAGGTCCAATTTTTGCACTCAAATGGAACAAGAAAGGAAACTATATTTTAAGTGCTGGAGTTGATAAGGTAAAATATTTTCATAAGTTAACATTTTTTATTTTTACTTTTCATAATTTACTTATGATATTTAAAGGGTGAAATAATTTTTAAATCACAATTCCTGTTAAATTATTAATTAAAATTACTTTTTTTAGACTACAATTATATGGGATGCAAGTACTGGTCAATGCACACAGCAGTTTCCATTCCACTCAGGTAATCTTTAGTCTTTTAAATAGTATTGTAAAAAATAAATTATAATGTTGGTTATTAATATATTTATATCTTTAGCTATCTTTTAAGTGTTTTGATTATTGCTTTTGTTTATTATGATATGCAGATTAATGGTGCAGAATACAAGTTAATGTTTACAGGTTAAACAGTAACAGGTAAAATGTTGTAAAATTAAAAAATTTTAATATATATGTTGGGCCCAAAGCCCAAGATTGGCGAGTTTGTGAATTGGCTGGCCATTTCACAAAGTGGACAATTTCTTTTTTTAAATACATTGGCCAATTCGGGAAATGGCCAAAGTTTGTCGGCCAGTTCATGAAGTGGCTAGAGGCTGTCGACCAGATCGTGAAGTGGCTATAAGCTGTCAACCAGTTTGTGAAATGTCTAGAGGTAGGCGGCCAGTCTGCGAAATGGCATTGGGTGATTGAGTAATTTACGAAACGGCTAGGGCATGTGGCTGAAAAAAGAAAAATGTCATGACCTGATTTTGAGGGTCTGGATTAGAGGTCTGTACGGGCCGGCCTGACTCATGGAAAAAAAAATTCAGCTCTGGCCCGATTTAAAAATTAAAAGTAAAAATTAAAAAATTAAAAATTAATTAATATTATTAATAGTATAATAATAGTATTAATAATAATTAATAATAATAGTATTAATAATTAATATTAATTATTAATAGTATTAATATTACTGTATAATATCAGTTAATAAATTTATTAACTGATATTATAAATAATATTAATTAGTAATAAATATATCATGTAATTAAAAAAATGTAACTTTATAAATATATTTTTAATTGAGTACACACATATTATATAAATATACAAATATACAGAAAAATAACTAAAACCCACAAAAACCCAGAAAAGCCCACAAAACCCCATGTTGGTTGAATTCCTGCCAACTCTGAAATTTATTATATATATTTTTTCTTACATACTAGTATATTAATTTTGCATGGATCAATACGTCTTTCAGTTTAAAACAGGGTTCCGTCATAGGCAGGTTCTTTTTCACACGTTTTACTATATTTTAAGTTAGCTGTATTTTAATAAGCATAGAAATCTACTATTCTTTAAAAAGAATAAATTTTAATGTTTAAGTGTAGGATAATGGCAATTTAAAAATGCATGCATTTTTTGCAAACATTTTTGTGCCAAGCCTAATTTTACTGACCTTTGAATGGACCAGGCCACGCTGAGACAATGATTTTCATACAGGCTGGGTCAAAACTAAGACTGAAAAAATTGGTCGTGAAGACTAGGAATGAAACCAGTCTTGGTTCTTACAGAAAAAATAAGTAAGGACCGGCCAGAGCCTTCAGAAAAAAAGTGTGACACCGGCCCGGCCTGGCCTGGCCCAAGTGCCGTGACAGAAAATCGACCTGATCCCAGCTTGGGCTTCTAGTCATGGGACAGCCCGTGCTAATCTCTAGTCTGGATAGTTTCTACTTTATCAATCTTAAGTTTGTTTTTTTTCAATGAAAGCTGATGATTTGCAGATGAATATATTTTTTTCATTATTATTAATTTTTTTAATGAAATTTCTTTAATTTTCAAATTAAAAAGGGAATTAATTGGGATTATTATATTTTATTGATGCTATATTATTTTTTTTTCTATTAGCTATTTCTTATTTTTTTCATTTGGGGTGAGGAGGTGGGGGTCTGCCCTCTGGATGTCTGATGCTGTGACGAAAATTCTTAATTCCTGCTTCTTTTAGTCTTTGGTTATCTTAAATATTTTGAGAAGAGTAAATTTCATTGTAATTTTCAAAATTACAAACTAAGAAAAATTAACTAAATTTGAAAATTGATTTTTGACAAGGTATATTTTAACTAGCTATCCAAATCCTGTACACACCAGCAGGTTCTAAAAACATATTAATTTGCTCTGTTTTTTAAAAAAATATCCTCTTACATAATATTGAATGATATTATCACAACCAGCGGTGATCTTCTGTAATCAGATTGTTATTCATTTCTCTTTGATTGGGTGATTTTTTGGTGTCCAAGTCCGCATCCACTACTGCCTTGACAGCTAATAACTTATTTTCAGATTAATTAAGGTCTATTACAGATTTGTGAATCAGCCCATATAAAACGATTGAGTAAAAAACATTAAAAAATGTTGCTGCCTCCTGGACTTTTTAACATTTATAAGAAATTTTTTATTTTAGATGCTATAAGCAAATAATTTTAAATATGTTCTTTGGAAAATTATGTAATTTTCACCGTTAAATGCTTTTCACAACTTTATAAATTAATCATGTTAAAGTTTTCTTTATTTTTAAAATCCACATGTGAATATGTTTTTCAATTGAAAAATATTTGAATTTATTATTTTGGCTTTTTAAAATCTGACAACATAAGCTTAAAACGGCTATTCAAAACTATAAAGTTTTTAGCATATATTTATCTGTAAAACTCTCGGGCTTCATATATTTATATGCAATAGTTTTTGCAGGATAATCCGAGAAAGTAAAAAGGTCACAATAAATTCAATTACAATAGCAGCAGCATTAATTACTTTTTTTAGCATAGAGAAAAATAATAGAAAAGTTGCATACAATATTCATATAAAATACTACACAATTACTGTACAAATACTAAGAATGCAATAATCTCACTGAATCCACTGTATTAGAATAAGACACAGAGGCAAGAAATTCTCCAGACGAACAGAATATTATTACCAAAGCATGGGATGTTCTCTCCCACTACATGCACGCCTGTGGTACCTACCGCAGGCAGGGACCTTGACCCTTTGAACTTTTCGGGTATTGACAAGGGATATCCGGCCATTTCGGGGATTGGCTGGCCAAAGCCAATTTGTTCATATATTTGTGATTTCATCTTTATTATATATATATTTACACACAGGGGTAGGGAATTTTCAGAAAACCTTACTAGTCAGCAAGGTATAATGTATAGTTACAAACTGTTATGACAAAATTCATGCAACTGCAAAAATAATTGATTACTATAATGCATTTTTGTATTATTCCATATTTCTTAATATTTTCTTAAAGTATAAACTTAATAAATGTAGTGTAGAATAGAACTTGGTGCCATGTTATATTGTGGCAATTGGAAGAGTTGCAAAATATAGCTACCAATTAAAATATAAAGTTTTTGGTATCTTTTCTAGAGCCTGTGGTTTTTAAGACTGCTTAAAAATCACTCTTCCTGTCAGAAAATCCACTCGCCATTGGCAGAATGATGGGAATGATATAATTTCTTAACACTATACCAATTTATTCATATATTTGTGATTTCAAATTTACTATATATATATATATATATATATATATATTTACACCATAAAATCCTGATTGTAAATCCTGCTCCTTTTTGAAAAGCAAAAACAGTTAAATTTGGAAGGGGGCTTATACGCGAGATTTTTCATAAAAAAAGTCATTATTTTTTTTACCATTATTTCTTAGAAGAAAAAAAGAGAATACAGGACTGAGACTCTTCCGCTTAAGAGTCATCCAAATATTGTTCCTCTTCCCTTAAAGTACCCTTCCACGAACAAAAAAACCCTAAACAAAATGTATAAATCTTTTTCAATTTTTTTTCTTTGCTATTTTATTGAAACAATAAATAAGCAATCTTTAACACCCTTCTTTCAAACTACTGTTTCCTTCTTTGCCCCCACCCCCTCCCCTACTTCTCTCTCTCTGGTGCTCTGGTGCATAGTTTAACCTTTATAACTTTTTTAATTTGTATTTCTTTCTTGACCTATTTGATAATCTACAGTTACAGTAAATAAATAATCTATCACCTAAATTATTCCCTCCTCCCAAAATCTCCGTCTCTCTCTCTCTCTGTAATAGACTAGACTCCCTTGGCAACCAGTTTGGTCTCCTTTAAACCTATGGTAAGCATTGTATCATGTTGCTTTTATTCATAATTTAATTTACTTGCTCAATCCTTCGCCAAATCAGAAGATTCTGATACAGAAATCATGAACTCAGTATTTTTATGTTAGCCAAACGCAGGTGATAAATCACCAAACATTGTACCCGCCGTAATTTCTCTTATTTCATTAATTTCATTTAAAATATAACACTTTCACTCATTTTATTTAAAATACATAACTTTAATTTAAAACTGAAATACTTAAAATTCATGTCTCTCAATTTTTTCTTATTTCTTAAAAATAAATAAATAAATAAATAAAAATTAATAAATAATACTATAAATTATGACATTTAATTTCAACATCAAAGCTTTGTTTTAATTTACCTCGCGAACAATTGTTTATGACAGTCGCATGAGATGGACTATTATAATACTGATGTTATGATGGCGATGGAACAATATTTGGCGATTTATCACCTGCGCCCGGCTAACATTAAATTACCAAATTCGCTGTTTGGCATATAAAAAGTGAAGCGGTCAACCCGGAACTATTGATGACAGTCACATGACTTAGGCTATTATTATAGAGATAATAAATCCTCATCTCATGAACATCATCCCCTCATGCTGTTTAAAATTCTTTATTTTTTCTGCTCTTTGTGATTTTGTTGTAACAATATTTTAATATTAATTTAAATTAAATTATTCTAAATTATTAGTGTAATATCATGTAATATCATTAAAATAAACTGCAGACGATTACCCCTCATACATCGTAATGTAACGGAACTCTTTTGTGTGTCATTGTAAATGAACTGTAAATGCTATACCAAGGTTGGTAAAAAACCCGTTTTTTGTTTTGTTTAAACCAGGTTTTTTTGGTTTAACCCGGGTTTTTTTTAAATATATTTTCCTATTACATTTACATGCATATTTATTGATAAAAATAAACATTGTTGGATATATAAGTAATATAACTTCATTTAAAAATAATTTAAATTAAATAATTACAATCAATTATGTAGAAAATTGAAATCATTTAAAATTTAAACATTTTTAGTAAAAGCTATGTCTTATGTTCCATGAATAAAATAGTCAAACATTGATACCTTGAAAATCTTAATAAACAATCTTTTGATTACTAGTACTATAAATAAATATATTGTGTAGTTTCATAAGTATAATATACTTTCCTATCGCTATTCAAAATAATGTCTTTCAAATATTTGCTATCTGAGATATCTGATTTTTCTGTTAGAACGCTACATGAACAATTATTATCTTTTATTGAAAGTAAAGCTTTTTATAAAGAATTCCTGGAATGATTTGAATTTAACAGTAAAGTCTTTACACGTTTCAAAAAATGTTGTGTATTGTCATTCGACATTTCTCCTCAGAAACTACCAGCTAAAAAAAAAAAGGCGACAGTAAAATAAACAGAAATACCTATCAGCTTTTTAGACTACTGAAAACATTGATCTTAAAATGGAAAGTAGATTTATAAAAGTTGTCATCCACAAAAACAGTTAAAGATCCATCAGACTTAATGCACAGGTTTTTTTTCTAAGCTATGCTATAATATGTATTTGCTTTTAAATGTCTAAACTAAAAATTAATAATATATCTTTTTAGGTATTTTTATGAGACTTTTTTCTATTATGTCTCAAGCGAACCTTATCTCAATTTTCCCCTATTTTTGTCAGATCTAAATAGTGGATTCGTAGTATAGTGGACAATAGACGATTTAAATATATCTTATTACATATTTTAGTTAAAAGTAAACAGGTGCTTCGCTAGCACCCAATTTTTCAATGTCCTCTTATTCGACTTCATACCTTGAGTTTCTTTTTTATTCTTAAGGCTGTTCTCAAATCTGAAAGGGCAACTTTATAACATAAGTTTTTGCATTGACATAAAATATATTAGTTTTGTTCGGAAATGCATGAAACTAGCAGATGCTGTTGTTCAGAAACTATGTAATGGAACTGTATTTTCCATTTTTTTTTGCAAACTCGACAAAAACAAAAAATAGATCTTTCAGAAAATATTGTCAAAGTGGGCGTTTTGAACAAAATTTCCACTCGAAAGAAGAAGAACCACTCAAGGAAGGTTAAAAACATCTTTTTCACATGATCAAAATTGCTTTTAACTCAATAGGTAATTTATTTATCCAAAATGGAAAACACAGTTCGATTCCAAATTGCTTCCATAGTAAGGCTTTTCAATTTTATATCTTTCCGTTAAAAAATGAATTTGTAAATGTGTCAAAGCATTTTGCGCTTGTTGAGTTGAGTAGTTGAGAAAGATAATTAAAAGATAATTTCCCCAATCAAGAAATTTTTTGTTTACAGCTTGACTGAAATCTTAAAGGTCATTTTATTAATTGTAAATAATCTGCGTTTTCTCTCAGGAAAATATTTTATTCAACATATTGAATATTTTTAATCTATTTTATTTTTGCTAAATTCACATGTTTTAAATTTTTTCTTTAGAGCTTCTGATATGTTCATCAACACATGCAATTTGTATTCTGCATGCATATAAATATAACCTAGACTCACTATGTCTCATGGTGGCAGCTGGGATAAGACTGTTAAAAGTAGAAATTATTTATATCCAATAATTTGAAACACTTAAATTACAAAAATGAGAAAATATTATATTAGATTTTTTCTAAAAAACCAGTTGGTTAACCAATTGATTTAAACTGTGCCTACTTTGCTGGTAAAAGAATAAAATCATAATGCAAAACCCCAATCCCAATGTAGGAATGCAAGTAAAACAAAGGGTTACTAAACCCAATAGCCATGATACAGCAAAGAAAACTCACAGCTAATCATCCATTAGCATACAGAATAAAGAGTAACCAATGGAGAGAATTACTTATGATTATGTCATCATTGAGGCACAATGTAATCCTTAGTAAATCTTAACTAATCAAGGGATCTAAGTAGTAAAAGTGTATTTTTAGTTCATATCTGCCATTTTGGCTGTTTTTAAAAAGAAAAGGCTTAAAAAAAGAAGAAGAAAGAAAACTAACTATACTTGTTTTTTTCTTCCCAGCTAATTTTAGAAAAAATAGTTATTCTGCCATGTAGATTTAAAGCTTATAAGAAAAGTTTAATTGATTAAAAATGTTTGCCATTTTACATATGTATTAATTCATCATTTTTCTAAAGCTTTGCTTGTAGCTTCTGCATAACTTGGATTTTGCATTTTTCAATAATGTGTAAAATAAATGAAAATATTAGGAAAAAAGAGAAAAAAACAGATGAAAAAAAACAAAAAAAAAAACAGCATGTTTAAAAAAAAAAAAAAAAAAAAAAAAAAAAAAAAAAAAAAAAAACTGGTTTAAACCATGGGTTAAACCAAACAACACCCTATGCTATACGCTTCATTTTCAATACTGAACATGCCATAGTGAAAGTGATATCCAATAACATCTATGAATTTCTTCGATTACAGACAGACAAATAGAATTCCTAAAAACTATTAAACTTTGTTGTAAAGTCTTAAAAATGAATAAAACCTTTTTTTGTAGAGAACTTATTTGTCTTTATTTTTGGTAAGAACAATTTTTTCTTTAGGACCTATAGATTGCGAGATATTAACAAAAAAACAAAAAAAGGTACCTTCTTTCTCCCGCTCACTATAGGTGCAGATTTACAGTCGCCAGTTGCCACTAAATTTTTTTCTGTGGCGACTAACTTTCAGTGTCTTAGTCGCCAGAGATCAATTTCCAGTGTTCCCAATCCCCGTCACGGAAATTTATGTATTTTTTTCTTTTGCAAATAGAAAAACACCACCTCATTTCACTAGCCGAGATCAAATATGACCTTGATAAAAAGTCATGGAATTTTTGCGATCTCAGTTACCATCGTGAACGCTGCACCTGTGATGTACTGCTTTCTTGCAGTATGTTCGAATATGATTCTTTGCATGTCCGCTCCACTACAAAGCTTAGCAGCTGCAAAGCTTGGCACATGAGCGCGCTGCGCTAATAGTAAAGTTTCTCCTTTGGACACCAGCGAAAGCAAGCACCTTCGAAGGTTTCGTCCAAAATCCAGAGTTGAAATAAATACTCCTTTACTGCAGATCTGCTCACGAGACAGTCCAAAGACTTTATCTTCTGATTTTTCCTGATTTATATTATACTTTTTTAATATCAAAGTTTCAAGAATTTTATAGGATTAAATTAAATGCAGCCGAACCCCGCTATAGTGAACCGTCTGCAGACCCAGCAATATGTCCACTATAACCGATGGTTCACTATATCCAAATTCTTTGAAAAAAATATTTTTTAGTATATGATATAATAGTATTGTTAAAATAGGGATTGCAGTAATACGTAATTTGCTTACAAATTATTAACTAATTAAATAGATAATAAATCAAATATTAAAAAGAAAAATAGTTGCTTACTAAAACTTGATTTTATTTTTGAATTCTATGGAAGAAATTAGTAATGTAGAGTTCATCAATTTTCTTATGAACAATTAGTAAAGAATCCAGTATTTCTGATCCACATTTTATGTAGAAAAAATAAAATGTTCAGGATGTATGTTGACGATTTCACTTCTGAGATAGAAGAAACCAAAATTTCAAATTCTTCAACGTCGTTGTCTAAGTCGTCTTCAGAATTGTTCTTTTGTTTAACGTCAGACACAAAGCCATCATCTGTATGGATACCAGAAGTGTACACTTCATCATTGCAAGATTCAAAGTGCTCAGTAACATCCCTTAGAAAAATGTTCACACTATGCTTTTCCAGCCACAGAGCTATTGATAAGTTTTCTTCATCATCTTCGTCCTCCAAGTTGGCATCTTTCCTTTCCAACAACACATCCTTCAAAAGATCTGCGCTTTGGAAACAGTTGCAGATTGTTGCTGATGTCACCTGTCTCCACGACTTACCAACAGAAGGACTGCTTCGAAATGAGAGATGTTGTATTCCGTGTTGTTTTCTTCCTAGTTCACTAAAACATGCATCACTAGCTGTTTCCTATAGTGGGACTTCAGGCTGCGAACAATGCCCTGGTCCATGGGCTGCAGCACAGAAGTCGTATTTGAAGGGAAAAAATGAACTTAATGCACTTCAGATTTTCTAAGTTGGTATGAGCTGTGCAATTGTCGACAAGGAGAACAATTTTATAATTTTGTTTCAACAAATCATTGTCCCTTTGTCGAAGTTCTTCAAAAAAATTGAAAGTCATCAAGGATTTTCGATTGGTTTTGTAGTTGACAGGCAGTTTTAAAAAAATTTTAAAACACCTCGTCTTTTGGGATTTACCTACGACCGTTAATTTTCACTTTTCTGAGTCATTCATATTTTCACATACAAGAACAGTTATTCTCACTTTCAAGAACTTTTTGTTAGTGCACTTTTCTCCTTTAAATTTTAATGCTTGATCAAGAGTCATTTTTTAAAACAATCCAGGAAATAATGCTAGCTCAAATGTGGGCAGATTGCATCCACCCACATTTGAGTATTCCCCTTTTTCACATCTGATGCACAAACACTTGCTGCTTCACCAACAATTTTGCCGTAAGAAATATTGTTCCCTTTTTTTTTTTAACCTATCCAACCATCCGTCAGGACACACAAAACCGTTTTCTCCGAATCTTTCGGCAAACTCATTCGCTGTAATTTGAAGCATGGGTCCGGTCACAAGAAAATTTCTGTCTCGCTGAATGGTGAACCATTTTATTTTAACAGAGCTTCTTCCACGTTTTCCCTTTCAACCCCGCGTAGTTTCTTCGAAGAATCCAAATTTTTTTCGTGTGCAGCAAGAGTTGCACTGCGATTTTTCCAGATTTTGACAAGGAAAATTCCTTGCACAGTGCCTATTTATTGGTTCCATTTACAATACGTTTAATGATTTTAATCTTATCTTCAATTGAAAATGCTTTCCTTTTTACAGAATTCGCTATTTTCATGAAATTTTAGCTGCTCTTGAAAAAACGTCTTCTTATTTCAAATCAATCATAAGAATAATGAAGAAAGTCACTGTAAAACCGGGGGCGTTCTTGGACTGTTCCGATTATATCGAGGGGCAGGGCAAGGAGTTAGTAAGTAAACACCTGACGATTATATCTAGAATTAGAAGGGGTGGTGAAGAAGAGAGGTTTGTTCCCGGAACGGGAAGAAGAAGAGGTGTGTGCTATTTAACAAAATGTTTGCCTTAATTTAAGGCAATGAACATGAACGAGTGAAATTTGACACAATGTAATGGAATGCCATCATTTGCAGTCACAATTAGTGCAAATTTAAAGTTGGAGAACTGAAAAAAAAATCTGAGGAAATAAAATTTGAATCCACTATAAACGAACTACCAAATTCTCAGCTGTCCACTATAAGCATATAAAATAACATTAGTTAAATAGGAGTTCGGATGGGACCACTAAAAAAAGTTCACTACATCCGAGTGTTCACTATATCCCAGGTACACTATAGCGAGTTTCGACTGTATATACACTTGTTGTAATTTGTCTGTGTTTTGTTGTACATGTATATTTATTAATTAAACTACTTTTCCTTTTGATTTCCTGAGTTTTTTTGTTAAGTTTTTTCCATATAAACACTATTGTTTTATGAGTTTGTTTCGCAACTAGATATGTGGCCACTAGATTTTGGTTAGGAGCCAAGGTGGCATCTGGATTTTTGGGGTTCAGGAGCCACTGGTTCCTTAAAAATTTTGGGAATCTGCACCTATACCGCTCACCTTCTATCCATCGGGACTTTTTGTACGTTCATTAGTAGACCCTCCCAAACAATATTGCAAAATTTCAAAATTTTCAGAATTATGTCCAGGAAAAAAACCTAATTTGACTGCACGACTTGTATATGTCTTATCATTTCTCTATAATATTTCTGTTTAAAACTGAATTTTTTAATATTCTTTACCAGAAAAATACCCTAAAACTATCTGTATAGAAGTTTTTTTTTTTTTTAGTTTCTGGACAATATAGATTTAATTAATTGGTAATACGTTATAGCTGGTATTTTTTCACAGAGTGTTGTAGCATTTTTAAAAAATGTGTTCATATTACAAATAAATAATATCCTCATAAAGAAATTTTTTTTACAAAATTTTTAGCCTATGATAAAAAGGCATGTTAAACAATTTGATAGGCATTTCTTTCCATCCCAGTAACAAAAACAATGCAACATGGCAGCAGGGTTGTTTGATTTAAACTACGCTGGTTTAAACCAATGGTTTTTTTTAAAAAACCATGCTGGTTTTCTTTCATGTGGTTTTTTTCTCTTTTCCCCTAATATTTTCCTTTATTTTACACATTATTGAAAAATCCAAGCTATGCAGAAGCTGCAAGAAAAGCTTTAGAAAAATGATGAATTAATATATTTGTAAAAGTGGCAAACATTTTTAATCAATCAAACTTTTCTTTCTAAAATTAGCTGGGAAGAAAAAAAACAGTAGTTAGTTATTTTTCTTCTTTTTTTTAAGCCTTTTATTTTTAAAAATAGCCAAAATAGCAGATTTGAGCTAAAAATACACTTTTACTACTTGGATTGCTTGATTAGTTAAGATTTACTTATTTACTAAAAATTACATATTCCTTAATGATGACATAATCATAAGTAATTCTCTCCAATGGTTACTTTTTGTTCTGTATGCTAATGAATGATTGGCTGTGAGTTTTCTTTGCTGTATCATGGCTATTGGTTTAGTAAGTCTTTGTTTTTCTTGCATTTCCACATTGGGATTGGGATTTTGCATTATGATTTTATTCTGTTGCCAGCAGGATTGGCACAATGTAAATCAATTGGTTAACCAACTGGTTTTTTAGAAAATATCTAATGTAATATTTTCTCATTTTTGTAATTTAAGTGTTTCAAATTATTGGATATAAATAATTTCTACTTTTAATCCCAGCAGTCACCGTGAGACATAGTGAGTCTAGATTATATTTGTATGCATGTAGAATGCAAATTGCATGTATTGATGAACATATCTGAAGCTCTAAAGTCTAAAGATAAAATTTAAAATATGAATGTAGCAAAGACAAAATAGATTAAAAATATTCAATATTTTGAATAAAATATTTTCCTTTGAGAAAACGCAAAGATTTCAGTTAAGCTGCAAAAGCAAATTTTCTTGATTGGGGAGATTATCTTTTAAGACTGTTCTCAACTGCTCTACTCAACAAGTGCAAAATGCTTTGACGCATTTACAAATGCATTTTTTAATGGAAAGATATAAAATTGGAAGGCCTGGCTGGAAGTTATTTGGGATCTGTGTTTTCCATTTTTGATAAATAAATTACCTATTGAGATATAAGCAATTTTGATCACATGACAGAGATGTTTTTAACCTTCCTTGAGTAGTTATTTTTCTTTCGCATGGAAATTCTGTTCAAAATGCCAACTTTGACAGTATTTTCTGAAAGATCTATTGCGTTTGGGGAAAAAAAAAGGAAAAGAGTTTCATTACATACTTTCTGAACAACAACATCTATTAGTTCCATGCATTTATGAAACTACACCATATATTTATTTATAGTACTAGTAATCAAAAGATTGTTTATTAAGATTTTCAAAATATCAATGTTTCACTATGTAGAGCCTTTTATTCATGGAACATAAGACATAGCTTTTACTAAAAATGTTTAAATTTTAAATGATTTCAATTTTCAATTTTCTACGTAATTGATTGTAATTATTTAATTTAAATTATTTTTAAATGAAGTTATATTACTTATATATCCAACAATATTTATTTGTTTATTTTTATCAATAAATATGCACGTATATGTAATAGGAAAATACATTTCAAAAAACCTGGTTTAAACAAAAAAAAAAACCTGGTTTAAACAAAAAAACCCGTTTTTTTGAAAAACCCCCCCGGTTTTTTACCAACCCTGCATGGCAGCAGGTGCTGCAGATTATTTTAGACCTTGCCAATTAATCTAATAGCGTTACCAGCTTAAAAGAAATGCTAGGCTTAAAAAAATTGCTAAAATGTACAATTTCTAGATTTATTTTATGTGTTGTACCTTTTTATTATATTTTCTTTGTAAATGCAAATTTTGTTCATTTTATAGGTTGCTATTGTTTCTTATGATAATAGGTTTGGACCAGTTTTGTTGGGCTGCAAATTGATACAAAAAAATTCACTGCTGTGCTTTGATACACAAAATTTTGCTAAAGGGCTTTGACACAAAAGATTCTGCAACCAGGCTTTCCATAAACATGGAAATTTCCTGATCTGTAGCTTTCAGTACTATGTTGAGTTTATAAAAGATATAAGATTTTCCTGTATTTCTTTAACATGTTTCCTAAATTTGAGTGGATATTCCCTGTAAATAAATATCCCTAAGAATTTTTCGTTTAGTAATTAATATTTCTTTGCTGGAATTAAAATGCGACCATCAGAAATTGGAATATTTTGTATTAGTCAAATTTAAATATATGTTCGAATCACCAAGTATTTTTTATTGTATAGTTCTTGAAATAGTGTATCTTTATCTAATTAATGTCTTCATAACAAAAGTAAACTATGTACAAAGTGTTTGTTCATTATGTTGTAGCTCCGGCTCTTGATGTTGATTGGCAGACTAATACAAGCTTTGCATCCTGTTCTACTGATCAATGCATACATGTATGCAAATTGGGAGTAGACAAAGCCATTAAGACATTTACTGGCCATACAGTAAGTATTTTCATTATTTATGTAATTCTGTATATCTTTATTTGCATGCGTTTTGTTTCTGAATTGCTTATTTTTATTTGGTTTTTAATATTTTTACAAATTTGCCTTTTTTTTTTTAATAAGACTTAGCTACACTTATTGTATAAATTACTGTGTAAATTTTGCATTTCCTTGCACATAGAAGTCTGAAAATTAGGATAAATAAAAGCCCAAGCCAGGTCCTAATACCCCAATATTTTTCATTTTTTGATAATTAGCTGAGATATTAATTAAAAATCACAATGAACATTCATTAAAAAGACATTTTCTTTCTAAAAATGGTATGCCCCCCCCCTCCCCCCGCCCCCAAGCCTTCTTTACAAATCCTGCATCAACCTCAATTTAATGATATGAAAAAATGAAAAATACCTACTTAATTCAGATATTTTTTTCTCTCTCATGGCATCATTCATTTAGAAAAATACAAATGTTAACCCTTTAAAAAGAATTCATGACTAGAAGTCACTTTGCGGCTGCTCAAGGCTCTTTTTAAAAAAGATAAATATTGATCATGCAATACACTCTAGAATCCTCATAAAAAAATTTTCAATGTATATCTATCCAAAAAATCAATCCAGAAATGAAGTTGTTTTCAAAATAAATAAATAGATAGCTTCTCACTAGATCTTAAAAAGTGTTTAAAAGAATAAATGAGAAGCTCCATAAGGAAAAGAAAAGAATAATAAAAATCCTTCCTTCCTTCTCTCAAGTTTGAAAGTATCCCCGATTTCAACATTACCAGCTTAGATAAACAATATTTTCAAAGCGATAATATCTTTTCACACTATATAACTCGTTCATAACTATGCATTGCAAGTAACAGTAATCTATTGAAGGCTAACATACGTTTTTTTTTGTCACATCGAAATCAAAATAACTGTACAGTGCATGTTAGAAAGAACATAATATTTGAAACCATTAACAGTCCATGTAGAATAAAATATTGCAATTGATAGATAACTTTCATTCTGAATATCTGAAAACGGTTCAGTAAAATTTTCAGTTTCCTAATGTAATTCCAGAAGTCTAAAGTGTAGGGAAGAATTTATTCATGAAAGTGAGTAATCTAGGTAGCGTGTGAGGTGATAATGCTTGACTGTTGGCTTCTTTTTTCATTCATAGAGTAAGTGAGAATGAATTTTGGTTGAGTTTTTTTTTCTTTTGTTGATTTTTAAAGAAGGATTTTCTTGTCTGTTTTGACATAGTGGAATTAATTTTTTTCGCTCTTTCTTTGAGGATTGTTATAAGCTAAAAAAAAAAAAAGATCTCGTAATTTTATTTTCATTGCAACATAAAAGTTTGTACTTCAAAAATGTTTTTTCTGTCTTTCTTTTTGGTCTTTATGAGGGCAATAAATAAATAATTTCAAAACATTTTTTAGCCTTATGCACAATTATTTATTTATTTTTTTAATTTTAAATGAATATGTTACAAAATAAATGGTTAAGATATAAGGTAAATGATAAATGATTTTTACCTTTAAAAATTTAGTCTTCTAATCTCAGAATTTCCACAGAAGTTTTTTTTTTTTGCTTAATTTAACATAATTTTTTGTAATAAATATGATTTGATTGTTAAAATAATAATTCAAATTGCATTGTCTAGTTTAAATTGCTATTAAAACTTAAATGGTGAAATTTTTTTTTATTTATTTCTGCTATTGCTACAGTTAGAAGAAAAAATGTAACTATTTTACATCTCATGCTCATCTACACAGCACATTAAAATCTCCATAACTGATGCTCCCCAAATAGCAAACCAGGTATCTATTCACCAAATACATTTTCAATCCCGAACTCGTATATATTTGTATGTTTTTACCTCTTAAAAACTAAACAGATACCTCTGAATAGTGTGCAAATTTTATGTTCCCGGGTGACTGATTTGATATTATTATATTTTACTGTATTTTCTTTTAATTAGTATATAAATGCTCCCAAGCAACCTCTTCTTTATAGTGATTTATTTATATGCATTTATATTAAAAATAACAAGTGTAAGGATATCTTTAAAAGGTAAAGGCTGATGAAAAGAGTAAAGAATTCCATAATTCCAGCGGCATTATATATAAAATACGTTTGAAATTGAAAAGGCACCTAAAAAGTTCTCTTAAAAAAACCTGACAAAAATCTTTAGTGTTAAGATGACATATGTTTAATTTACATATAGAATACCTAATATGAAATTAAATAACTGGTCAAGTGCGAGTATTAACTCACACACAGGGGGTTCTGTGCAGTAAGCATATTAATTAGTAACTGGGCATTACATTACACAAATATATCATTAAAAGTTGTTATCTGGGATTTAAAAGCTGATGGCGCATCGAGTACGCTGCCCATGTCTTTATGTATGTTAAACCGTCCTTTCCTTTAAAGCTTAATATCTCGTCTAATTACTGACAATTTTTGTCTAAAATCATTATCAACAATCCTTTTCTATTTCCGCTATGATAGGCACCTCGAGCATCCTTTAACTTTCTTGCTGAGCACTTGCAAAATGAAATTTGTTTGCAATGGAAAAATGAAATTTTCTCAAACTATGTGACCTAGGGAAATCGCTGTATTTTTCCTGCAAGGTTTAAACACTTCTACTACCCCTAATTTGTTCATAATTTTAGTTTCTGTAGATTTGGAAATATAGGAGCAGGAACATATTTCTGCCTTACATTTTCGATAATATCTCTGAAAATATAACACATAACAAATGTGTTTTTTAGTTTGGCGTTACGAGAGCTTTCACACGATACCCCACACAGTATAAACCCAGATAACGTGAACATTAGCAGCAAGTTTGATTTTTTCTGATATTATCTTGCCGTGACAAATTTGAATTGAGAAATTCACAGCAAGTTTCCTGCAAGGTATACCATCACCCACTTGCATGAGTAGTTTGTTGTGAAATTGATGGCAAGACTGTCTTTAATTCACGAAAGTGACGAAAGCAAAAATTCCCTCTGTTGAGAGAATAAACAATCAGCACATATGCAGAAATTTCAGAAATTTTATTCAGTAGGCACCGCTTTTGTTAAACGCTATACTTATAAAATACCAAAAAATGCTCGAATTGAAAAGTACAAATATTACCTTAACTTGTTTATGGTGATAAAAACGATGCATGCACCTTCTGACGACGCGTTCGCATCAGACCTTCTATGGATCCCTTCGAAGGGATTAAACTTATAGTGTAACAGTTGTAAACAGATAGTTTGGCATGGAAAGATTACTACTTTGCAGTAAGTTTGCAGTATTTTTGATTTTCTAAGACTAGTCTATCTCTGATGATATAATGCATTGGAATAATAAAACATAAGGAAAAAGAAGAAAACCAGAAAAATATAGAAATTTGTGCTTACATTCCACAAAAGCATTTGGAAGAACACTAAATGTGCGAGACTTTAAGCTTCCGGATTCGAGGGAAGTGATCTAATCTAGCTTGCTGTTAGTCTGAACATATCATAAATATTAAAAGTAAAGTGCGTGGTATAAAACCCAAAAAAGCAACAGTTAACCAGTTATATATATATAAAGAATATTTTATTTCAAGAATTTTAGGCTATAATTTTTAATATTTCTGGTAGTTACTATCTGATTATCTCGTTAAGACTCCATAAAGCTTTCGATTAATTGATATGTAACCAACACAAAAATTTTGAAAACTTAGAAATATGCACAGAGGTGGTATTCAGTAGCAAAATTTTAAATTATGAAAATAGAAGACACTTACAATTGATAGGAATATACCCTGGGTCTTGTCACTATACACATGTATAATTATTTACACATATAGTGTAATGTCTAACGTTATTGTAGTATTTACTTTTAATAACTTTATTTACATTCATATAACTTTTAAACACAACTTACCTTTATAAGTTTCTTTATTTGCTTTAATTATTTATAATCCATTATCTTGTTTGTTTACTTTTTTTAACTTTTGTATCTCACGGCATTCACTGTCGTTTCTGCCTTGCAACTATCGTACGTTCCCATTGGTTTCTGGCATAGTTATTCAATCAATCACTAGATGGTGTAGGTAGCTTGAGTTGATGACGTTCTCGATGTCACAATTCTATTAGCTATTCATCTTTCAGAGATCGATGGGTGTGTCTCGTGTTGCGTGGTAGAATGATTTTCGTCCAGTTGTATCATATATATACTTGGAGTTACTGGTCAGTAGTAGCTTCATTTATCCTTTAGTTTCTTTGCTGTTATAAGATGTGACGCTTTCTGGAATGTGGCTTTAACATATTGTCATGGAGTTGTAAATACGTTTTGCAGATAAACCTAAAATTTAAATCACCATAATAATAGTGCTCCTTTTCATGTTAATAAAATCATGTTAAACATGTTAGCTTAAACCTTGACCAAAGTTGTTTTTGTTTGGAACCTACATAAGCTTTCAACTTGGAACTTCATATCATAAGCCGTACCTTTTAGTGATGAAACTGCTGCTGGCATCAGTTGTCTTATCATGCTCTGTTAGATCAAGTTCGTATGATGTTATTTCGTCTTTGGCTGAACTGATCATTACATCGGACTATGACAATAGGGTTTCATCAAGTGCCGTTCGTTTCATCTCAACTGTCATGGCAAGGTAAATGCCTTTTTTGTCTACTGTTTACATGTCTTGGATTGATCGTTTTCTCTACACTGAGGGTTCTGATCAGTAGTTCATTGAATTTCCGTTTCACATTTTTCCTGAAGATGTATGTCGGTGTTCAAGAAGGTGAACTTTAGTATCATTGTTATTTTTAGGACAGACTTGTGGGGAACAGACTCTTCCAGGACATTTAGTGAACTGGTTTTTCTTTGAAATAAATTTGCTTTTAATTTATTTAAATTAATACATAAAGCTCATAAATACAATAATTGATGAAGCTCTGGTTCATAACTTAATTGAAATAGTTATTTGAAGATGTTTTTATGTCAAGAAGTTCCTGGTGTAAATTATACAGATAAGTTTATTTTCATCTTTTGTTAATGGTATCTTTGTATATTGTTTATAGCCAATTATTTCCTTTTTATGTTTACCAGTATAGTATTTTATTTTGTTTTTATCTATTGAACTAATAAATGTTATTTTGGTTTTTTAATTTGTATATTTTTTATCTACCATGCGTTTATTTAAGTTTAATTATGAATTTATTTAAAGTTCCTTTTAGCTTCAAATTTCTCGGATGTATATTTAAATATAATTTACTTTTATAAATTACTTTCACTTGATATAATTTTTCATATTTCTTTTGAGGTTAAAAAAATCAGCAAACGCTTCTCCTGCTATAAGCAGCTCTGTTCTACTTTTCAACCTGTTGGCATTGTGTGACTAATGTCAACTAACAACAATCATTACTGGTGGGTATTAACACATTTCAAATTTATTAAAGGGGATAAAATATGGACCATAATGATAGACCAAATCTATAGACAGAATCTATAGACTATAATGATTATAATGGCTGGGACTTTGAGACATGAAAAACTGCACATAGAATAGTAAAAATAGACGAATTTTTCAAATAATACTGAGGTATTAAATTACTAACCATACTATTTTCACGAATTGGTATTAAATTGTTAATAAAATTATGCACATGTATTTTGATTTTTAATGAGAGAAGTAGTATTTAATTATCATACAGATTATATTTTCCAAGTTAATGTTTTCATGTGGCTGATTGAAATTTTTCATGAAGATGAAAAAATCTGAAATTAAAAACACCAGAATAATACTGTAAATATTTAAGTATAATTTTTCAAAAACGAAATTTCAAATCTTCCAAATAAACCCCTTTGGGGGGGGGAGAACCTTTCTTTCCCCCAAATTCTAGTTTTTTTTTTCTAAGTATTCCCATCTTTAATCATATTATCCATAAAAAAAAAAAAAAAAAAAAACTTTCAAGAGAGGAAGGGGGGGGGGGGGCAAAATTTTATACTTATCGATTTACCTCGTTTATTTTTAAAGTATTTCATTTATAAGGTAAAAAATTCTTTAGAAAGATGTAACTTTTTTTAAATTTATTTAAATTATAGAAAAATATTATTCATTTAGAATGAAGTAAATGCCATAAAGTGGGATCCTCAAGGTATTCTACTTGCTTCGTGCTCTGATGATATGTCTTTAAAGGTAAGAATATTTTTGTTAGAACTTCTTTTAATATAGATTACTTATGTAAATAAAAATTTTCAAAATTGTCATCTTATGTTTTGAGCATAATTTAATTTTTTAAATTTTTTAGATATGGAATATGAAACAAGATACTTGTGTACATGATCTCCAAGCCCACAGTAAAGAAATTTATACTATAAAATGGAGTCCTACTGGTCCCGGGACAAACAATCCTAATATGAATCTTATATTAGCTAGGTAATGCATTGATTCTTTTTTTTTTATTATTGTTATTGTATTCTAATGGAAATGCTTTTTGAATAATCAGGATATTTTTATTGTATTAAATTATGAATTTATATATAATAAACATTTATCATATTAACTTTTATAATCTATGTGGTTGAAAATGTATAAGAAGACTTCTTAAATCAAATAAATTGTAATATTCATGTTTATTGTAACTCATTTAAAAAAAAAAAAAAAAAAAGAAAAACCTGTGGCTGTACAATCTGTGAAGGATCTACAGTGCCCAACTCTGTTTACTTGAACCTGGGCCCCGGCCAGGTGGTCATCCCAACGCGAGACCCTTGATGTTTAATTCCCAAGCAATCTTGGTACTCATTTTATCAACCCCGAAGGGATGAAAGGTTGAGTGAACCTTGCCCAGCCAGGAGCAGAACTCGCGTCCTGTAGCGTGGCAGACAGGCGTACTGACCACTACGCTACTGGGCTTCATATTTTTTAAAACATGCAAAATAATCTTCTGTATAAGTTATTCTTTGTAGTTTAACTATTGTTTGTAAACTATTTCAGCAACTGTTGTTCAGTTATCTTATTTCATTTTATTATATGTGTGTATTGAAAAGCCTTTTTGACTCAGAATTGAAATTTTCTTTTTGGTTAGCCACTATGTCGTTGTTGAATTATACACTTTATCCATTATGTATTATGCTGTTACGATAGATGAGTTTTATTTCATATACTGTACTTATTCAAACTATGACTCTATTAGATAATAATATACTAATTTTTTATGTATACCTGTATAATATTTATGATAAATAAATGAATTTTGAATACAAAAATACTGCACCCTGCTTAGCTATATACTTAAATTATTTATATGTTCCAGTATAATAAAATTATGTGCCATTTTCAAAAGATCAAAGTTTAAAACCAGACATACCGCAAAGCAGATAATCATTTTATTGTTTGTATCCTAATAGTAAATCTACTTGAAGCCTCCTCAAAAAAGCAGACCTTTCAAATAAAAACAATTATGAAAATTGAAACTAAACATATATATATATATATATATATATATATGCAGAAATATGCATTAAAAAAGGAGTTAAATTGTCCTCAATATGACCTATTTTAAAAAGACATAGAGCTGTCATATTGTAAATGAGTAAATAAATATTCAGATATGCCAACTGTTTTTTAAGTTCAAATTATGCAATTATAGGCATCACTCTAAAAGTTAGGATTATTATAGGCAAAAAAATATGCATGTGGTCAATTTAAATTATGCATTGAGTCTTACTGAATTTCCTGTTATTTCTTGTTTCTAACATAAATTTAACCAATTTTGTTTTGGTAACTCAGGAAATTCAGAAAACAGTCATTACTTGTTTAATTTCTTTATTAATTACTAGCAAGGTCTGTAGCTTTGCACACATAGAAATAGAACACCCTTGTTGAAAAAAAAATGTTAAAGTATATTTCGTATGCGCATTAACATGAAATGAAAATTACATTGATACAACTATTTAACCACTTAACTATTTTGCCTGAACTAAGTTCAGGCAAACAATTCGGTACATTTTTGCCATGAAGGAATGTTCGGGCTTGCTTCAAATTTCTGCGACGATCTTCTTTCTGCTCGCTTTGCCCGAAATTTCATTTTAAGACTTTATTTCAGCTTATTAGTAATAGATGGCAGCACTACACAATTGAAACATGAATATATGGTAATTCTGAGTATTATTTTGGCACACTTTGTTCGTATGATTCTTTTACTTGGAATATTTTGTGTCTAGCGTCGTTTTGGTAATAATGGATTCCTACCATACAATAGCTGATATATAAAAGTATTTGACAAAAGAGGTGAGAATATTTAATTTCACATGTTATTATATTTAATCGATAAAATGACCAAAAAATGTTTTTCCTGCCTTTCTATAATGATGCAAAAAAAAAAAAAAAAACAACAACAACAAAAAAAAAAAAAACATGTAGGTGTGTTTTGTGTTGAGTGTTCAAAATTTATTTTTGCAATAATATGTTATAATTTAACATATTGCAAAGAGGTAGTAAAACTATTATATTTAATATTATAATTGGATATAAAAATGTAAAAGCAAATAAAAAAAAAATATGACAATTTTTTTTACGCTATTTAAAAAAAAAAAAAAAAAAAAAAAAATGTAACAGTTAAGTGGTTTTAAAATAGAAAATCCTCATTCAAATTCATTTTCTTTATAAAAACAGATAAAATGTTAAGATACGAATAGACAAGGAGACAAAAGCACAAATTAAAATATGTATGTTAAAAAGGTATACAGCTTTTTGAAAGCTTCTGAAGCTCCATCATCAGTACAGTGGTTAAAAACACTAAAGGCAAATGCATGAAACTATTTAGGTGGAACAAGTAGTGCAACCCGTAGTGGAGGATAAAATAGTAGAAAGCAAGAAAATTGCAAATTCAAGAATTCCCAGTATAGATTATGCAACCAAGGAGACCAACAAAAAGGCAGCTTTTCCTCCAGAAAAGCATGAGTGTGGAGGAGAGTGTTGGAGGAGGAGGTGAGGGAATAGAGTGAATTAAAGGAAAGGTAAACCGGACTTTGGAAAATCTTGATAAATCATTTACTAAACTGTTAGAATTCTTGCATATGTGAAAAGCTTCCCCAAAACTGAGGACATATATTGATGAGCATTTCTGAATTATAGAACATTCAGAAAAGTTAAAATTGTGGTTGTTAGACTAACAAAGGTTAGTAATAGCAGAACATTTAACATCACCTTTTTTTATGTTCCCCTAACCAGATCTAAAAAGGTCACTTGGTTTAGTGTATATACATTTTATCACACTCTCAAGATATTTAGTAAATATATTTATTCATCATACATTTGCTCCCCTGAGTATTTACTTAATCAGAACTAGACTACATTAAGTTCATTGCTATTGACCAGAGTTTTCCTGATGAAAAACAAATGCATTCAAGCATCCACTGTGTTCTTAATAGGAATTTAATTATATAACAATATTTTCCTTAAATTTTTTTGTTAAAAGTTTATTTTTTCACCATAAATTTTTTTGGTTTGTAAATATTAATTTCTCTGAGTATTCTTGTAAAAAGATTTTGGGGATAATGAAATATGTCACAGAAAGCATAATAATTTTCTGCCTCTGTGAGATTCAAATATGTAAAATTTGAAGTCAGTTATAAAAGGGTCAATGTATTAATTGTGGAAATAAAATGAAAGTCAGATAAGAACAATAAATGTTATATTATTGAGAAAAATTTTGCATCAATTCACTTATTGGATATAGCTGTTATTCAGATGTTTTCCTAAAAATCTTGGAGAAAAATTAGTTAAAATAAATACTTCGAAAAATATGTAAGCATGGTTGTATGAATAAAGTGTAACAGTAAATCAATTTAATAAACCTCTTAAGGCAGCGATTCCCAAACTTGATTAATATGTGACCTACCTTATGAGCTTCAAATTACAGTCTTTTGTATATTCTGTCCTAAAGAAAAGTTTAACGCAAAGCATACACTTGAGAACAATAATACATAATATAATTGTAAAAGTGGAGTCATCAAAACCGTTTACTACACTAAAAAAAATAAAAGTCTTAATGAGTTTTAGAAGAAATACCATTTAAAATTCAAAGTGATTTATAGGCATATTTTTGCATCAATAACAGAATCTATATCAGGATTGGAACTTTTTTAATTTAGCTTCAAGGTGCTCTCTAAATAAAGAATAATAAAACACTGTCCGTTTACAAAGTTATATACATATATCGTTCCACATTATAGTATTTTAAAGTTGTAACTTATTGTGTTTATTATATTGTTACTGCAGATAAAAATATATATTTTTGGATATATGATCGATCAGTCTGCAGCCCACCAAAACTTTACCCGCAACCCGTAGTTTTGGAAACACTGTCTTAAGGCATTCAGTTTTTTAAAAATATTTCTGCTGCTAAGATACAGATAATTTTTTAGATATTATTTTCTGAAATTTATATTTGTTCTGCTTTACAGTGCATCTTTTGATTCAACTGTTCGTTTGTGGGAAGTGGAGAGAGGTACTTGTTTATACACTCTTACAAGACATACTGAACCTGTTTATAGTGTTGCGTTTAGTCCTGATGGGAAATACCTAGCAAGTGGATCATTTGACAAATGTGTTCACATTTGGTCTACTCAGGTCTGCTTACCATTAAAATTATTTATGTACATTTTATTTTTAGATGTCAGTTGTTATATCATTTAAAATACCCACACTTATTTAAAAATGTAAATTTTCCCCATAAATGAGAAAAATATAATAATAAAGATCTTCATAAGTTGCCTTGGGAAGAGGATTCCAACTATATCTTGTGAAAGAGTTTTTTTTTTTAATCAACTTTAAATTTTTGTGTTTGCAATTTTACATAAAAATACAGAAAATAATATTATTCATTTTTTGTAATCATTATATTAATCTGACAATAAGAAATGACAGGGTGTCTACAGAATCAGGGAATCATGGAAAAATCAGGGATTTTTATCAATCTGGAAATATCAGGGAAAAGTCAGGGAACTTTGTAAAAATACTCAAAAATCAGGGAAATTTGTCTATAGTTGAAAATATTTACATTTTCACCTTTCTAACGAGATTGATTCATTTATTTTATATTGAATATTTTTTTCACATGCTGATTAGTCTTTCTCAATATTTTAAAAAAGATGCACATGGTATGAGTTTTTGATATTTAATGCAAATTAAGGTGATCTGATGGCCTCATTTTCTGTAGATAGCATTTATATGGAAGGCAATTTACCCATTTTTAAAAATTTTAAAAATACATTGATAACCTATTGATACATTATACTTTGATACATTAGCATAACCTGACCAGGTGGCCAGCTTAGCCCAATTAGCTATCCCATCAGATGTAGATAAGTCTTAGGATTTTGAATATTTTTCAAAAAGTGAGGAAATTTTCTGGTCACCCTATCCATTGGCCACAATATGAAATTGCTGGACTAAATTTGAGTTCGGATTTATAAAATTGTCAACCAATACTTAATGAATATTGGGCAAATTTTATGTTTTTCTCTTGTTTTTTCTCTCAAATGACGCAAGCTGGTTAAGTGTGTTAGATGAGGAATCAGCATACACGAAAAAATACAGTATGTGTGTTGTGAATAATAGAAATCAGGGAAGTCTGATAAAGATAGTCAGGGAAATCATGTTAAAATCAGGGAACTTTTTTTTTACAATTTCTGTAGACACCCTGAATGAGCCATTTTTTGTGGGTATAGTTTGAATGTAAGCAACATTTTTAATTAAGTATATTTTCAATAAGCATAAAATTACTTGGATAAAGACTCAGTATATAACTTTATATATCTCTTACTTTGTTTGCAGTTGATGGGTATATTTTTACGGTAGAATTTCTTGAAGGGAGGTAATCTTAAAATCGTATCTTATTAAATTTGAGATTGATGTTTACTTTCCTCCTTTTGTCTGCAATAAACGTATGTAAATCAAAGATTATTATTATTAAAGGAAAAAAAAAAGTCCTTTTTGGTGTTGCATCATAAAAAATATAATGCATCATTTCCCATTCAAATTAATTTAAATAATATAATTTATTTCAATTTTACAACTTAAATTAACATTTTCAAACACCTAATTTCTAATCACAAGTTTTAAACTTATAATGTAAATTTTAATGATAAATAATTCAATATTTCCTTATTTTTCAATGTTAACATTATCTCTTATTAAGATTATTTAAGTGCAATTAGTATTTTATTATATTTCAGTAATTTAACTTTCAAATTTCTTTCAACATACATCGCGAATGTGTAAACACATCGGAATTTTCTAAGTCTAAAATATAAAAAATAGAAATCTTTTATTTATCAATATTTCCCTTTTAAATTATATTATGTGGATAGAAATATTTATTTCTAGCCGATTGCAAAATTTTCAGTGACTTGTGATAAATACTTTGGCAGAAATACGCAAAAATGTATTTTCTATCTTTTCTCATTTTTAATTTCGGCGCGCGACGCCATGAGATCATTCTTTCCGACATTTTGAAAGTTCCAACAAGAAGGGTATTCCCCTTTGCCAAACAGACGCTTAGTTCAAAACCGGACGTCTGCTAAATCGTTTAACATTCCTTTTGGAACACGCACGTTGTGTGTGACGTCAGGCGCGGGGAGGATAGGCGTTTTTAATTGGCTGGCGCGCTCTGTAATGGTTTTTCATGTTTGAAACTGGGTTCTGGAAAAGTCATCATTCTTCACCAGGGAGCCGTTAAAGCAAGTAACTTGTGGGGGCTGCGACGCCGTGCTTTTTTAGCCGGTTGTTGCGGCAGAAGAGTTCCGCTAGCCAGTGAGAAGAGATCGACGTTTCGTTAGGCCTTGGCGGCCGTATATCATCTAAAGGAAATATAATATTTTTCTCTTCAAGAAGCATTTCTAAGTAAATTTCATAGAACATTAATTGGAAGCCCTGAATTGTTCTTCTGCTCATCGACATTTTATTATTCTTCGACTCTTCTTTGCTATAAAAACATGAATTGATTATCTGATTTTTTTGTCGATGCAATAAATAGTAAATTGCCTATGTAACGAAACGAAATCGTCAAAATCTGCATTTCTGAAAGAAGTCCTCAAACATCCTATTTCCAATTTTCCAAATCCGTAACTTCTCATTCGGCTCAGATTCGCATTGAATAAAAAGAAATAGAATCTACATTCCCGAAGGAGGATTGTCGACAGCATGTATCCAGTTCTCCAAATACAAGGGTCCTTCTATGATAAGAGTTCGGCTTTGTATTCCTGAACTTTATCCCGAGTTTGACTTTACATTCCTGAACTTTAATCCCTAGTATAACTTTACATTCCTGAACTTTAATCACTAGTTTGACTTTACGTTCCTGAACTTTATTCATTTTGAAGGCCTTAAAACAAAAAGAAATATTACGTAAACTTCTGCTTTTTCTTAGATGACAATATGTCTCTAATTGTCTAAAAATTATATTAAATTTTACATTCACTTTGATAATCTTTACATAATTCATAATGTAAGAATGCATTCAAATCAGCAAATTTTATATATGTTTAAATAAACGTCATTTGTGAATTATCTTTCTGTGTTCAAGTACTTGGGTGAGTGTTTTCTTTTCTTTATTTTTTTTCAGCTACGATAACTAGTAAACATAATTTTATTTGATCTTAAATAATTTAAAATAATTCTTAAAAAACCACATTTAGCAATGTCAACCACTTACGTCATCGGCTGTAGTGTAATTTTGAGCTTGTGAAACGGAATTAATTTTGTTCAATTCAAACTTTGGATTGAATTTCACTCTCTGATTCATTAAGCCCAACTTTACAGTACATTTGGATTGATATTGTTTTATTTGTTCTGTATTATATATAATTAGATCTTGATATTTCAAAAAACAGATGTACATGTGTGATTTTTTTTTTTTTTTTTTTATTGAAATAGGCTTAACGTTAAATTGAAATATTTAAAACGATTTAAATAAAGGTGAAATTTCTTCCTGTTTTAACCTATAAACCACAACATAATTAATTGACAAAAGTTACAAATTAAAAAACAAGAAGCTGTTTAATTCCTACATTGTGGACTGTAGAGTAATTGTTTTAATTAACAGAAACACAAAATTATGGGTTATGATTTTATCTGTGCTTCATATGCTCAATTAGGAATTAATTGTTCATGACAGTTTCAATTTTATCCTGTAATTAAGGACTTGTTGACATTTACCACATTTTACATACTAAAAGCTGTAATGTGAAACAATTTTTAAAAAGAAATATTTGAATGTCGTAATGAAGGAAAGGGCTAAAATCCATAGTTAAAAAAAATGAATTAGACTGAAAGTAAAAAAAAATACGACAGTTAAGTGTGTGTTTTTAGTTTTTCTATATTTTGAAAAGTTTGGCCAACTGGGATTTTTCGAAAGATATACGAAAGAGTATTTTTGACATTCTGTTCTTCTCTGTGTTTGATCTTTATGAATGTGTGCTGTAAGCCTCTGACTGTCTTTTTGATGATTGTTCATTGTGATTTTTAACCACTTCACCGGCGACGGGTATAGGGAAACATTGCTTTTACCCCTGACTTATCTCGGGGCAAACATTGAAGTGGTTAATTAATATCACAGCTTAAAAAAAAAAAAAATCTGAATTTTAGATGCATCAGGATTTGCCTAGAACTATCCTCATTCAAATTTTCAGACCCCACACACTGTAGATTTTCTTAGCCATTGCCTATAGCACACAATCTCTCTTTTCTTTTATTAGTACTTAGGTGATCGCACCCGGGCTTCCTGGGGTGAAAACATTTTTTTAAAATTGAAAACTAATAGTTTTTTTATATGAAATAAATTTTTTAGATTGCCCACTTACATTAAAAAGGCATTTTTCATATGAAAAATACGAATTATACAATCAAATAAATTTTTTAAATTTATCAAAAGCGATATTTTCATATTAGCCGCATGCTAAGAGTTATTTGACCAAGATTTTGCTACTTACGGCATTCTTTTATATTCTGATAATTTCAGAGCTTATACATGTCTGTTAAATTTGTGTTTTATTTATATTTTATTTATTTATTCACAGGGAAGTTTTTTTTTGTGGATATCAGCCGTAAGAAAATGAACTCTTTATTTTGTTTTAAGGGCAAACGGATTAAACTTTCGTAATCGAGCTTCGCACAATGTAGATAAATTAAAAAATATTTCATGCTTTAAAATTGTTTTTAAGACCATAAACAATCAGTAAACTGAAATGAACTTAGCAAACAAATTCCATTTGTAAAAAAAATCCTATTTGGTGATCTAAAAATTTAAATTGTAGGATTACAAATATGTTACATTTTTGTTTTTTCAATATTATTCTTATACTTGTTTATAAAAGAAGTATTAACTTCGTTATGAAAAAATAGTCAGAAACAAATGCTGAACAATGTTTGTTCCTTTATGTGCAAAATGTTTATTATTATTATGTATTGAAACCTGCCTGCGATAAAATAAATTAAAAAAAATCATGCTTAAAAATTATTTTAGAAAACATAATACATTAGTCAATTAAGATAGTTTTTAAACAAATTGCATTTGAAAGTAAATTTTTTCCCTATCCGGCGAAAATTGAAAATGTACAGTAATCAAAATATTAAAAAATTGCAGTTGGGAAAATTTCAAGACGGAAATTTGATCGTGAAGTGTTGCCATTCGCAAAATGACATCAGTGTTATCCACAGATACGTTTGTTCTTTATAATATAGATACTTAATCAGTAATATGTAATAAAGGTCAGTTATTTGGATGTGGTTATCAATTGAGGCTCTTATGTTTGGTATTCCAGAATGAAAAACGGCAATTTTTACCTTCTCAAAATTTGTATACATACTTCTCACATCCATTTTCATCATTTTTTAGAAATTTGTATTTTTTTTTTATCATTTTAAAATCATTTTAACTCAAAACTTGAAGTCACGATTGTTAGCAACATCTTTTGAACAGACACACTTTTTACTTCAGATTCTAATCTCAATTCCGAAGAGTAAAAATTTCCGTAATTTGTTTTTTAGACGCATTTGTGTGAGTTTAGTTTTATGTTTAGAGTATGTTTAGTTTTATCTAAGAAAATGATAGTTTTCTTTTAAATATAACTTCATTTTCACATAAATAAGCTTTTCGCCTAGTGTCTGAAACTTAGTATCAGTACACATGCAGAAGGAAAAACAATATAGAAAATATATGAGGAAAAATGCGTGTTTTCAAAAGCAGTATGTCATTTTCTGTTATTATGCCCCTAATATAATATTATGCTCCTAAGGGGATTTTACGCCACTAAACCCTATACAACAATTTTTATCAACAATTTTGAATATTTATCAGAAAAGGGCATGAATAAAGATAAAAATACCTAATTATTTCTCTCTTGTCTGCAATAATGAAAGCTATCTAATTTTCACCATTTTGAAGAAATTTTATAAAGTGCTTTTAAAATAAAAATATAAAAGTGGGGATATTTAGGGGAAAAAAAAAAACAGTTTAATCACGTCTTCAAATAAACAGCTTTAAATTAAAAAATATATATATTAGTAAAATTGGTTCAGCAGAAAGATCAGGGCAGATGACTAAAAAACACACTTGTGTTTTAAATATATAGATTATATAAAATTATGAAAAATTAAATTAAGCAAATTATGTTATTTTGATAAAATTATAGTAGAATGTCTAAAATAATAGCATTAAAATTTTATTATTCAAGAGAATTTAGGACAAAACCTTCAGAAACATGATATTATTTTAAACCTCGAAAAATTTGTTTGCTTGTCTAACTCGGCGAAGCAAATCCATCCAGGCGCGAATCTTCAATTTCTGCAGTATAAATCCCTATTATATGCATGTCAACTCTCTTTTATAAAGACACTCTAAATTTTTGTAAAACATTTCGTTTAATCAGTGTGTAATTTCGATTACATTATTTTCAAAATTGAAGCATTTTCACCTGTGAAAAATTTCCAAGCAGCTTGGCTGTAAAAATGACGCGCTTCTATAAAACATAATTCAGGTTTAAGACTTAAGTAGACTCTTTTTTATAAAATGATGTCATTTGCATCCGCTAAAGCAATCCACTTTTACAATACAGTCTTAAACTTCGTCTATAGAAAAATATGCATATGACGTCATTATCACGGAATAACAGAAAATATTCTTGACATAGCCCGTATTTTAATGTCAACTTTTTTTTCAGGTTTTATGAGAAAATGGCAACAAAAAGATACAGAGTCGCCTATTTTCGACTGTCTTCCATTTACTTTCAATCACTGAGCTCTTTCAATAGAAATGGGGTACTTTTGTTGCCACAATTAGAAAAATGGTATTAAAAACTACAAAAAAATTAATATCTCAAAAATTAATTGAGATACAGCTTTCAAACAAATTGCATTTAAAAGAGCATTTTTTTCCTTATACGACGGTGTAAAAATTTAAAATGTGCCATGTTTAGAAGTTTAAAAATTTTCGGTAGAGAAAATTGCAAAACCAAAATTTTATTTCAAATTTCAAAGTGTTGCCATTCGCAAAATGACGTATGCATTACGCAGATATGTTTGTCCGTTATAATATAGATAGACTAGCTGACCCGTCCGTTGTTGCCAAGTCATTGAAAAATATAACAGTGGAGTGGACTTCGACTGAATAATATTTATTTAGGCACATATGTCTGTCATATACGCACCACGTTGGCGCGTTTTTCTTCTGACGCCAATTTGGCAAAAACCTCATTTTCAAATACCAGTTACATATATAATTTTAAAAATGGAATAACAATAAATTAAAAAAAGTGGCACAGATGTCATATACGTACCATGTTGGCATGATTTTTTCTGATGCCAATTTGGCGAAACCTCGTTTTCAAATACCATTTACATACTATATATTTTTAAAAAGGGAATAACAATAAATAAAAAAAAGTTTAATTAATAGCTATAGAACAAAACAATTTATAATTTTAAAAAAGAAAATAAAAGTAAATAAACAATTTATTAATAAATAAACAACAACTTCCGGATTACTATATCAAGCAAAATAACAACACTTTGACGCCAGTTAACTACCCCGGTGCGTATATGACATCTATGCCAAAAAAGTTTCATTAATAACTATAGAACAAATCAATTTATATAATAAAAAAAAAAAGAAAATAAAAGTAAATAAACGATTTATTAATAAATAAACAACAACATCCAGGTTGCCATATCAAGCAAAATAACGACACTTTTGAGCCAGTTAAGTACCCCAGTGCATATATGACATTTGCGTCAGAAAAAGATCGTGCCAACGTGGTGCATACATGACATCTGTGACTTTATATTAAAAACTTGTAAAAAAAATTAAATAAGAGTTAAAATTTCAAAAGTAACAGTTACAATGAAAGGGTCAGGGAAAATTATTACACTTACTTTTAAAGAATGAAAAGGTCAGGGAAGTTCTTATGGTTGAACCTAAATGGCATATCGGTATAAGTTCGAGGGTTGATATATGGCAAATTAAAATTTGTGAAATGCTTATGTGATGCATTTTATAAAACAGTTATTAAACCTATTTTGGTGATTGCTTATGCTCTGTGTTTAACTGCAGGGGCGGACTGGCTTAGTTTGGCCCACCCCGCTAGACATATATTGGCCCACCAATCGACAATCCCATTGTTAAAATTTTTGAATACTGACTATCAACACACCTTTGGCGGCTCTAATTCTTTGAAGATGGCTTAACTCCGACATATTAGCATCTATGTAAATATTTTTTTTCAATTGGTAGTAATTTTATCGTAAGAAAAAAAAGAGAAAAAAAAACTTGCTAGTAGGAATGCTATCTTGCTTATTTTTTATTTATTTTTTAATGTATAAACTTTAAACAATTAAAAGGTATACACGTAATAAATAAAAAGTTTTGAAATTTCGTATGGAAATTCTATTCAGATATTTTTATTCTTTGTATTATTTTTTTAGTTTTTGTTTGGTCCAATGGTGGAGCAATTGCGCTGTCAGCATCGACCAACGATATCGTTAGAATAGATGGCTACTTGTGAAAAGGCTCCCAACGGGAATAGAGAATCGTTACACCTTAACCTATGCCCATTGACAACACCTAGAAACATCGATGCCTCACTCGGAATTTGGACACAGGCCCCTTTGCTTGAAAGGCTAACAAGCTAACCACTATGCCGTAAAAAACAACAACCTCAGACTTTTCTGTACACTACATTGTAAATCTTATACTGTTTCTCGAGGAGCCTGGGACCTATTCCCCACATCCCCGACCAGGGCCGGATTAAGGGGGGGGCTACGGGGGCTGCAGCCCCGGGCCCCAACTGGCGAGGGGCCCTCAGCAGTGGCTTAAGTTGTATCAAAGTTTCGTTTTAAAAATTACCTAATTTCTAAAAAAAAAAAAAATCTGAAATGATAAAAGTATTCTGAAATAGTGAGAAAAAGTCGTGTTTCAAGTGTCAACATCCATTACCTATTACTTTTGCTATTTTAAAGCTTCGCAAGTCCAACAGTAACTGTTTCTAAGGAATCCTTTTAGTGTTTCTACCCTCTTTCCTCGAGACAAAAGCAGGAAAAACATCTTTATTCTATTTCCCTCTTCTATCTCTGGGTAGGCGGGGGATTCTTAAAACACGGCCCTAGGGTTCCAATAAAAATATGAGGGTGTTGGTCCAGGGAGAGCAGTCCAAGACTCAACTCTAAATTTTTGCATTGAGAATGCGAGAAAATTAAAGGGTGAAAAAAGTACACCGCACAAAAAGTTCAAGGGGCCCCGAATCGAGCCCTGCGGGACCCTAGGGTGTCGCGGGATTTTAAATGGAATCTAGAAACGGGAGAATAATTAAATGGAAAAAAGGGTCCAAAAATGAATATCGGATTAAGAAGGGGCAATTTATTAACAATTTAGGATGCAAAAACTTCGAGGTGCCAGGGACTTAATTGGCATGCAGTTGAGTATAAAGATACTTTTTAGTAGTTTTTCAAGTAATCAGAGGACGCTACAGCTATGTTAAAGAAAATTGCAAGCAATTCTGGTCATTTTTAAAGAAGCTGCACCAAGGGCTCCAAGAAGGCGATTAATTTTCAAAGTTGGTGGTAGCTGAAGTCTGCGAAATTTTTTTGTCTTCTTGTGGTAGCTGAAGAAGCTAAGAAGTTGTTAGAAAATAAAGCTAGTGAATCGGACTATTTTTAATGGAACTATAATAGTGGGCCCAAAAGGGGCCAATTGATGGTTGAGAGCAGTGCCCTAACATGAAAACATGTTAAAATGTTTTAGTACTTAGCGTTTTATATCTTCAATTAGTCAAAATTAAGCATAGGGTATGAAATAATCATTAGAATAATATTTTAAAGAAATGCGCAAAAAAGGAGAGGGGGGACGCCCAAAACAGGGTCCGTAGGGTCCAGTAAAAAAGTTATGAGGGTGTTGTTCCGGGGAGAGGAGTCCAAGACCCAACTTAAAAATTATTCACTGAGAAGAAGAGAAAATTAGGGGGTGAAAAATGCATGCCACACAAAAGGTTCAAAGGGCCCCGTATCGGGCCCTACAGGACCCTAGGTGGCCCCAGGATTTTAACTGGAATATAGAAACAGGAGAATAAAATAGAAACGTGTTCCAAAAATGAAGATCAGATTAAGAGGGGGCAATTTATTAACAATTTATGGTGCAAAAACTTCAAGGGGCCCCAAGTCGCCAGGGACTTAACTGGTATGTAGTTGGATATAAAGATACTTTATAGTGGTTTTGAAAGTAATCAGAGGACGCTAGAACTATGCTAAAGAAAATTGCAAGCAATTCGGATCATTTTTAAAGAAGGCGATTAATATTCAAAATTGGTGGTAGCTAAAGTCTGAGAATTTTTTTTCTTTTGTCGTTTGTGTAGTAACTGGAGGACCTAAGGAGTTGTTAGAAAGGAAAAAAAAAAAAACTAGTGAATCGGACCAATTTTAAGGGAGCTATAATATGGGGCCCAAAAGGGGCCAACTGATAGTTGAGAGAACAGCCCTAACATGAAAACGTACTAACATTTTTTAGTACTTAGCGTTTTAGATTTTCAATTAGTCAAAATTAAGCATAAGATATGAAATAATCATTATAATAATATTTTTAAGAAATGCGCGGAGGGGGGGGGGGGGGGGTGATGCTTAAAACAGGGCTCTAGGGTCCCAGTAAAAATTATGAGGGTGTTGGTCCGGGAAGAAGAGTCCAAGATTCAACTTTAAAACATTGCCCTGAGAATGTGAGAAAATTAAGGGGGAGGGAATGCATGGCTCACAAGAAGTTCAAGGGGTCCCTACGGAACCATAGAAGGCCCCCAGGTCTTAACTGGAATGTAGAAACGTGAGAATAAGTAAATGAAAAAATGATCTCAAAAATGAAGATTGGATTAAAATGAAGCAATTTATTAACAATCTAATGCACAAAAACCTCAAAGGGCCCTGTATTGGGATCTTAACTGGAAGGTAGAAATGGGGGGAATAACTAAATGGAGATATAGCCCCAAAAATGAAGATACGATAAAATGGGGCAAGTTATTAGCAATTTAGGGCATAAAAACTTAAAGGTTCCCAGCGTTCACGGCCCTTTAAAAATTAAAAATACGTGTCTCAGGTGCATCAGGACCTGTTTTGGATTATCCTCACCGAGATTTTCAGACTTATACATGGAACAGATTTTGCTAGCCATCGTGAACAGATACATACACAGTGCGAAACTTTCTTTTATTAGTACAGATTTCATTATTTAAATAACTTTACACACATCCTTATGTTATTAAAATTTCCATATTCATGCATTTTTCATTTTGTACCCTTTACCAAAACTCAATACGTATGTGTTAAATTGTTTAAAATGCTCACATCAATTTATTTAAGGTGGTTCTCAAATTCCCAGCTCAACAACGCAAGAGAACTTACTGACGCATTTTCGGACAAATTTCAAAAAAGGGCCAGAAAATTAACAGGTTGAAGCGATTTGGAATCGAATAACGGTTTCCATTTTTTAAAAATAAATTACTTGTTAAGTAATAAGTGTTTCTTATCACGTGATGACACATTTTACCCCTTTCTCATGCTGCCGCATCCGGAAACTTGGTTCAAAGCACTTACTTTGACAGTATTTTCTGAAAGACCTTTTGCCTTTATCAAAAAATGGGAACACCATTCGATTACATAGTTTCTGAATAAGAACACCTGCCAATTTTATGCATTTCCGAACAAAAATGAATTCAGAAATGTGTCCAGAAAGTAGTTCCTTTGAATTTGAGAACAGCTTTAATAAGATTTATCATATTTTGAACGAAATTGACTTATTTCATTAAAAATGAAAATTATTAGCACACATAGTTAGAACTTGTAATTCATTGTCAAGATACGGATTGAACTAGAAAAATAAGTTTTCTAAAAGTTAAGTGTTGAATTTTTTTTTAATCAGAAAAAATTGTTTTTTCGTAATAAAAATTTATCTCAGTTACATTTCCTAACAAAATTGGTCTGTCCTGCCCATTACGAGCTACGCTCGCCAAATTCATGCAGACTCCGCTAAAAGTATGCTAATTTGTTCTCATTTGAAAAGATTACCTGATTGCAGAAGTTTGACTATGAAGAATTTATATAATAAAATTTATCATGTTTTTGTACAAGACTTATTTCAGTTAAACTGAAAACTTTTAGCACACACAATTAGAACTTTTAGTTCATTATCTTAGTTGAACTTAGAAAAGTAAATTTTCTGAAAAGGTTGAAGAGCCACATTTATTTTTATTATTTTTTTAAATGAGGAAAAAATAATTTCTTTATAAAAGTTTCTCACAGTTACATTTTCTAACGAAACTAGGGGATTCTGTCCCCATTCAAGCTATGTTCCCCAACCCCATGTGCAGTAGACCCCGCAGTCTCTAAAAACATGCTAATTTTCTGTGTTTTAAAAAGATATTTGATTACGAAAGATTGGATGATATTATCACGACCAGTAGCATTGCTACCTAGAATACAGGTGGCAATGGTAGCGATCTTCTATGACCGCCTTCCTTTTAAGTTCCCTTTGGATAGGAAATTTTTCGGTTTCCAAGACCGCATCCACCACTGTTGCAACAGCTGACGGTTGTTTTCATGTTCGATTAAGTAAGATCTATCAGAAATTTGGCCCCACCAGTGGCTGAGAGGTTCTGCTCTCGAAGCTGGTAGACGGGAGGTGCTGGGTTCGAACCCAATCGCGCCCGTCAGCCTAATCGTTCAGAGTTTTCGTGGTTTTCTTCGAACCTTGGATTTTCAAGCGTTAATACGGGTTAGGTTCCCTTAGAAAGACCCCTACGAAGGGCACTCCCCCCTGGGCCTATATCCCTCGTGCAGATAAATGCCCGTCATAAATACAACCAACTATCAGAAAATTGAAAATCAGCTTGTTTAAAATTATTAGGTGAAAAATGTCGCTGCCTCCCGGCCTTTTGTAATGGCTAGAATATTTTTTCTTTTGGATTTTAAGGAAATCGTTTTAAATATATAAAAATGACATACTTTTTTCCCATTGAATGCTTTTCTCACGCAAAATTTAATTATTTTAAAGTTTTCTTTTCCTTTTAATAACCACGTATAAATATATTTTCGATTTTTCAATTGAAAGTGCTTGGAAATATTATTTGGGCTTTTTTAAATATTATGTAATTTTCTCCATAAAATGCTTTTTACTTGTAATAATTTAATTATTTTAAAGTTTGCTGTCTTTCTGAATATTCACGTGTAAATATATTTTTCAATTAAAAAATGTTTGGAAGTATTATTATGGGGAAGGGGAATGGAAATTTAAGGGTAGAATATTCGATGATTGTTTATTTATTGTTGCTACAAAATAGCAACACAGCTTAAATAATAATAAAAAAAAGTTTTAAAGTTTATGTGCTAGGGGGAGGGGAGAAGCAGAATTTTTTTGGGTGAGGGGGGGGGGGGGGGAGAGTAATTTAGATGCTCTTTTAATTATTAATACAGAAACATTACACAAGAAAAAAAAATAATATTTTAAACTATGTACTGGAGGGATGGGGGAAGGAAAAAAGGGATTTTTTCTTGGTGGGTGGGGGGATATTTTAGATAGTTATTTAAATATTGTTGTAACAAAATGACAAATAAAAAGGAAAAAATTAAAGAATTTTAATGATTCTAAACTTCATGAGATTGCAGGCATTGTGAAGTGCAATGGAAGAATTGTGATGGAAGTGCGTAGTATTTCGATTGGTAACAAACACCACATCTAATGTCAACCACAATCCAAAGTATTAAGTGCTTAGTTCAAAGCTGATTGTATGCGGATGGGACTCGGGCTGCTTCTAATACTTCACGTGATATTATTATATTTCACGCAAAGAAGAATAAGTATGTTGAAAATTTCATTTGAAATATTTCAATTAGTATTATGAACAAATCTGAACTTTGGATCAGATGTATAAGCACTTTGTATTCCTCACTAAAAACTGGATTACGACCCAGGTCCATATATATAAGGGTTGTTAAACGTTCTGTGTACTAATCAGCTAAATTAGTTTCTCCCCATACATTAATTGAAAATGTTACCACACATACATACATACATATACACTGAAGTTCAAAAATTAAGGGGCAGTGAATGGACGCTTTCGATTGTACACGGTCTGTTGAATATCTACTGAAAATCTTGATGAATTGTGTTTGAACTTTGAAGATGTGAAGAAATGTTTGACTCCATCTTTTTCAGTGAAGATTTAGTCGCGGGGCAATTAGGAGGACAACAATAAATTTAATAATAAAATAATGGTTGCAATCACCCATGTGACAGAAAATCCTCAAACTTGTCAGTTACTGTAGCAAATGGCTATGTGGGCCCTGTTTAACGTTTGTGTATGCATCTGTGTAAGCATAGCACGCATATTTGTGAAGGTTTTAACGTTTCTGTTAAAAATATAAATGCTTTTTGCTTATGGAGCACAATTTTCAACCAAATTTAACACCACTTTCCAAAAACTTCATGGGCATTTGGCATTTGTGTGAAATATTTTTTTAACTGCACATGCATGAAAGATTCCAAAAGTTTTTTTCATAATTTGGTAGTCAGCTTTTTGGAGCAACTTATATAAAAAGTCCTGTCAAATATTGTAAAAATTCAAATAGTTAAGGGCGATAGAGTGAGTTGCTTTCTAAAAGTAGCTTTATTATAAGAGATTTTCCACAATTTGTCAATCAGTTCACAGTATCTTTCTGAGTTTTCGCAATATTTGACTGGACTTTTTATATAAGTTGCCCTAAATAGCTGACTACCAAATCAGGAAATAAAAATTTTGGAGTCTTTCAAGAATGCACAGTTAAAAAATATTTCACACAAATGCTCATATCTCATGAAATATTCAATATATTCATGATTTAATTGCAGTATACATTTTCTACTGTTCTTTTTCATAGTTTCGTTATATACTGTTAGATTTATTTGAAACGCTGCATGCTATAAATAAAAAATATTTAAAATTTTCACAGAAACGTTTAAACCTTTACGAATATGCGTCTTATGCTTCCAGAAATGCTCACAAACATTAGACAGGACCCACATAGTCATTTACTAGAGACCATTTTGAGAATTTTCAGTCTTATCAATGATCGCAAGCATTATTTTATTATTAAATTTATTGTTTTGCCCCTAATTGTCTCCGCGTCTAAATCTTCACTGAAAAATGTGAAGTCAAGCATATTATTTACACCCTTGAATTTGAATGACAATTCGTCAAGATTTTCACAGATATTCGACAAATTGTGTACAGTCGAAAGCGTCCGGTCACTACCCCTTAATTTTTGGACATCAGTGTATATATATATATACATACACAGTGTTTCTTCTAGGATATCCTGCCCTTTCTAAAATGTGCAAAATATACCCAACCCTTTTTAAAAATAGTGAAATGCACATTTAATTATCTCAGAGATCAAGAGATCTCTTAAAAATCTCCCCCCAATTACAGTATTTCTAATCTATGTGCTCGAAAGGTTATAAAAATCATAGACCTTCCATGTTTCTTCACGAATTTTCAAAGTAGTTTAATTTTAAATAAAGAAAATCTAGAATAAAAATGCAGAAATATGTAGTTAAATTTATTTGTATAAATAAAATTTTGCATTAAAATAATTTTAAATGTAGTCAGTTCTGATACGCTGGAATAGTTCTATTATTTTCTTTTAATGTTTATAAAGTATCTTTGAATTGTACGTGTAATAAATGTGTTTAAATAAAATATTTAAGAGCACTATTAAAGATAACAAAAAAAAAAAGAGTTTTTGTGTAACAATAGACATATTCAACTTTTAAAATTGGTATTATAGGATTAAAAAAAAGGGTTGCGTGTGTGGGGAGAGCGGATTTCCAATAGCAGAAGGAGGGGGCCCAAAATTTTCAGTAGCCCCGGGCCCCAAAAATGCTTAATCCGGCTCTGACCATAATAGACTGGAAGCACTAAATCGGAATTCGATTCATGGCAGTAGCGGGAATAAAAACTTCAAAAGAGGGAATCTTATACTGGAAAGATATAGTACTATTAAAATTTACACACGTAAATTGATTAATATGCTATTTGAATTATTATATTCATTTGTACATTTTATTTTGTTATTTGAAATTATCAACATATATGCACTTTACACATTTCTTCATGTTTGTTTTAAATATCAGTATAGTACCTAAAAATTGAATAGTTAGTTTCATACCCTCATTGTTAATTAATTAGAATGTCAGATATTGTGACCATTCTTTTGAACTTGAGCGACTCCATCATCTACGATCTTATCATAATCAAAAGATAATTCAACATTGAATAGGATAAAATCATCTAACAATTTTTGTCCTAGAGATGACCGAAGGGGTTCTTTATAATTTTATGTGTTAAGAACACTCGTTCACAAGGCACTTGGGTGCATGATAAAGTCAATATGTTGAACGTTGGATAAATAAGACCATAATAGGCTTTCAACTCACACAATAATTCAAATATACAAGCTAGATTTTTTAAAAATTTCTTATTAACTTTACACCGATTCACAACATCTTTAATGAGTTCTTCTGAATTGCTTGTTTCTTTGCTGTAAGCGGCTGAGAGTTCGCTATGTCGAGATTGTTGATGCAATAGCGACTGATTATAATCAGCATAGTGCCGGGAAAATTGCGGCAACTCTTTTCTGACATAGTCTTTCTTGACTTTCGCCAAGCCAGAAAGAGTACTAAGAGCTCCTTCAGCAAGTTCTTTTAACAATTTAACCTCACTGAAGCGGCGAGGACCGAATCAAGCAATGTCTTTCATGAAAAACTCAATTCCAGTAAATTGTGTATTCAACTGCTGAATAGCTGTGTTTGAGATGACGTTATAAACGCTTACCTAAAATACTTTTATGGTGACCTGACAATACTTCCTGCCTCATCGTGAGAATATTCATCGTATCGACGTTTCGCTATAGATATCCTCTTTTCCGGTAAAAAAAAACTCAATTTCAATGGAGTATTCCTTTTCTATAAGTTACTTCCGAAGATGTTCCGCAAATTCAGAAGCATTTTTCAGAACCATATCAAAATTATTTCTTTTCCGTAGCAGATTAGATTTCAGGTTTTGGATTTTGTTAGCAGCAGTTAGTCCAGGCTCCAGGCCACTTATCTGAAGATACTATGATGTGGGCATCATACATAAATCGATGTGGTGATATATTGAATAGGTTGCTGAAAATGGTTATTATTAATGCAGTAGCGCTCAAAAGTATTTTGACAACCTTATATTCTCTTATTTTATTTAATATAAAAATGTAAAAGAAAATATATTCCCTATAATTGAGAACACTATGACTGCAGTTATTCAAATGTATCAAGTTTCAACCTTTTTGTTTATATTCGGCGCCACCGAAGAAATATGACTCCTCCTTAGCTCAAAAGTATTTTGACAATTAGTTTGCATTTAATTGTTGAGGGTATCAGTGGCGCTATAGCTTCGATTAGTGTTTATATCGACTTATTGCGATTATTTTTAAATGCCGAAATGTAAAAAATATTGAAGTGATTATAGAAAAGCCGCTGTAAATGCACTTGAGAAAGGTAGACTGCAAGCAGAATTAGCTCGTTCTTTTAACCGTGTCTTGGTAACTTGTTATTACATGGAATAAAGTTTTTAATAAACAGAAATACATCGAAAATAAGTCTCATAGTGGTCATCCGAAAAAAACAACTTGCAATGTTGACTGTATTATAAAAATGATATCTACAAGTGATTGTCGTAAGTCCGCTGTAATAATAAAAAATGAATTGAAAGAAAATTACGGCACAGACATACACGTTTCATCAGTCAAACGACGCCTAAACCTCTATGGTTTACATGGCAGAAGACCAGCAAAAACACGTTTGTTATCTACTAAGAATAGGAAGGCTATAGTCGCATTTGTAAAACGGCGTAACCCTTTCAGGGGCAAAGCAATTCCATTGCTAAAGTGTTGAATTTAATGACTGACACCGGAATTTGAAAACAAATTTATTTGTAAATAAGAAAAAGCTATATTTCACACACACAATAAAGCGAATTTCTTTTAACCAAAATTCCGGTGTCAATAATTAATTTCAACACTTTAGCAATGGAATTGCTTTGCCCCTGAAAGGGATATGCCGTTTTACAAATGCAACTCTAGCCTTCCTATTCTTAGTAGATAACAAATGTGTTTTTGCTGGTCTTCTGCCATGTAAACCATAGAGGTTTAAGCGTCGTTTGAGTGATGAAACGTGTATGTCTATGCCGTAATTTTCTTTCCGTTCATTTTTTATTATTACAGCGGGCTTACGACAATCACTTGTAGATATCATTTTTATAATACAGTCAACATTGCAAGTTGTTTTTTCGGATGACCAGTATGAGGTTTATTTTTGACGTAATTCTGTTTATTAAAAACTTTATTCCATGTAATAACAAGTTGCCAAGACCCGTTAAAAGAACGAGCTAATTCTGCTTGCAGTCTACCTTTCTTAAGTACATTTACAGCGACTTTTCTAGAATCACTTCAATATTTTTTACATTTCGGCATTTAAAAATAATCACAATAAGTCGATATAAACACTAATCGAAGCTATAGCGCCACTGACACCTTCAACAATTAAATGCAAACTAATTGTCAAAATACTTTTGAGTTAAGGAGGAGTCATATTTCTTCGGTGGCGCCGAATGTAAACAAACAAGTTGAAACTTGATACATTTGAATAACTGCAGTAATAGTGTTCTCAATTATAGGGAACATATTTTCTTTTACATTTTTATATTAAATAAAATAAGAGAGAATATAAGGTTGTCAAAATACTTTTGAGCGCTACTGTATATAGTACTGAAACTTGCACCAATTATCAATCAGTCATCTTGCCTAAAAACATACATGTGACGGGAAATCGTCAATTTTGGTGATAGCTTCTGGGTACTTAAGCAACGTTAAAAACTTATGTCGATCTCTAAAAGGTTTTGAAGACTTGTCAAACATGCTATTAAGTGTTCGATACTAACTCCACCCCGTAGTAGCGTTTATTTTTTTAATGGGCGAAGAAGTTTATTTCTACCTACAGACTCCTTTTCACTGAAATTCATACTTTCATTCGCTTATATGACTCTAAGCTAAACACGGTTGGTTGTAACTTGCATTAAGTACAAGAAGTTCGTTGTCAATTTGTAACATTCTGTTGCATCTGCAGGATCAAATTTAGCACATGAACATATCAGTGCACATGCTTTATATTTGGATTGTTCTTTTTCAGTTGTGCCTGCAGACCTTTATATCTCTCTCATATTTTCTGCACCATCAAAAGAAGTGCCAACTAGTTGTGAAGAAGGGAGTTTAAACATTTTAAATTCTTTTAGTTGTAGATAGAGGGCTTCCCCTGTTTTTGAAGCATCAACTACTTTTAAAAACGTAACCTTCACTTTACTCTGCACAAAATGAACACAAAGTGCCAACTGCTCCATTATCGATATATCTTGTGTGAAATCTACTTCAATAATGAGTGAACTTGAGTGTTTTACTGCATCGGCAATGCTTATTTGGATTTGAATGGCGAGATGAGCAATTAACTTATTTATAAATGACTTGGACAGGAATATAATCAACAAACCTCTTCCATGCTGTTTAGGATTGTCATTTTGTTCTTTCTGCTCTATCCTAGCCTTTCATACTTTCTGAAGATCTTTCATGGCTTCTCTTTATAACCTGTGCCACATGACCGTACAAAATTTGATCATATTTACATAGTAGCATTACCAATTCTAAAAAACTGTCGTAATTCTAAAAATTTGTCGTGGTTAACGTCTATTATTCAAGTCTGCAGCTGCCTCCTCTCGTTTTTCTCTATAAGCCAATCCTTACCTCTCAAGAATCTTGATCTGTAGATCATACCTAAATATGTAAGCTAATCCTTGCCAATCTTTTGTTACTACGCAAATGTCCACAGGCAGACCCATACCACGAAACAACTTCCCACACTTCACTGACCATATGTGCTAGAGGTCTGGACGGGTTAAGATTTCCAGTCCCCAAAATCGCACCAGCCCGTGCAAAAATTATTTAAATCAAACCCGGTCCGGCCCGACTCAATTTTTACAAAAAAATTCCGATTTTTCTTAACATACAATTAAGAATCTTTAAAAAAATACTGTATACATATTTATGGGATAATTTTACAGTATATCTTAGATCACTATGTGTTCACAAAACAGAAAATACACAATAGCAACATTAATGATTACTTAGATTTTCCAACGTTCAAATAAGTATTCATTAAAAAATTAATGTAGTTAGAATAAAAGAAAAAAGAGGGTTAAAAACATCATAATTTTTGAAGCTGTATAATAAAAATTAGAGTTTTAAAAGTAACTGCTATTTGTTGTCTGTTCTCAAATCCAAAGGAGCTATTTTCTGCCACATTTCTAAATTCATTTCTTTTCGGAAACGCATAAAATTGGCAAGTGTTCTTATTCCGAAATTATGTAATCGATTGGTAATTTTCAATTTTTGATAAAGGCAATAGATCTTTGAGGAAATACTGTCAAAGTCAGAATTTTGAATCAAATTCCTGGATAGCAAGCGAAAGGTAAAAACCTAACATCAGGTGAAAAGAATAACTTACTATAAGTATTTTATTTATCAAAAAATCGGAAAACGCTATTCGACTGCAAATCGCTTCAATAGTCAGGCCATTCATTATCGCTATTAACATTTTAACAAAATATTTTGCCTAGCGATACATCTTGAGAACAATTAAGACCAATTCAGGCCTGGCTTGACTATGCAGGGAAAAAATGTAAACTTGATCTCGGTGCGGGACGAGTCTGCTGAAAAAATTAAGCCCGGACTTGAGCATGGTGTACCTGTCTGATGTGGATCTCTATGTTGGACATGTTATTTCTATAGTGTTGTCAAACTAGCATCGGCTCGTGCAGCACATTTATACTTATTCTCGCGATAGTCATATCCTTTAAAAATGGTTCATATTTTATTGGCTTCGTTTAATTTTTTATATAGGAGCGGTTGGCCTGCTTAATTTTTTTTATTGACCCGGAAGGCCCGTTTAATTTTTTTGTCGGACCGGCAGGTCCGTTTAATTCTTTTGTCGGACAGGTTCGTTGAAAAAATTGTCCTATTGCTGACGGCCCGGCGGGCCAAGCCCAGGCTCGTGCAGACCTCTAATTATATACTCTTTACTTTATCCCTTATCTCTCGGCTTCTATACAAAATGAGTAATTTGCACAGACCTTCCAACGATTGCTGATGGGAGAGGGGAGGAAAAAGAGCAATTAGGACAAACACGATAAAAAAAAACTCTTCACTTGGAAAAAAACGAGTTTGAAATTTCACGTCAAACGTGACCAATGAGATGCATTCGTACTATAACTAGTTTTATAAACATTTTTTGCACCGCATAGTGTACTGAATGTCTATTTTAGTGCACTTCATCAGTGCATATCAATTGCATTCTGTTCGAAAGGCTGTAACATCATTAAAATGCACTTGAAATAATGTTTTCCCATTGGCCGTCATGTAACGGAAACTTTTGACTCTCCCTGAAATTAAACTATACATCCGATTTTCATAAAATTGGAAATGACTCGATAAAATTTAGCAAAAATTTTATATTTAAAATTTCAGACCAGTTGGTTTGGTAGTTTTTGCTCCGTTATATGCGGACGCACGGACAGACAGATGGACCGAATGACGACTATAGGTGCTACGTATTTATATAATTATGAACGCACCTAAGAAGTTCCCTAATTTCCTAAAGAGTTCTCTAATTTTCCTAATAATTCCTAAAAAGTTCTCTATTTTTTTTTTTTTTTTTTTTGCATTTTATTGAAAAAAAAATATATATACATATGTATTATTTTGGCCCACTATACCCGTTTGGCCCACCCCGCGATCGCGGGGTAGCGAGGTGGGCCAGTCCGCCCCTGTTTAACGGCATTCTCGATCCAATGTATTTCGATTTTCTGTTCTTAATTCAGCTTCTTCTTCACTTTCAAACATTCGCCGAGATCTTTTACGGGCATTTCTAATGATATTTTGAAGCTCCATAATTGCAGCGAAAGAGCAAAATGTAAATAAACCTGATTTGCCTCGGCCAAAGGACTTTTACACAGTAATCAATGAGATGTGTTTCATTTGGGCATTGCCATTAAACAATTTTAACAAATAATTGCGATTTCTGTGCCACATACGATAGCGTAATATATATATATATATAGATACTGAAAGTTCAAAATTTAATGTTTTAATGCACGTTAAATAGGAAAAAAAGAACAAGTCTAAAAATAGTTTTGCAATAATGAAAATTTCATTATACTGGCAATGTGGTGGTAATATTTGACTGTAATATTTTTCTGTTATTTTAGTTGCATATATATCCCCATCTCTTTTTTATTATTTCTACAATTCAAAAATGTTCTTTTGTTAAATGTTATGTTATACTATTTAAATGCATATGTGTTTTTATAAAATCTTTAAAGACTAATTTAATTTTATCTATTTATGTAACAAATTAAATTTTGCTCTTTTTATTTTAAATTTCAGACTGGTAAATTAATTCATAGTTATAGAGGTACTGGCGGTATTTTTGAAGTGTGTTGGAATTCTAGGGGAGATAAAGTTGGAGCTAGTGCATCTGATGGAAGTGTAAGATTGCATTTTGTTTCAATTTATATGAAATATTTCAAATGAATATCTTGTTCATGTGTTGACTTAAAATGCATCTAATTTTCAAGAAGTCAAAAGACTTTAGTTTTTATTTCATAAATTCTTTGTGTTTTCTGAATTTTGTGTAATTTTCGAAAGAATAATTTTGTGTAATTTTTTAAGGTAATTTTCATGCAATTATGTTGACCAAATTTAAATACTGATCATTATTAATTTTAGGAACATAAATTACAGTTGAACTTCCCTTTAACGAAGTCCCCAATTAGCGAAGTTTTCTACTTAACAAAATTTTCTGCTGAACCTTGACTTTGAACACTATTAACCTGCAAATTAATCTCCATATTACGAAAAATATATTCTATACTAGCTGTTTAATCCGTTCTATGCACGGGAACTCATGTTCAATAATTTTTCGATTTCGAAAAGTATTTTTCTACTACTATGCATTTTTTTAATGAAATTTGATTTATATGTTCAGGGATGTGTTTAGGAAGAAATTAGGTCCTTTAAAGGACCCTTCACAAAAATTTTCACCTTAAAACAGGACTCTTCACAAAATTCTTTATCTTAAAAATTGGCCTTTCACAAATTTTTTCCATTTATAAAATGAATCTTTCACAAATTTAATCATTTAAAAGTGACCTGTCACTTTTGTACATATAAAGTAAATAGGATATATTTTACATACTACATCTTCTTAAAAATGTATAAATAAGTATCTGAATATAGCGATTATTTTAAATTAACAAAATTATGACTAGACTTTTCACAAATGTAAAAAGCTGTTTACAATTTCACAAAAACAGGACCCTGGAAAAAAAGTCTGGACAGACCCCTGATGTTGCTATGGCAGCAGACAATAAAATGATATCTCTGGAATAAGGGAATATCTAGAATAAAAAGTTTTGTTGAGGTTTGTGATAAAATGTTTTCTTTATTTTTAAAAAAGGTACTAACTAAGCGCAATTAAATAATCTTTAATTATTTGTTGCGAGGTAAAAGCATTATCATAATACCCACTACAGCTTCTTAGTATTGCAGCATGGCATATGTAATATGTATATCTCACATTGCAGTAAACATTTAGATCTGGGATGTAACTCTCGCGATTACGGGTTGAACATAAAAAAAGGGCACAAATTCATCAAAAACATAAAATTAAAAAAAAATATATATTTAAAAATTTCAAATTTTTTTGCCCCAGTCGTTCATGGGCCCCCTACCAGCAACCCGTGTGCCAAATTTTGTTGCCCTGCGCCCTGTGAGTTTTTGAGGCTACATAGATACGCACACAGATTAATAGGCTAGATAATGAAGTTTATTCCTCTTTCGTGCATGTAAAACATTCAAACGCAGAGGTTGCTGTTGCGGTGGATGTATGAATTTATTTCAGTGAATTGTACAAAATTGATTTATTTATTTATTTATTTAATCATTTCCATTCAAAAAGAGAAATGCTAAAAGCCTTCGACACAATAAGAAGGGATTCATGGGAATGTTATAGATGAATTGTTCGGGTAGTTAGAAAAATGCAAAAATTTTTATGAACAATCTTTTTTAAAGTTGAGGAATTGAAATACTGAGAAAAAAAAGAGAAATGCTACGCTGTGATTCATTTTTTCTTTACCTCTCTTTATTATGTTTTTTTTAGACATTATTCTAATTAAATTTTTCTCCTATGTCTACATTGCATAAAAAAGCTTTACTACCCAAATTAAAATATATTTTTTTCAATATTTCCATTTTATGTGTATTTTCCATTTATTCAAGTGTATTTTATTATACATATTTTATGAATTTGAGTTGATTTCTGTTTAACGAATTTTCTTCATAACGAAGTATTTAAGTGTAATGATGAGACTTCGTTAAATGGAAGTTTCACTGTATTTCAATGAAGTAGCTAGTAGTTGTGATGATCTGTAACTTTTATAATTTTTATTAAATTGGTTTTTTGAAACCTTATTTTTTTTTTCTATTTAATAACAATATTTGTATTTTAAATTTATTTGTGTTTAAGTAATTATAACACACATTTTGTATAGCTAATAAAAATTTATTTTTAAATTTTTCCTTAGATTTAAAATGAAAAAGGATTTTCATTAAGAAAAGAAAAGAATTTTTTTTTTAATTTAAAGCTTTAATGTTAGGTTATAGCATTTCCCTTTTTTATTTTCATAATTACTGTAACTTGATATTTAGACAGTAATTTTGAATGCATGTGACACTTTCAAAAACTCAAATGTGTTATTTTATTTATAGCATTTATTGTGTGCCAGATAATTTTTACTTTCTTCTATCTTTACAAGAAGAAAGTATTGGATTCATGAAAATTTTCGACTTTCGGTTTTCGACGGATTTACACGTTTTAGGGGTCAGAGATTCCAAAAAAACATATTTTTACAAAATGTCTGTCTGTGAGTCTGTCTGTCTGTGTGTATGTGACACAAATTTTGTGGGCGCTCTATCTCAAGGACTAATGCACGGAATTTAATAAAAATTTATATTAAGTTAGTCCCTAATACAAATTGATGCTGATTAGTTTTTGGTGTAAATCGCTCAACAGGTGGCGCTGCTATGCTGCATTTCCCTCGATTTCTGCACTAGCTCTATCTCAAGAACTAATGCACGGATTTTCATCAAACTTCAGATTTAGTTAATCCTTGATATGAATTGGTGCTGGTAACGTTTTGGTGCAAATCGCCCAACAGATGGCGCTGCTATGCTGCATTTTGCAGCATTTACACGATTTTCGTAATAGCTCTATCTCAAGAAATAATGCACGGATTTTCATCAAACTTCAGATTATGTTGGTGCTTGACATGAGTTGACGGTTTGCACGTTGTGGTGTAAATCGCTCAACAGGTGGCGCTGCTATGCTGCATTTTTGTGATTTCCGCGATAGCTCTATCTCAAGAACTTATGCTCGGGTTTACAACAAACTTCAGATTCAGGTATACCTGGATATGAATTAGTGCTGTTTATGTTTTGCTGTAAATCGTTCAACAGGTGGCGCTGCTATGCAGCGTTTTTCTCGACTTCCACAATAGTTCAATGTCCAGAACTAATGCACGGATTTTCATCAAATTTCAGATTCAGTTAGTTCTTGACATGAATTGATGTTTTTTACCTTTTGGTGTAAATCGCTCAACAGGTGGCGCTGCTGTGCTGCATTTTTTGTGATTTCCACAGTAGCTTTAGCTCCAGAACTAATACACGGATTTTCATCCAACTTCAGATTCCGGTATACGAATTAGTACTGTTTGTGTTTTGGCGATTCCGGTTTACGATTCCGGTATATGAATTAGTACTGTTTGTGTTTTGGTGCAAATCGCTCAACAGGTGGCACTGCTATGCTATATTTTTCAAAATTTCTCCTACAGCTCTATTTCAATAACTAATGCACGAATTTTCATCAAATTTCAAATTCATGTATACTTTTATATAAATAAATTGATGTAATTTATTTTACTATTTAAATGATTTAATTGACGTGATTTATATAGAAGAAAGTTTTGTGATGGCCACAACATACTAGTTAATAAGAAGAAGTAATTAATAAAAAATTAAGTTTTATACAATTAACATTTTATGATATTAATGTAAACGTTCAAATATTAACTTCTAATTATCTAATTGCAATTATTTTGTATGTGTATATATATAAACATATGTACGTACTACTGAGATTTTTTCTAACAAAATGTTTAGGAGGGCACTAAATTTTTACTCCTCATTTTTGTTGTTTGTCTTTGAGTAATATAGCAAAATTCAAAATTTTCAAATTTTGTCTCTAAATTCACAAAATGTTTGGGAGACATCCCCCTCCCTTCACCTTTTATAGAATTGATGTCTCTTGTTTCACACATCTAATTAGCATTTTGTCACTTTCAGTAATAAAATAGTAATATATGTTCCAAATTAGATTTTTCTGTTTCTTGACCCGCCTGTTTTATCATTTATTACCCAAGAAAGAGAGTGATTGTTAACTTTTCTTTTAAAGAAAAATATGCTAACAGTGATATTCTAATTCTTCAAACCTTTTAGACATTCTTTGAAATTAGAATTTTATGTGTTGCATAAAAAAAATATTTTAGTGTAAAACTTATGAGAGAATTTTCCATTAATTCCAACTGAGGTAAAAATGTCCTGGTCTGGATTAAAACCCGGAACCTTTGGTTTCTTTTACCTTTGAAGTGGAGGAAAAAAAATGTATATATACAAATGTTATAAATTATGTTTGATTGATATATTCTAAAAATTCGCTCGGGCTTTATTTTTATTCTAGCCCTCGGGCTCGTTCTTTCTGAAACCAGAAAACTATATTTATTTATGTATAGAAAAGATTGAAAGAACTCCCCCCCCCCCCCGTTTAAAATTACTTTTCAAGTCTTTTCAATGTTATTTAGATCAAAATGAAGGGGTAACAAAAATCGTGTTTATTTATTTTAGTATTTGATTGCTGTTTCAAAAGAAAATTTGTGATGTTTTCAGATTTATGTGTACGGCATTATAATCATTCTTCATATGAAAATAACTTTACTGGGTATTATATCTATTTGTCATGAACTCTGCTCATGCTAAGGACTCTGTAGTAGATTTACGAGATCACTTTGCTTAATAAGTAAATATAATTACTTTATTATTCCGATAGGAAGTAATCAGTCAGTGTTTCTTCTTTTAATATAAAGGCATCTGACCTTTAAGATAACGGTGTCAATTTTGTAATTTATGTTGACTTTCCGGTTCACGCCAATCACGGAAGACTGTTATGAGAAAGGAATCAATTATAGTTAAAGATGTATCGGTAAAGAGTGGTATCAGGCTCGGGCTTTAATGACAAAAAATCTTTCAGGCTCGGATTTAAAATCGTCGGGCTCGGCCAGGACCGGGCTCCAAAAAACGAGCCTGAACTCATCTCTAATATATATATCATCATCGTCAACTGTTTTCCATCCACTGTTGGATGTAGGTCTCCCCCAGATTTTTCCATTATTTCCTGTCCAGTACTTTGGTTATCTAATTAACTCCAACCACATTTCTGATTTCATCATTCCATATTACCTGATGTGTCCTTGTTCATTTTGCATCTCTGGGACACTACTGTGGGGTGTTTGTACTAGTGGTGGGTATAATGAGTTATTTTTATATCCGAATGAATCATTCAGGCATGAACAAAAGCAAGCTGCCAACCCTATTCTTTTTAATCAATTAAAACAAAAAAAATTCTTAAAAAAGAAAAGCCACATAAAAATAATTATTTCCTTTTTAAAAATTACTTTAAAACAGTATTTGTCTTAAAGAAAGAAGGCTATTTGGGGCAGTTAGAAGGTCAAAACCTAAAATATATCGAATTTTCGATTTTTTTAATATTTTGAATCTACCAGTTCTCTTCTTTCTACTGATACATTACTTTTGTTTCTATGGCAACCAGAAGTTGGAAAATTTTTAGTAATTCTGTTTGTTTATCTACTTTACTACTAGTGCATTTATTTACTTTAAACTTGATTTTCTCAAAATGTTGTTTTTTTTAACTTCAATGTACCTTTTTGAAAAAACTATTATGCATTATGCTTTGAAATTTTGCTTGAACATTCTATACATATCCCTGTTTAATCTGAGGTGAATTGTTTAAACTCATAAAAAGAACTTTTTTTTATTATTATCATTATCTTTGAAAAAAAAAATGCATGTTTTTTAAAATTTGAATGTGGTTTCTACTTCAGATAAAAAAAAAAAAAAAAAAAAGAAAAAAAAATCTAAGTTTTATTTAATTATAAATTTAACTATAGATTATTAAGAATTGTTTATTTTAAGCATAAAATTTTTTTCAAGTCCATATCTTAAGTAGTTTATGAGAAAAGGTACATTAATTTAACATGGCAGGTATAGGGATTCCAACTGCCCTTAAGACAATATATTTTATCTCTCATCCAGACTAGTGTTCACTCTAGGGGGGGGGGGGGCAGCGTTGCTATTCATTAAAAAGAGCACTACTGCAGCAGAAAAGGGCACTATTGCAAGAGAAAATTTATTATTGCCTTTAGTTAAGGAAAAGAAAGGGGGGGGGGATATGTGTAATTTTTAGGTATGATAAATAAACTAACATTAATTTGGAAAGCTTTTCATTATGTATATTATGTCAGCAAAATTTTAATTAAAAATTCTGGTTGCCATTTGGCAGTTTAGAATTCACATTAAGTGCTCATACTATGCAAACATCACCCTTGAAAGGGTTAATATATGTGAAGAAAAACAGTATTTGTAATATTTAGCCAAGGAATTGCTTTCATACAAACAACTATTGATCATAGGTTATAAAAGTCAATAAATTATTTTGTACTTCCTTCTTTATTTATATGTTTAAATATGTAATTTGTTTATTTTAAGCGTTAACAATCTTAATTTCTCCAAAGTATGATTTAAAATTCTAAAAGAATAAACAGATATGAAAATCAGCAAAAAAAAATCCCAAATTTACAAAGCACTTGGAATTAGTCCGTGTGGATTAGTGATCTACTGTAGCCGTAATTCATAAACATGAACTTATTAAGCATTAAACAAACATTTTATTTTCCACTCCAAATTAATTTCCCTTAGTTTTTAGCATTGCAGGCAGCCCCCTGATCTTGTCCCCTTCTCAAATTGTTTCTGCCTCCGTATTTCATAAATTACATTAAATTGAAATCATGCAAATTGAATTTTACTTAAATTATGGATTTTAGGTGTATGTTCCTTAAATTAATAAAATCGTCTGAAACTTTTTGTTTCTTTGGAGTTACTAGTAACTTTTATATACTTTATTTTTATAATATATTTATAAAGTTACAATAGTAACATTCTTTTATGTACTAAAATAAATAATGTTATTATTTATTTGTTTAACAAACTTTTGAAGGTGGTCATTTTAAAACAAACTAATAAAAAAAATTATATGCACAACTTTCTATAGTTATTGTTTATTCAATTTGTTTTTCCTATACTCATTTTTATATCTTTTCAATAGGTTTTTGTTTTGGATCTGAGAAAACTATAACATTACATATAATCTTATTCGTTAATCATCATTTCATCATCTTTATGAGAGAGCTTATTCAATCATTTTTAATATTGGAGGACAATGGACATTTCATAGAAGAAATGCACTTGTGGTGATAGATTTTTCTCCCCCCCAGAATGTGTGCCTAGGAATTGTACAGTAAATTTTGCTTTCAGTATTGGAATTATGGTTTTTGTCATTTATTATGTGTAATAAAATATGCTATTGTATTTTAAACTAAAAACTGACTCCTTCTTGTACTTATTTAACAATTTTGATGGAATTTCTCGGATAACTCTTAGTGACAGATTTAAATTAAAATTCAGATGTCTGAATTAAATTACATAATTCCATTTAAAATAAGTCAATGTAAAATATAGAAAAGAGATAATTTGTAAAACGATAATAGTATTCATGAAGGGGGAAATACATTATACGGTATATCCAAGAATATCATTATTCATTTATTCCATTTATATATATATATATATTCAATAGGGATGCACTAAATGGCAATCTTGGCCAAATACCAAATATTAAGCCCTCACACACCAAATATTGAATATTTGGGAAGCTTATTATTTCTGTATTTCAGAAGTTTAGGTTTTAAAGCTATTAAAAAGTTAAAATTTTAAAACAATTCATCATCATATATAACATAAATATTCCATCTTGATGAACATGACTCTTTCAACAGTAAATTTTATGGTTTTATACCTGTTGATATACTGATTAATTCAGAATAGAGATTATGGTAATTATTTTCTAAACAACCGATGATAAAAACATACTTTCAATCACAAGAAGCAATCAATGGATATATATCATGATACATATCATGATATATATCTGATATTTATTTTCAAAATATGATTTTCGATATTTTCATATACTTGATGTTTATTTTCTAAATATTGTACATGATATTTTTGATATTTTCAGTCAAAACAAGTATAAATGAATTTTTCAACTGTTCTTGATTGATTGTGTCATTCTGCAGATAAAATTTTTTTGTTCCAGCAGCGTCTTTGTTAGCAGTATATATTCTCCAAGCTTTACATTTCAGACTGAATTTTTAAATGTAGAACCAATAATTATGAGTAATATTTACATAAAAAAGCTATTGAAAGATACTGTCTGATTTAGATATGTTATTTACAGCTTTATAAGAAAGAAGTTTTTCTGTTTTATAAACACTAAATAATGACAATTGCCAGGTAAGCTCATAGATAAAGTTAAATTTGGGTCTTTTTTTTTTTCATAAATTAATTTTTCAATGAATAAATATTTAAATATAAATTAGATGTAAGTATTTAAATTTCCTTGAGCAACAAAAGTTTTTCTCTGAGCAAGAAGTAATGAATGTTCATAGACTACAGAAAAAAATTACTGACAACAAACCAAAACTTAAACTACCAGTTTGATGTGTCAATGTTTTTTTTTTTTTTTTTTTTTAAAAAAAAAAAAAGATCAGCAAAATTTGTATTGTATATAATTTAATTTTTCTTTAAATTAACTTAGTTATTAAATATATTAAAGCATTGTTGCATTTTGTTTTTCTTTTCCATTGTAATTGTAATTTTTGTGCAGTTGTTGCTAAGTTATAGTCATACTTTAAAAAAATAAAATGTAAATAAAGGGATAATCTATAATCCACAAAACTCTTGACCCTAAGTGTGTGGATTTCAGAGAATCAACTGTATTTGATCTTCAATTTTGTTACATAAAAAAAAAGAAAGAAAAGAAAGACATTTCGAATATTTTATTTGTTTTTAATGCTAAGCGCATTATACTTCAGTTTCTAATTTATATGGAGTCTGAAAATATTTATAATTATGGATCAACCGAAACAGGTTTTTAAGGCTGAAACTGAATTTCTGTGATCTTCCTATTTTCGGCCGAAAACGAAAACAAAAATATCCAAAAATATTTAAAAAGTAATTAATACATACATAAATATACACAATAATTAATTATATGTATTTATTAAATATGCATAATTATTAATTAATTATACATATTCATTAAATATACATAATTATTTATTAATTATACGTGTGGCCCAAATTGGCTCTCTGTGCCTTAGACCCAAAACTTTTTATTTTCATATAAAATAAAACTTAATGAATTCATCAACGGAACAGAAAGATTTTCTAATTATATGGTTTTCATTTAATTGAAAAATGTTTTAGTTTTATGTATACACACCTCGATTTATCTTTTATAATGATTTCTGTAAATGATCATCTGTTATACTAGAACTTTCTCAAAGAGTTACAGCGGTAGAATTCATATAAAAAAGTCACTGGTCCCAAGGACCAGTAAGCATAAGAATTTACTGGTCCGCAGTAATCATCACTGAACTGCTACATAAAATTTTATTAAGTCCCTTTAACCCTTTGAGTGACCCTCTCCCTTCCTGGAATATAAATCAAACTTCCTTTGCAGTTATCCAAAATTTTCATCATAATAAAATGTAAAATAATAATTTGTTAAAAATTATTGTAAAAACAGTGCATAAAGAAAAACTATAAAATTATTAATTAAATATTTCATTTCAGATTATCTATTTCAACTGACTAAGGTTTAATGCAATTTTTTTAAATTTATTTTTTTAAATAAAATTATGCGATTTGTGTTTGATTGCATTTTTCTCAGGGACGGGAAAGTTTACGTTTACCTTTCAGAGAGGGGAGAAAGTTACTGGCCCTGCGGACCATTAAATTTTTCAAATTAGTGGTCCGATTGAATTTTTGGTGGTCTCGGACCAGCGGACCACCAAGGATTTCGAACGCTGGAGTATTCGAAACACTTCTGCAGTTTAAAACTGAAAATTTTCTATTACTGTTATGTCTGCAGCTTTTAATGAGCACGTGAAAAAGTTTAGTTATATATGCATTGTTTGCTTTATAATTTGCATTCACGTTTTGAGTCAGTCATAAGACTGATAATTATAAACAACTAAGTTCGTAGGAATAAATAGTCTCATTTGAACCGTTAAAGCTCAAATCGATGAGTAATGTTGAAAATTTTCGAAGGAATAAACAAGATTTTTGGAATACTGATAGTTTCAGTTGAGTTTCGGTCCAGCCAAATTTTTGGCGAAACTCAGATTTTGGGCCGAAAACGAAACCGAATTTTCAGTCGATCTCTATTTATAATCATCAGTAAGATGACTATTTTGAAAATACTAGATATATATATCAAAATATCAGATTTTTTGATATTTTCGAAAATATCATGATAGTTATGAACCTTGACAAGATGTATACATCTACTATACAGTGAACTCCCAACTATCCGGCTCTCAACTATCCGGCCCTCCGTACTATCCGGCCTATTAGAAAAAATGAAGAATGTTGCAAGCGACCAAGGGAGGCAGGTTTCCGTCCAGGTGGGTGTCAAAAGCATGGGAAAATATTCCAAACATAGTAATTGCAAGGTCTTGGAACATTCTTTTGCACCAAAAAGGTAGACATAAGCCCGTGTGGGAAACTGCATTGGGAGTTGAGAAAGATAATCTTATTCCATTGCTGAAAAATATACCAGGCTATGACGATGTCAATGCAGAAGACATTACAGAATGGATGGTAAACGACGAAGTCAGTGAATTAATTGAATACGATATTATAGAAGTGTTGACAGAAGGATAAATATCAGAAGTAGTGATGGGCGATAACGAGATGTTTTTCTCGATGACTACAGTTTGCAAATTTCTTTTATAAATCATATATTATGTATTATATACGTCATACATTTATCAAGAATCGTCTGCGGGTGAACTGGAATGAGTCGATGTTAATAAAGACTAGGTGACTTCGACCGCTAGCGGGCCCCTCCTTTAATCGGGGCCCCTAATTTATACGTAATCTAGTAATATGAAATCACGAACAGGTTACCCGCTATATACGGCACTGATATATGATAGCAGGCGGGTGTGGTGTGCACGCACTACAAAATCTTGTAAAAAATATAATATCGAAATGAATGAACCTCGGACCAGATCTCTTGGGGGAGGGGTCAAAGCGAGCGGAGGAGCACAGCAGCTGCATAATATGATTAAGTCGTCACAGGTCTTTAGGCCTTTCCAACCATATGTCACATGAGAAGTCTGGATCTGAATTTATAAAAATGCCCTCCCCGTGGGGGCAAAGGGAGAAAGGGGTGCGGGAGGTGGATAACATGAGTAAGTGGTCATAAGCCTTTCCAACAATATGTCACATGAGGGGTCTCGGCTAAATTTAGAAAAACACCCCCGTGGGGGAAAAGTGGGGGGGGGGCGGTCACCGGAGGTGCATTACATCAATCAGTAGTCACAGACCTTTCCAACGATATCTCACATGTGGGGTCTTGGCTAAATTTGGAAAAGTGTCCTGAAATTTCATATATTATAAATAATATTTAGCGGAGGGCTCTATAAAAAAATCCGGATCTAAACCCTCGCAGTAGGGGCCAAATTGGGGAGGGGAGGAAGAAAGTCTCATAATATGAAAGAGTCATCCGAGAGCTTACCGATGACGTATCACATGACTGGTCCAAAAAAAGTTTGAAAATTGCTCCCCCTCCCTCCCCCCGTGGGCCCACTCTTTCTCCCCGGAATTCACACAGCCGCCACTTTAAAATTTTTATGTTCAATAAATAATATTTACCGGAAGACTGCATAAAAAACCCACATCTAAAGTGATATTTAAATTTATTATAGAAATCGGCTACGGTTTTAAAAATTTGATCGCCCCTTCCCCATCCCCCTTTGGGCGAAGAAAGGTTCATAGTATGAAAGAGTGGTCAAAGGGCTTTTCGATTATATGCCACAGGAAGGGTTCGGTAAAATTTTTAAAATTGCACCCCGCATGACTCCACTCTCACGTCCTCCTCCCTCGAAATCACCCGACCCACCTTCCTCTTTGAAAGTTTTATATTTAATAAATAATTTTTATCGGAGGGCTCCAGATATGTGACATCTTGGTAGGGTTAAATAAGAGAAACTTTGAAAATTGGGGCTTCATTTCACAGCTCATTGTCATGCCTCTTTCTCTATCTCGTCCCTTGGTAATCTCGATAAATTTTCTTACTTTTCTTCTCTGCCGAGGACGAGAGAAATCCTCGAAAAGCTTCTCATAGCGAAATGTTGAAATGCGCAAGAGAAATTCTCGAAAGGCTTTTCATTGGGAGATTTCGAAAGGACGAGAGAAACCAGCGAGAGGCTTCCCATCGGGAAAGGTTGAAAACGGCGAGGTAAACTCTCGAGAGACTTCCCATTCCGAAAGGTTTAAAACCGCGAGAGAACAAACCATCGAGCAGCTTCCCATCTGGAAGCCTCGAAATGCTGGAAAAATCATCGAGATGAGATTTGCCGAAATGCGAGATGGAAATGAAGCTTTCAGAGTCAAACTTACCGCATTTCTGGTTTAAGTCATAATTTCTCAAAGGAGTCCATCTGCTTATCCAATCTCTTTTTAGCTCACAGGCTATCTAAGCCTGAGAGCTGTACCCGTCGGTTCTGTGTGTATGCATGTACGTACGTACGTATGTATGTACGTAACGCGATAACTCTTGATTAATAAAATGTACGATTTGCTTCAATTTTTTTTATGTTCATTCTGATAAGGCGTTCCGCTGATTAGTTTTGACGGTTCATTGGTTAAGGATAAAGGGAGAGAAGGGGGGCTCCCCCCCTCCTTAATTTAGATAAATAGGTTTTTCATGCAGAATTATTCGATTTGCTCCAAATTTCGTATACCGGTTTATTATGTTAAGGAGCTTCCCTGATTAAACTTGGAGGTTCATTAGTTAAGTATGAAGGGGGGCTAGACCCCCTCCTTAATTTAGATAAATGGGTTTTTCATGCAGAATTATTCGATTTGCTCCAAATTTGGTATACCGGTTCATTATGTTAAGAAGTTGCCTTGATTAGATTTGGAGGTTTACGGGTTAAGTATAAAGGGGGAGAAGGGGGCTGGACCCCCCCCCCTCCCCTTAATTTAGATAAATGGGCTTTTCATGCAGAATTATTCGATTTGCTCCAAATTTCGTATACCGGTTTATTATGTTAAGGAGCTTCCCTGATTAAACTTCGAAGTTCATTGGTTAAGGATAAAGGGGGAGAAGGGGGGGCTGGTCCGGCCCCCTTAATTTAGATAAATGGGTTTTTCATGCAGAATTATTCGATTTGTTCCAAATTTGGTATACCGATTTATTATGTTAAGGAGCTTCCCTGATTAAACTTGGAAGTTCATTGGTTAAGGATAAAGGGGGAGAAGGGGGCTGGTCCGGCCCTCTTAATTTAGATAAATGGGTTTTTCATGCAGAATTATTCGATTTGCTCCAAATTTGAGATACCGGTTTATTACGTTAAGAAGCTGCCTTGATTAGATTTGGAGGTTTATGGGTTAAGTATAAAGGGGAGGTGCTAGTCTCCCCCTTAATTTAGATAAAAGGCTTTTTCATGCAGATTTATTCGATTTGCTTCAAATTTAATATACCGATTTATTCCGATATGGCGCTTCCTTCATTAGGTTTGGAGGTTCATTGGTTAAGTATACAAGGGCGAAAAGGGGGAAAGTCCCCTCCCCTTAATTTAGATAAATGGATTTTCATGGAGAATTATTCAATTTACTTTAATTTTTTTTTCTATGTTCGTTCTGATAAGGAGCTTTCCTGATTAGATTTGGAGGTTCATTAGTTAAGTATAAAAGGGTTAAATTGGTTAGACCACCCTTAATTTAGCGATATGTTTCTTTTTTTCATGCAGAATTATCTGATTTGCTTCAAATTTGATATACTGAAGGTTGATTTGATATAGTTAAGGAGTTTCCCTGATTAGATTTGGAGGTCCATTGGTTAAGTATAAAAGGGGCAAACGGGGGATATTTCCCTTCATTTATTTTTTGAGGGACATTATTCTTTGAAATAAGAGTATAATATGCAATTAGTGTGAATAACCTGTGAGCTCAATGCCATCAGTTTAACTGGCACTTATCTTTTTATTGCTATTAACCGATGTTAGTTATGAAACACAGTGGTTTATGTATTCAGTTCTGTATAGTCCTAGTTTCAAACTTTACTGTTAAATTTAGTGTCATTTTGCCCCGAATTTTCAATGTTTCTCTTATTTTAGCTCTGCCAAGCTGCCCCATACCTGGAGACTCAGATAAATACTATTTATTAAATACAAAAAGTTCAAAGAGGAAGGTGAGTGAATTCTGGTGGGCGCGAGAGTGGACAAAGGGGTGGCGGGTAATTTTCAAACTTTTACCAAACCTCTCCTTGACATATCATCGGAAAGTCCTTTCACCATTCTTTTATATTATGAACCTTTCTCCTTCCAGAGTTGAATTACGGAAGGGGGCGGGGGGGAATTTTTTTTTTTTTTTAATTGTAGAGATTTCTACAATAAATATCATTAAATGAGGTTTTTTAATGGAGCTCTCCGATAAATATTATTTACTAAATATAAAATTCTAAAAGTGGGGCTGCGTGATTTCCGGGTATATTCTGGGATAAAAGAGGGAACCCAAGTGGGAGGGGTAGATTTCAAACTTTTTTTGGACCAGTCATTTGGTATATCATCGGAAAGTTTTCGGTTATCATCGGAAAGTTACTCTTTCATATTATGAACCTTTCTTCTTCCCTCCCTAGTTTGGCGCCCCGAGAGAGGCACTTTTCGAACTTTTTTGAAATCGTAGCGTTTTTAAACATTTTAGATAGGATTTTTTTAAGGAGCCCTCCGATAAATAATTTTTTATATATGAAAATTTCAAAGAGAAGGATGGGCAGGGTATATTTCGGGGGGCACGATAATTGGAATCGGGGGAGTTGGGACTCTTTTCTATCATTTGCTGACACCCTTCATGTCATATATCATTGGAAAACTCTGTGACTACTATTTCATTTTATATATCGCCCGTGCCCCTCCCCTTACTTTGCCCCCGCGCGGGGGCATTTTTCTAAATTTAGCCGACACCCCTCATGTGACATATCGTTGGAAAGTCCTGTGACCACTTATTCATATTATGCACTTTCCTTGCCCCTCCCCCCCTACTTTGCTCCCCGCGGGGGTTCGTTTAATGTGTTCCAGTCGAAGACTTTCTAAAAATGGGGAAATTAAAGATCCAATCTCAAATGACGTAGAAAAATCAATAAAAAATTTTGATCCCTTTTATCATCCTTTAGTTCATGTTTTTGCCACTAGGGGGTGCTTTTTATTCTTTTTTTTTTTGCCATTTTGGTGCTAATTGCCGAAAAATTCTAATTTTTGATACTTAAACTCCCCTTACCGCTTCATAGCTACTCGCGTTTTTTCAGCTTTTTTCAAGCAGGGGCAACCTTACAAGACTTTTCCAGTCTTATGGCTCCTTTATAGCCTCCCTTTGGTTTGTTGTTTTTTTATTCCATCTGTTTTCAGTTGCCCTATATTTAATAAAATCTGCCTTATATAAATGTAAAAACAATGATTTTAATAATCGATTCCAGAACATCTCCTTTGTAGATTCTCGAAAATAATCGATGACTGTATCGATTGTGTATTTTACGATAACGATTTTTTTTGATTGGTAAATTTTCGAGAATCGCCCATCACTAAGCCCTATCACTACTATGAAATTGTCGGCCAGAATAATAGCTAAGTTTTCCAATAGCTGTTTTTAGCTTTTCTCGTTATAATCGATTGTAAAACATCTCGATTGTAGATTCTAGGAATTAATCGATGGCTGTATCGATTGTGATTTTTTACGATGACGATTTTTCTCGATTGTCAAATTCTCGAGAATCGCCCATCACTAATCAGAAGAAAAAGATTAAAAGGATTGTAGGAAAAATCTCATCCCACATTCGTAAGGGTTCAAGACGATTGGGGCAGCACTGTTGTACAATAGTCAGCAGGAATAGATGCCAACTGATATCATCTACTTGCCTAAATGGAGGGACATTGCGCTGCGGAAGAGGGCTAACAGGGAGAAGCAGTCCTCTATTAAGGATTTTTTCAAAAATTAAAAACTGTAAGTTTTGACTGTTATCTTATGCATAACTTTTCATATTTGTGCAATCATTTATTAATAAACAATAAAATAAAATTTACTCATTTTTTTACGAATTAGGATTGCGTTTTATGTTAATGTTTTGCTTATTTTGAAACTGTATGTACTGTATATATAAAATTTATCGTAATATGTGTATAACATGTGTTTTTAATATCATGGCAGGGAGGTGGAGGGCACGAAGTTAATAAATATTTGTAGAACTCCGGCCTATCCGGCTTTTTCGTTATCCGGCCTACCCTTCTGCCACATTAGGCCGGATAGTCGAGAGTTTACTGTATATATAAATTGCAAATGGGAATTTCGTTCCGACTGTTTATAACTAGAGATCTTCTGAATGGATTTTGATGGGACTTGTACTGTTAGTTAGACATTTTTGCAAAAAATATTTTAGTATATTGCATATTGTTCTGTGTTGCTTAGTTATCCCTTTTAGGGGCAAATAATTATTTGCACCTAATGTAGAATTCACATTAGAATATTTGAAAAATTTTACTTGAAATTAGGAAAAAGAAATTTAACAGCATTTTTTCATCAAAGTTAGAAAAATAAAATTTCATTAAAAATTTCTTGTACGAATCTTCATTAAAATTAAGTGGGATAAAATATATTCCACTGCCCTGTAAGGTTTAAAGAATTATGGAGGAAAAGTCTGTAATCAGATGGACCTAGCCTTTTTAAAAAGGTTCTTCTGAATGGATTTTGATGAGACTTACATTGTTAATTAGATAATTGTCCAGGAAATTAAGTATACAACATATTATTATACATTGCTTAGTTATAGAATTAAGAGAAAAAGTTCTATAATAAGGTGAAACCGTTTACGAAAGATTGGCCTTTTTAATAAGTTTTACAGAATGGATTTTGGCATGATATTTTAACAAATTTTTTAGGCATGGTATTAGTATGTTGCATATCATTCTATCCTTCTTTACCAGATAATGATCAACTAAAAATGTTAGTCCTTAACAGTCTAAATTTTGTCTGACTCATTAGAAAATAATCGTTTTCAGCAGTGTGGAAGGACATTCGATGTTAAGATCCATATTATTTTAAAACACTAGATCAAATTCTCCAATATATTGTGTTCGATTCGAGGTGTGTTTGGAGAAACCGACCTGCATAGTGGGTGAAGCCTGCTAGTATCAAATATAGCTTTCAGATATGGTGTTTGTTTTATAAGGGATTGTATGCATATCAAAATATGAAATTTTTAATTTTTGTATGACATTTGAGTTCTATATTGAGAAATAAATATGTTTTCCATGTTTTGATAAGTAAAACAATAAAAATATCATTCTTCTACAAGCAAAACTTAGCATGGTTATGGTAATTGAAAGTATGTTCCTATAATCAATATTTTGAGATAATTTTCTTAAATCTATTTTTCATCACCCAGTATATCAGCTTGCACTTTAAGAAAAACGTATAATCTGTATTTACATTAAAATAATAATAATAATTAAGAAATATTAATAAGATTGACATTAATTTTTCGTTTGTTGTAATTTCATATTGCATGGAGTAACTGGAATTTCGCTATGAAACTATAAGCTGAGAAAGTGCCTTGATCACAATAAATTCAATTACGTAGCATTAGCTTTTTTATTTATTTTTTAGAATAAAGAGATACTAGTTTTATTTTGTGATTTTCATAATGATCTTTTATATAATGTTTCTTTTTAATTTCAAGTTTTAAATGTTTTAAAAAGTAAAAAAATCAAAATATGATTTTTGGTTTTAAATAAATTTTTATTTAAAAAGGTATGAACTTTCCCCCCCTTAATTTTATTAAGTACTAAAGGGCTTGTTCACTGATGCTTGCCAAATCCTGGAAGCATACTTTTATTACTGCTTTAAAACCTAAATTAATGGTATACATCACAGAAAATTTGATTATAGTAATTTCTACTAATCAAAAGAATTTTCTTGTGTACTACCTTTACCTTATTAATTTTCCCTTTTTCTGATTTACTTACCAAGTATCAGGTTGGGTTTTTACTAGTAAAATCTAGTTTTTATCAGGACATGGCAAAAACATGATAAAAAGTAAAAAAAAAAAAAAAAAAAATCCAGAAAATACTCAGCCTCTATATATTTATCAATAAATATCAATTTATTGTTTAGAATTCATATTATAATAATTAAAAAAAATATGATATAATATTAATTTAACATCTTCTTAATTCAGAAAGAAATTTGTCGATAACTGAGATGAACAATTATTTGAATTTTTCTTCATATTTCATCAGATTACTACATTCGTGTTCACAAAGTTTGTCGAAAAATCTCGTTTTCAATTCTTCTTGTTTACCTGAATTTTATCAGTACTTGTAATCCTGTTTGCATAACTGGGTTGAATCTTTTGGGACAGATGTCTTTTCTTAATAAAATCTAAGGCATGCAGCATAGAATTTATTTTATTGGACTAGAGGTCAGATATCTCCATATGTCAATTTCTTCTCTGCAGCACCTAAGTAAATTTTGATATTGTTCTTTTAAAAATATTAATTTTATATTGATGGAGCGATGTAGTGCAATTATTAAATTACAGTAACATTTTTTACTAGATTAATAGTTTATTAGTTGAATAATTGAAAAATATAAATTAAATCTATATCCAAAATATCCAAGCAATTCTTTCAGTAATTCGTTAAATAGTTTTAGAATTTTTCAACTGTCTGAAATTTGCTGCAACGTATTCCCTTTTGCTCCTGTAATTGATTCGATTTAATGCAATGTAATATTTAATTAAAAATGTTTATATTAGTAATAGAAGAGCTTCCATAAAGGTTTTAAAAAGTTCTTAATTTCTAGAATCAAAAGTAAAGCGCAACACATGTAATACATGACAATGCTTTTTTTAATGATCAATAAATGTTAATGTTTTCTAAGTAACAGTTCTTTATTGGTGGCGGATTATCATAGCTGTAAACACATATTTAAAAGAATATTAAGAGTTCAGAAGGAAAAACAAGATACCTTATTGCACAGGCGCAAACCGTATGATAAAAAAATAGGCTGCTGCATAGAATTTAAAGAGAGAGAGAGAGAGAGAAAAAGTTTCTTATCCTAGTTTACATTTAGATGTTAATCCTGCATTTGACGATGGTATCATGAATTATGTGACATTCTATAGAATAAAAGACTATTTGTCAAAAGTGATATTTTGGGAAAGTGTCGTTCTATAGAATAAGTTACAATTTAAATAATTAGTCAAGTGTGAGTATTACTTGTGCACAGAGGCTTCCATACAATAAATATATGTTTAGTATCTGGGCATTGCATTACACAAATATATTATTAAAAGTTGTTATCTAGGCTTTAAAAGCTGATGGCTCATAGTACGCCACCTGTTCTTTTCAAATTGTCCGTGTCTTTGAAAGTTGATCTTTGTTAATTATCCACAATTTTTTTCGAAGATCATTATCAACAATCCTTTTATACTTCTGCGACGATAGGTTCCTCCAGCGCTCATCAACTCCTTTGCTGAACATCCGCAAATCAAAATCTGTGTGTGGCGAAAAAATGCGATTTTTTTCAAAAACTATGTGACCTAGTGGTAATAGCTATAGTTTTCCTGCAAAGTTTAAATTAACTTCTACTACTGCTAATTTTTGTTTCAGTAGATTCGGAAATAGAGGAGGGTAACATATTTTTGCATTACATTTTCGATGATATTTCTGAAAATATAATACCTACAATCAAAAGAAATATTTTTTTGAGTTCGGTGTTACAAAAGCTTTTACGCGATACCCCCACACGATATACTAAGAAAAAAAATATTTTTTAAGTAACTTAATTAACCCCTCTACATTTTTCCTAAATGTATTTGTAAATAATTTATAAATATCTGGATCAATAGCCTTTATTACTTCAGCCAATTTGTACTTTCCACAGTTTATGAGAAAAATGACTGACAGGCGGACACAGGAGTGATCGTATAATGGTTCCGTTTTTACTTTTTAAGTACAGAACCCTAAAAATAATTATGTTATCATTTCTTTAAATTATAATTGAACGTTTGTGACGTGTCATTTCAATTATTTGTTTGTAAAAAGAAAATTAACTATATTTTAATCTTAGAAATATAAGCATTCATTCAAGTGGCTAAAAAGGGGGGGGGGGGATGCTTTATTTAAGTCAGTGATTCTCAATCGTTCTTATTCTACAGTACACTTAAACTCATTGTTAGACTTTCACGGCACACTACACTTATGATTTAAAAAAAAAAAAAAGAAAAAATATGGAAAGATTGTATGTTATTTTTGACTTATTTATTTGCAGAAACAAATGATTTATCAGATCTAAAACAAAGGCAAAATATTTATATAATTTGTGTTCAATAGAATGTTAAAAATCTTATAAGCTTATCTTAGCTTAGCTTTTAAGTTTAGCTTGTGTCATTTACTTGGTTTACGTTTAAAAGAATGCTAAAATTTTTAAGTGGACCAAGTAAGCGAAATTTGGGGAAAAAATCGATTTTTACTTTTTTATATCATTAAATAGTTTAAACTTTTATCTTTCCAACAATGTGTCACACATGTTTATATATAAAAAAAGAATTGTTGGAATTATTCATTCTTTTTAAGAGTACTTCACAGCTTAATGGCCATTTAAATCTTTGATTGACATTTTCTCAAAACTTGGATTTTTCATGTTTGTGTTTCTTTTTTTCAATATCTATTAGACTTAAGAACTCAGATTTTTTTTAATACTTATGTTATATTGTATACTTTAACACAGGGATTTAATGATTTGTTCAGAATAATTTATTTTAGGCAGTGAAATTTTACCAAAAGTGCTAATTTAAAAAAGATTTTCAATTAATAATTAATTAATTTTCAGTTTCACTTAGAAAGAAAATGGTCTGTTAAAATACGTAAAGCATGTTATTCTAACTACTCTAAAAATAATCTAGATCTCTATCTTCACCATTTCTGAGAAAAAGGTACATAAAGTTGGCGAATTTAACATGGCGGAGATGGGGCTTTCTCGGTTCCCTTAAACTTAAATGCATTAACTTTTAAACAGATCTGAAATTGACTTTTTATTTTTTAAATGAGAATATTTTTTGTAAGATAAAATTTTTGAACAGTCTGAAGAAAATACAGTCAAACCTCGTTATACCGCCATTACCCTTCGATAAATTTTAGGCGTTATAACGAGTTTGGCGGTATATCGAATTAGATAGCAATAAAAATTAATTTTGACACCATTATTATTATTATTATTATAAAAATAAATATCATAATGCATTTTTATTAAATTACCCCATAATATATAGTATATATAATTAATACTGCTTAATTCAAAATTATCTAATTAATGTGTGAAATTAACATGCACTTACCTCTTTATATAATCAATTTTAGAAGTAGATAATTATGCACATAACAGACACACACATACATTAAATCTCACGCTGAATTTATTTTACTTTAATTATCTTTTACAGGGAAATATTTTAAAATGCTAGTTTTTCTACAACTAAAAGATTGTTCATCATTTTTTTATCAGTTGCATGTTTTTCTAAAAAAATTCTTATTTTCCCAATGCATTTTTTAACTTCATCAGATGTAATATGCGGCATTTCAGCTTCTTCAGCTTTGCTGACAGATGAATTTGAATTTTGATTTTGATTGGCAGCAATTTCTTCGATTGTCAAGTCAAATCTTCAAATTTTGGAACACTTTTGTCTATATTAATGTACTCTATTGCCGATAGAGGATGCTCAATATCTGTTAATTTGTGTATTTCGTCTTGCAGTTATTAAAGTGCTGTACTGTTTTGTTTTCTAGTAGATCCTTCATATTTAATCAATCCAGCACGTTTCTAGCAGTTAACAATAATTTCTGTTGAAATTCCATCTCAGCTTTTTTTTTTTTATCATGCGTCTAGAATCATGTAAAAGGATTAGAGAAAAATCATCTTAACGATTTTTTGAATGATATGGCGCACGTGATACTTTAGGTAATGAGCTTTGAATGAGTTTATTGTACCCGCATCCAAAGGTTGTAAAAATCCAGTACAGTCAGGAGGTAAAAATTCAATGCGGATATTGCTCATTGGGTATGCTATGTGAAAAGTGGCATTATCCAAAATCATTAAGATATGGCGTTTGCTTCTTTTAATTTTTAAATTGAAGAAGCTTTGTTAACCATTTTTGAAATAATGCTGCAGTCATCCAAGTTTTCTTGTTATTCTCATAATCTACATAAAGAGCAGGATTAAAATTTTTAAAATGTCTTGGCTTAGCTGATTTTCCAATCACTGTCATAGTTTTCTTATCAGATCCATCACTATTCGTACAGAATACAAGAGGCAAATGATCTTTTTTCATTCTTTAGCAGGCCCACTCGAATTTGTTTTATCTGGCTGCAAACTGTAAAAAAGGCCACTTTCATCCATATTCTAAATGTCTTCCGGTTTATACTCTAGAATCAGCGCACTCAGTTTTTTGTGACCATTTAACACAACATCTTCATCAACACCTGCAATCTCACCACTTCGTATGTACTGAGAGTATCCTTGTCACTTTTTAAATCTCTTCCGCCAGCCACTACTGTATTTGGAATCTGTGATATTCATTTTCTGGCCAAGGACTTTTGCCTGCTCTCTGAAGATGTCACCGTTTATGGTAGCATTTTCAGCACTCATTTGTTGTATCCATGTGCAAAGGACATCCTCTAAGTCTTCATGTTTCGCTGTTTTCAGTATTTTTACATTTGACTGCAGATCGTTGGTGTTAATCCATTTTCCTGTATTCATCAAAATGTCTCTGATGCAGCGTCTGATAGCAGGTTTTTTCCAGAAAGTAGAAAAATGTTTGGAGATGTGTTGCTGTGATGCATTCACATTTCTTTCTTTATATTCACAAATTTCCCGCTTTTCCAAAATTGATAAAACTGCTCTTTTCGCCATAATAAGTTAAATTAAAGAGACAGGATATTTTACAGATTTAGCTTGTGAAATCTTCGAGGTTGCAATAAATAATGTCCGACCGAAACTTCGAATGACCGATTTTGCTTTGCACGCCGTTTTTTTTATTTTTTATCTAGAAATCCACATAAAGTGGACGCAGAAGTTCTTTTCTGCATTGTTCACACCTGAGAGAGGAGAGACCCTTTCGGCCAATGGCGTTCCACGCTTTCTCGCTCCAGAAACGCATCAGGTCAAGTGACTCGCCAGTCGGAATCAGAACCTTCACTTGTTCGGCAGCTCAGCGCCCGGTACTTTTCTTCTCCCAATGACATGCAGAATGGGTGGCAGGTGTTGAGAACAATACGAATTCTTTGCAAAAAAAGGAGGTGCCCTTTGAAATTCTTAACAAAAAATTTTAAAAAGAAAGTTATGCAAAGAAAATGCAGTAAATTCTTGAATTTTTTTTTTTTTTTTTGGCGGTATATCGAGTTCGCGCTTTAATGGATGAATTACATTGAAATTCCTATTTGGCAGATGTGTTCATAGACACTATTGGCGGTTAAATGGAATTGGCGTTATTTCGAGATGGCACTAAATCGCGGTTTGACTGTATATATATATATATATAAAAGAATAGACAAGTAATATTTCAAGATTCAAGTGCTGTGTTGAAAATATTCAAATTAAGGTCCTCATGCCTTTTCTTCATTTTATTAACAACAAAACATAAACACAACAATTAAAATTATTTAACAATTAAATAAGACTTATAATAAATTCCATAGGAGCATAGCATATCAAGCATAGCTCCATTTTCAAGATAAATTTATTCCATCTGAAAGAAAAACATATTTTTCGGGATTATTATGTAACGGTGTGAGTGACAGTCAAAACTTCACCATGGGTCATGTGATTCAATAAATTTTCAACATCCTGCACCTCCATGAACAACATGGGGGTTTATCAAAATTTTTCCAAGAAAGTATATCATAATTTTTTTGGTACTTTTTGGTTTGCCGGGCGGGCACCAGTGTTATATATACACATCTATATGTATACATATATATATACACACACATATATAGATATACATATATATATAGGTATACACATATATATGTGTATAAATATATATATATATATATGTGTGTGTATATATAACACTGGTGCCCGGCTAACTGAAAAGTACCATTTTTAAAATAAACAATAACATGTATAACTTCAATACAAGTAACCTGGTTTTCATTTAACAAATACTTCATATTTATCAGAAATTCAAATTCTTACACAATTTAAAAATTAAAACTAAAGTTAAGGTATTCAAGTAACCAATTTAATATAATAGTATTCAATATCAATATATATATTCCAAGTACAAATTTAAATTAGATTATAAAAGTTTAATTAGAAACAATAATATATCCAAGATAATAAAAATTCAAGAATGTAATCAAGTGAATAAAACAAACATTTTAAAGCCAATCAAATTTTAAAATAAATGGTTTAAATTTGAATTCAGTTCGAGATCCAAATAATATATGAAAGATATTATCAAAGTTCGATATTTTGTCGTCTAGATTAAATCATGCTACTCTGATAACAATATTATATATCAGCCATACTCATCATTTTTGGCTAAGCTAAAAATTAATACCTCCAGTGGTTGACTCGTCGGTTTATCATTGTGTTTGTCCTACAAACAAAGGTATGAAAACATGGAGGATAGTTGTAGGGCAAATACAGTGGTAAACTTGTGAGTCAACCACTGGTGATATTAATTTTTGGCTTATGCAGCACTTCACTTCCGGCAGATATGGATCATTAGATTCCCCTACTTCTACTCTCCCATAAAATAAAGGTTTTTTTCTTGTGCTTGATAACATAGGTTTTTGTGCTGTCGGCTCTTGGACTATTTAGATTTCCACAGTAGAGGCGATTGATATCTGCCATTTACCAATTAGACCGGCAGCACAGACAATCACCTCATCGAGTTCACGGATGAAATTCTAGGATTAGTTAAATCTTGATTCGCATATTAAAACGCAATCGGTCTGCCAAGTCATATCTCGGTGAAAACACCTGAAAAACTGATTTTAGAGGCTGACTCGTAGGTTTAGCATTGTGTTTTCCTGCACCAAAAGGTATGAAAACATGGAGGACTGGGAGCAGAAAAACACAATGGTAAACCTACGAGTCAGCCGCTAAAATCGGGTTTTTAGGTGTTTTCCACCAAGATATGATTTGGCAGACCGATTGCGTTTTAATATGTGAAACAAGATTTAACTAATTCTAGAATTTCATCCGTGAACTCGATGAGGTGATTGTCTGTGCTACCAGCTCCCGGACTGAATAGTAAATTGTTTTGGAAAGCATTTAAATTATCCGAAGCTAATTTCATTTCTTTATTAGACAGAAATGATTCTGTCTCCCATAAACATGACAAATCTTTTTCTTTAGATGAACATTAAACACTTAAACATTGAGCAAGATTGATTATTCTGACTCGTGGACCGATGACATAACGGTATCATTTTCAGGAATTCGATTAACTTCTTTAAATTAAGAATCTTGATTTTGAACTAATTTTTTACATTTTGTTTAGGGACAAAACAGGTGGTTATGTTGAGAACCCTCACATGTTTCACAGGGTTGAATCTTAACTTTACAAGCTGACTGTAAGTGTTTGAAAAAACACCAATAACATCTGCCATCTTATTTCAATTTGTATCTTTTTTGTTTATTTGTTAGGATTTTGCATTCTAATCCAATATGCGAATTGGAACTGCAAAAAATACAAGCCTTTTTAACAATTGTATTTAATGCAGCCGCTGACGGGAAATTATTTTTTATTTTAAATTTCCTTTTGGGATATTAAACTTTCGAACGAAATGTTTCTTGACTTTTGACCGAAAGTCCTGAAATTGAATTTGCATCTTCCATAGATTCAATTTCAAATTTGATAAATTTCATTAATTCATTAATATCACCCACTTTGTTAGGGTTTTTTTTTCCTGTGAAATTTTACAATTAAATTATGTGGTAATTGTTTTAACAATATTAGGATTAACAAATATCCAAATTTAACAGAATCAATACCCATAGCTTGTAAATTTCTAATACTGGCTTCACTTTCAATCATAAAGACTCCTAAGCTCTTTAATATTTGAAGAAAATTTAACAGGTTCAAGTTCTAATAGTTTATTTACAAAGCAACTTATTAACTGGTCTTGCTTTCCGCATCTTTCTTTCAATAAGGTTAAACAAGACTTATAATTTTCTTCTTTCAAAGCAAACCCAGCAATTGTTGTAAGCTTCACCAGTTAAGAAGGACTTCAAATATAAAAAATTATCAACAGTACTTAGATTCATTTGAATCTATAGTGCTTTCAAAACTATTAAAAAATTCAAAAAAATTACTTGGATCACCAAACGTGGTTATATTAAGCTTAGGCAAATTAACAACATTATTACTTTGAACAGATTCAGCTTGCTCGACCTCGAATTATTTTAATTTAATTCTGATAGTAGCTTTAGAATTAGTGATGGGCGATTCTGGAAAATTTGAGAATCGATTAAAATCGACATCGTATAAAACAGAATCGATCGCAATAAGAATCAATTCCCATATTCTAGATTCGATACTTGAATCGATATTTCTATGTTCACAGATTCACACAGATAAGCTGAAAAATAGTAATTCCAAAACGTAGGGAATCAACAGGGCCGTAACGACTATCTCTCACCCCTCACCTCCATTTATGGGGGCCCTATACAATGTTAGCGGCCCAGAAGAAAGCTACTACAGACCTTTGAGTCAAATAATAAGGTTTTTTAACTATTAAAATTATTATTTTTAAGATGTAATTTTGATAATAATTTATATTATATTTAAATTTATCTTTAAAAAAGATCTCGGTCATATAAAAAAAAAGAAAGAAATGATTTTTTTTTTTTTTCATCCGGAAAAGATGTACTTTCTACTCTTATTTCCTTCAACCAAACAGATGGGGACTTACTCCCTAAAACGTGTACAAACTTCTTAAAAATGCACAGATGAGCGAAAGTTTGAAGGCTCTAAATTTATTTAAAAAGTTAAATGGTTTTTCAGTCTTTTTAGGGTCTCCTATAAGCGTGGGAGAAATGCAAATATTGCAAATCTTCTTTTAAAATAGCTGTGATGAATGTAATTAACCAATTATTACATACTAATTATCCCCCAATTAATAATCAAAATTCTCCTTTTAATAATATATTTAACTAAAATTTCTTTCCCTTTTTAAAATATATATCTTCTTATCTCATTTACAGTTTATAAATATCTTTCTTTTTAATGTTTACCAAATTTTCAGCTGTTAAGAAAAAAAAATGTTCTCATCCTAGACCCATTAACAATGAAATAACATACTTTTCTCTGGTGAACAAATAAATAAAAGTATATTCCTTGATTATATGTTTCTTTTTTTTTTTTTTCCCAGCAGTAATCTAAAAACTATAAACAGTTATTGACTCATTCGCTGACATGCAGAGTGCACTCACTGAAACAATAATAAATAAAAAAGAAAAGTATCGAGTTGAAATGACATTGAGATCATAGTCTATTCATGCTAAGTGTATTTTATACTCTTACTTCAAAGAATGCCTTTCGAAAAATAAATTAAGGGGGAATCAGTCCCCCCCCCCCCTGTCACATCTCTATACTTAAACAATAAGCCTCCAAATCTCATCAGGGAAGCACTTTATCAGAATAAACTGGTTACCAAATTTGAAGCAAATCAGATAGAAAAACCCATCAATCTAAATTAAGAGGGGTTAGCCCCTGTTGCTCCCTTTATATTTAAACAATGAACCTCCAAATTTAATCAGGGAAGCGTCTTATCAGAATTAACCGGTATACCAAAATTGTAGCAAATCTGATAATTCTGCATGAAAAACCCATTTATCTAAGTGGGGGGGGGATAGTCCCTGTACCCCCGTCCTTTATACTTAACCAATGAACCCCCAAAACTAATCAGGGAAGCGCCTTATGAGAATGAACCTAGAAGAAAAAATTTGAAGCAAATCCGATATTTCTATCGAGAGTTAGCGCGTTACGTATGTACATACATACAGAAACTGCGGGCACATTAGCTCTCAGGCTTTGATAGCCTGTGAGCTAAAAAGAAAAGTGCCCAGTTAAACTGATGGCATTGAGCTCACAGGCTAGTCACACTAACTGTATATTATGCTCTTATTTCAAAGAATAGCGCCCCTCGAAAAATAAACTAAGGGGGGGGGTTGCCCCTCCCCGTTTCCCCTCTTTATACTTAACCAATGACCCTCCAAATGTCATCAGGGAAGCGCCTTATCGAAATAAATCGATATACCACATTTGAAGCAAATCGGATAGCAAAATCCATTTATCTAAATTAAGGGATATTAGCCCCCTGTTCCCCCCCTTCATATTTAACCAATGAACTTCCAAATCTAATTAGGGAAGTGCCTTATCAGAATAAACTGGTATACCAAATTGGAAGTAAATCGGATAGCAAAACCCATCTATCTAAATTACCCAACAAACAACGGGCCGCATGGCGTATTCGTTGCGGCCAGGGTGAGTTAAGGCCATTTGTAGCCAAACAATACAGTGCCGTAAGTGACGCGCCGGTAATTACGGCAGCTATCACCAAACAGGCTAGGGATCGGAAGCGAGAAAACAGTTGCGTTTATTTTACCGGTCAATCATTGAGGGCAATTTCCGGCAAGCATTTAATGTATCCTCATCGTTTAGACAGTAGAGGGCTAATATTACCTAACCGACATATTTATTTAAAGAGAGGAAATGTATTTTTTCTTCATTTCTTTTAAATTAATCTTAATTACTTTAAATGTGGGTTTTAGTAAAAATATAAATACGTTATGAGATTTATATTTAATGCAGCAAAATAGATTAGATATTTTTATTTAGTTTTATCATATTTTTACAAAATATAAAATAATATATCCAAACTAATCTTCGATATCTTTGCGTGGATATTTTTTTTATCGTCATACTGAAAACAATGAATGTAAAACAAAATAATATAAGATTTAAAGTTGTGAATTCAGTGTAAAGGTAAAAAAAAAAAGATAAAATTCCTTGCCTCTATTAAATTCCTAATGATTTATGCATATTTATTTGCTGTATTATAATTATTTCACTAATAAAAGTTATAGTTAAAGCCATATATATTTTTTCATATGCATAAAAATAGTTAATTCAATGCCAGATACATGAAAACAAATGTTAAGAAAACGGAAGAATTACAGAACAAATTTAGATAAAAAAAAAATAACAATAAATAAATAAAATGTCAGTTACAAGTGCTATTTGTTTAATAATAATAATAATAAATAAATAAATAAGTTTGACTGTACATTTTTGCGAGAACCAAACACATATGTATATATGTATATATGAAGTACAAAGAAAGTCGCAAGCTAATGTTAAACCTATGGGTAGAGTAGAATTCAGGACGCTTTTCACCGGGAGGGATTTCTGCGGCTCTAGGGGGGGATTGTTCATATTGACCATTAAAAACACAAAATCTCAAATCTTTCGGGGGAGGACATCTCATTGCTCCGGGGGGAATGTCCCCCCTCCCCATCGCCACCCTCTGAATTCAACACTGCCTATGGTAGCGTTCTTTTCAAATTTGTAAAAATGAAAATAACTTTATAAAACTAAAATTCTGCAACCAAAGTCAGAAAAGTAAACACTAACCAGGTTAGAATTTAATCTCAGCTATTCAAAAATATATGATTTAAGAAATAAGTGAATTTTATTTATCATGCTTTTAAGGACTTCTCATAAAAATATCCTCCATCCCTTCCCCCCAAAACAAATACAGCTTTCGTATTGCTAAGGCGATAAAGCAAGGTCAAGGAGAATCTTTCCTAGAATTACTCTCCACCCCACCCAGCTTTGGATTTTTTTTTTTTTTTTTTTTTGCCGCGTCATTCGTGCTATTCGTGTACGGTGATAACAAAGTTACAACCGGTCACTCATTTCATTTCAATATATAGCATTGCATTGTATGTTTGCGTCCGTATTGATTCGGTAAGTCTTTAAGTTATGTTTATTCATTGCAAATTTATTAATCGCAGAATCTATCTTTTGCATCATTTGATTTCATTATTATTGTTTGATACTTATATTTTAGTTTTTATGAATACGCAAGAATTTTTTACTCATACATTTTGTGTCTTTCGGTTAAATTACATTAAATAATTTATTTTATTTTATAGTCTTTATGAATGCACAGAAATTTTATAAACATACATTTTGTAATATTCGATAAAGTAATGTAAAATTCTTATCAATAGTTATTTTTCTTTATTTAATTATTTTTATTAATTTTTAGTGACTGCCTAAATAACTTTTAAACGTTATAATTATCGGTATTACATTCTTTAAAATAGTTTGTATTAGTGCAAATATAAAAATGTGACTAAAAAGAAAGGTGTTTTATTTTCTTCTACCAGGAGAAAGTATTTAAGAATTTATACTCATACATTTTGTATCTTTCGGTTAAATTGCATTAAATTGTTTATTTTATTTTATAGTCTTTATGAATGCACAAAAATTTTATAAACATACATTATATAATCTTCGATAAAGTAGTGTAAAATTCTTATCAATAGTTATTTTTCTTTATTTAATTATTTTTATTAATTTTTAAGCGATTGCCTAAATAACTTTTAAACCTTATAATTATCATTATTGCATTCTTTAAAATAGTTTGTATTAGTGCAAATATAAAAATGTGACTAAAAAGAAAGGTGTTTTATTTTCTTCTACCAGGAGAAAATATTTACGAATTTATACTCGAAAAAATTTGATTAACTAAAATTTTAATAAAATTTAGAAATATCAAGATTAATTTAATACATTTTTTAAATCAGTATTAAACTATTATTTACATTTCTAATAATTATAAATAATTTTCAAGGATTTTGAAAAAGTTGATAATATATTTTTTTTCTAATGTTTGGCTATTAAACTGCAAGAGAAATATCTAAATATTATCTCATAAAAGCAAAATTTAAAAGTATATGAGGAATATTATACTGTCATTCGATTACTACATGAAGATTTAAACTTATTTTTATATAATATTCGAATGAAAAATGATCAGAAATGATGCAAAAATTTAGATTATAATGATTTAATAAAACTTTGATGAATAAGCATAATCTAATAGATTTACCAACTAACCTGTGTAAAATATAGTGAAAATCTAAGTAAAAAGAATATCACAAACATGTCACATTTGAATATATAATATATAATAAACTATGTTAAAATCATGTAAATTATTTAAGCATAAATTCGAAATTTATTCTTTAAAATAAAATACTTTTAAAAAGGTTAATTGAATGATAAAATGTTTTGGCAGGTTAAAAAAAAAATCTTATAATTGTTTAGATATACTTATCAAGAAAATCAAGTTACTTTAACTTGAACTTTTTCAAAAATGCTCAAAATACAATATTTGGTAATGGATTAATTGATTAGTTATTTCTTCAATTATATACTTTATAAATTTTTATGAAATGCAACAATTTAAATATGCATTGCATATAAATTTTGTAAATATGTAAGTGAATAAATAAACAAAAAAATGAATGCATTATGTGAAGTATTGTGTTTTGGAATTTTTTTTTTTTTTAAAGTTCAAAGTGAAAGAATTTGAATTTCTTGAAAAGCGTACCTAAATAATTATAAGATTTTTTTAATCCTGCAAATATATTTTATCATTTAATTAGCCTGCTAAAAAGGTATTTTCTTTTATAGAATAAATTTTGATTTATACCTAAACAATCATTATGGCACAACCGTGGCTAGTGATTACATTTTAAATAACCATAATAGGCTTTTTTGTGGGCAGGTTCGGGCTAAATTTAATTTATTACAACCACAAATGGTAGGACAAAGGCTAGCTTCTGGTTAGCTTTTATTTTTAATGGCCAGTAAAATAATAATTATGGGCAGTTTAAGGCTATCTAACACTTTTACTGAAAAGTTAGTGGCACGATTGTGGGCAACTTCTTGTACTTACGGCCAATTTTCTTGCGGCCTTATTGTGTCCAGCGTGACACTTTTTTTACGGAGCCGTAACTTTCATTGATAACGGGCCTCCATCGAACACTTTCGGCCAAGGCTAACGAAACCATCAGTGGCCCGAAAGTTCAGTGTTTGTTGGGTAGAGAGGGTATTATCCCCTCGTCCCCCTCCCCCTTTAGACCGTAACAATGAACCTTCAAATATAATCAGAGAAACTCGTTATCAAAATTAACCGGTATACCAAAATTTGAAGAAAATCTGATAATTCTGCATGAAAAACCCATTTATCTAAGCTAAGGGGTGGATTAGCCCCCCGTTTCCCCTTTATACTTAACAAATGAGCCCCCAAAACTAATCAGGGAAGCGCCTCAGCAGAATGAACATAGAAAAAAAATTGAAGCAAATTGGATATTTCTATCAAGAGTTATCGCGTTACGTACGTACATATATATACATACAAAACCGACGGGCACATTAGATCTCAGGCTTTGATAGCCTGTGAGCTAAAAAGTGCCAAGAGTGTGTAACTAGTGGGGGGGGGGGGGGGGGGGGTTGCAGAAAATAACAGAGGACATTAAAAGCTTTCCAACAATATGTTACACGAGATGGTTTGAAATAAACAATAAATATGCCCCCCCCCCCCCCCGGGGGACAGGTAAGTCTCAAACGGTGGGAGGGGTGACCTCAAATGTATCTTTGGTCAAGGTTTCAAAATGTGGATTTATAATAAAATAGAACGAGAATTGGGCATTTTTAAAATAGCATGCATATTTTGAACGGCCCTGTAAATTAAGATTGAGGAGGAAAGGGGGGGGGGGGGAAAGGATTAGAAGGGACGAACTTGAAAAATACAACATAATAAACTAGTAACCCAAATAACTAGGCTTCTAAACAAAAGTATAACGATTTAACCTAGTATTGAATTCGGGGGATGACCCGGGGGAACATTGGAATGTCCCTCCCAAAAGTTTTGAGATTTTATGCTTTTTAATGGACAAATGTGCATCCCCCCTTACGGAACTCTAAAATCTCCCCCCCCCCATCTCGACCGGAGCAGTCTAGAAATCAACCCGCCATTCAACACTGAACCTATAAAGAAAAAAAAAAGGCTCTTATACAAAATTTTACAGCAATTCTGCCACTAAAACAGTAAAATTGGAGGAATCTATTCAACCTGAATCGTGGATCATGCGCGATGCGATTTGTTCACCCGCATCTAAAAATCGGCATCGAATCTGAACTGAATCGATTCGCCCGAATCTAAAGAATTGAAGTAAATAAAAAATAAGCGATTCTGCCCGCATCTAAAGATCGACATCGGCATCGAATCGAAACTGAATAGATTCGCCATTTCTGATCTTAATTTACGGGCAGAATCGATGCGTTAATTTTTTCTTGCTTTCTTTTGTCTTTAGAAAAAGAAAGCGTTGGATTCGTGAAAAATTTCGACTTCCAGTTTTCGAAGGATTTATAGTTTTAGAAGATCTTGTCTGGAATACGATTTGACTATTTTTATATATTGTCTGTCTGTCAGTCTGTCTATTTGTTTGTCTCTGACAAAAAAATTGTGGGCGGTCTATTTCAAGAACCAATGCATGGAATCTGTTGAAACTTTAGATTCAATTAGACTTTTATATAAATTGGTGCTGATTACTTTTTGATGTAAATCTACGGGCAGGTGGCGCTGCTATGCTGCATTTTCCCCGATTTTCGTAATAGCTCTATCTCAAGAACTAATGCACGGATTTTCATCAAACTTCACATTCAGTTAGACGTTGGCATAAATTGTTGCATATTAGATTTCGGTGTAAATCACCCAACAGGGGGGCGTTGTTATGCAGATTTTATCAGCAGTGTTGAATTCAGACAATTTTCTCTGGGAGGGATTTCTGCGGATCCAGAGAGGGACAGTTCAGAAGGGAAGGGGATTGGACATTTGTACATTAAGCATAAAATCTCACACCTTCTGGGGGGACATTTGAATGTTGCACGGGGGGGAGGGGGATGTCCCTCCGGGCTACCCTCGGAATTCAACACGTTTTTCTGGATTTAAACGATTTTAGGGATCATATCTCAAGAACTAATGAACGGAATTTCATCAAACTTAATATTCTGTTCATTATTAGGTTTTCGTGTAAATGATATAACAGGTTGTGCTGCCATGCTGCTTATTTTTTAGCAGTGTTGAATTCAGGCATTTTTCTCCGGGAAGGATTTCTATGGTTCTGGAGAGGGACATTCTAGAGTTTCGGGGGGGGGGAGGAGAATTGGACTTTTGTCCATTAAGCCTTTAGGACTTTTGTCCTTTCAGATAAATAGATCCTTATTTTGCTTGGGTGTATACTGCCCAACAGCTGCCGCTTTTATGCTCTTTGAATTGGGATTTTCCGTTGCGGATAACTAGGCTAATATCAGACGAACGTCTTTTTGCACGCTTTTTTTTTTCGCTCTTGCACCGTCCCTACACATGATAGCGAAGGTGTAGGGATGGCGTAAGAGGGAAAAAAGCATGCAAAAAGACGTTTGTCTGACATTAGCCTAAGAGGGTGTGGGCCGAAATTCAATGATTTGTTAGGAAAATGCAATGCTTATATTTTCTTTTAAAATGCACATACTTCAACGAACCTATCCTTTTTAAATCCTCATGATGCGCATAGGTTATCATTTAAATTTGACACTGTGATAGCGAATTTTGAAGTTTTAACATTTATGAGGCAGATGAAAGTTTTGGGATTGGCACATCCAACTACTTTATCTTCAATTCTTGAAGGAAAATGAAAATGATATTACCTTATTTTGTCTTAGAGACATCGATTAAAAAATTCATAGTATCGATTAAATCGAGTTGGCCATAGTATCGATTAAATCGATTAAAAAAATCGAAATCGCCCATCACTACTACATAGTATCAAGGATGTATTCTGTAAGCTCAAAGGATACTGAGCGATTCCATTTTCGTATGCTGCTTTGTCAAGTTCCCGGTGCCAAGTCTTTCGAAGAGTTAAGGACGTATGAGAATACTGTCTATGAAACATTCAAGGGTGCATGCCGTGCTAGAAATTTATTAGAAGATGATGATGAATGGCAACATTGTTTAACAGAAGCATGTGGTTTTGAAATGTCGCCCAAATTGAGACAACTGTTTTCTTTCATATGTGTCTTTGGCAATCCGAATTCACCGATTTAATTATGGGAACAATTTAAGTCAGAACTCTCAGAAGATTTTGCTCGCCATCTGCCGCTACAGGAGAGTAGAGATAGAGCCCTTCAAGACATAGCCAATCATCGATGCATAAATAACATGACACTTCATAGCCTTGAATTGCCTGAACCCTCAAGCCTGGAGAACTCTGTGGAAGGCGATGCCTATGATTTACAAGAAGAAAGAGCAGAGGGACAGTGATTGTTAAACATGCTAAATCCGGAACAACGTATAATTTTTGATGCTGTCATTGAAAGTATTAAAAATGATTATGCCAATGCCGCTAAGGTTTTCTGTGTCAACGCTTTTGCGGGATCAGGAAAAACATTCCTATTCAATACTTTGCTACATTACGTCAGAGGAATGGGACATACTGCTATTCCCGTTGCATGGACAGGCATCGCATCTATACTCTTACAAGGTGGAAGAACTGCAAATCTCAATTTAAATTAATAGTCTCCATATTGGATAATTCAGCTTCAAAAATTCGGCAAATTACATTTGAAGGAAGATTACTGTAAATTCCTAAGCTCATTATATGGGAAGAATGTACCATGACACCTATTCATGCTTTGAATGCTGTTGATAGAACTCTGCGAGGTTTGGTTGGCAAGGATGTCCCATTTGGAGGCAAAGTGTTTATTTTTGGAGGTGACTGGAGGCAGATTTTACCTGTAGTTATTCATGAAAACAAAACACTCATTTTTGAAAGCTGTATCAAGAATTATTCTCTCTGGCCAACATTTCGACAGTTCAGTCTGGTTACAAATATGCGAACGGAGCCGGAGGAACTTAATTTCGCGGAATGGCTCATTCGCATGGAGGATGGTCTGTTGACTAATGATTATGAATTCGGAGAAGATATTATTGAAATACCTCCAGAATGTTTAGTGCAGGATTCTATAGTGGATGATATATTTGATTCGTCTCAAATTGATCTTGATCATCTTTTGGAAAGAGCCATTTTGTGTCCCAAGAATGTGGATTCTTTGAGATTGAATGAGGAGCTTTTATGAAAGTACCTGACGAAGTCAAGTCTTATTTTAGTGCTGATACAATACTTTGTAATGATGAAGAAGAACAAAACAATTTTCAGATGGATTTCATCAATAGTTTAACACCTTCTGGAATGCCAGCACATCAGTTAAATCTTAAAGTTGGCGTTATTGTTATGTTGCTGAGGAACATGAATCCGCCCAGTGGTCTCTGTAATGGAACACGTTTAATAGTCAAAAGGTTGTCGCAAAATGTTATAGATGCAGAAGTTTTGACAGTACATAAGAGAGGCACCCGTGTTTTCATACCGAGGATCCTGCTTACTCCGTCGGATACCAGTTTACCTTTCCAGTTACACCGCCATCAATTTCCACTTAGGCTCGCCTTCGCTATGACTATCAATAAATCTCAGGGTCAAAGTTTGGAAAAGGTTGGAATCTATTTGCCCCATCTAGTTTTCTCACATGGGATGTTGTATGTAGCCTTTTCAAGAGCAATTTCTAGAGGATGTGTACGTGTTTGGGCCAAGGACGGACCAAAACAAGGAAAACTTTTGTCACAGTCTGATAAGGTACTTACACAAAACATTGTCTTCCGTGAAGTTTTATCTTAAGTCGCAACTATATTGCTTTATTGTAAAAAACAAACAAACAAAAATGAGTCTACTTCACTTTACCTCATGGATGACACGGAAAACAATGCAAAGATTTTTCATTTTAAAAGAATTTTTTTCAATTTTTTTTACAGTGACGATGTACATTTCGTTCTTTCTTACAAATTTTTGTTTAGTTGTGTAAATATTGACTTCATAACTGATTTCCTAAACTTTAATTTGGTTGTGTAAATACTCACTAAAAAAACGATTCTACCGCAATTTATCTCATTGGTGATGTGGAAAATAGTGCAAAGATTTTTCATTTTAAAATAATTTTTTCCATTTTTTGCAGTCACGGTGTAAATTTTATTTTTTCTTACAAATTTTTGTTTGGTTGTGTAAATATTGACTTTGTAACTGATTTTTACATTCCCAAACTTTAATTCAGTTGTGTAAATACTTACTTTTATTTATTTTTTAATACATAACTGATTTTTTGTGTACATACTTCTTTCATATTGGTTTTGTATTTACTGATTTTTAATAGACATAACACATTTTTATATTCATAAACTTTAGTTTGGTTGTACTGTTTTTTATTTTTAATTTTGGTTTTAGAATAAAATTCATGAACTCCCGTGCGTAGAACGGGTTAAACAGCTAGTCCTGTTATAAAAAGCGATTTTATTTCTACAAAGTTACGGTGGCGTTTGATGGTTCATGCAATTTACAGTTGTTCAAATTCCACAGCCAAATCTTTTCACCATTCTGATAAGATTTGGAATAACTGTTATTACTTTTACTGCTGATATTCAGCAAATGTATAGAGAAGTTTTAATTGCTCCAGAAGACCAAGATTTACAACTTATTTTTTGATGAGAGTCAGCGTACTCTGCTATAAAGGAACCCTAATTGCGAACTGTTACATATGTTACGTCTTGAGCTCCAATCTTGGCTACTCGTTGCTTATTTCAAATTAGAAAGGACGTCGAAAAGATGCTTCTATAAAAGCAGATGTTTTTCTGGGTGCTTTTCGTGATGCACAGGACTGCTGAATGAGTGAGTGAAAAGAAGAAAAATTTTCTCTGATTCGCTCTCTCTATCTCGCGAAATTAAGTAGGAATTAAAATGATTATATATAATGGCTTTGGTTACAGCTGATAGCACTTTCTAGTCGATAATTGACTTGACAGAATGGAAGTTTGCTTGTGCCTTCGTTAATTTTTGGTTTTATTCATTCATTTTCACTTTGACACTTTCTCAACCGTTTAAAATAGGACCTTTTTATGCTAAAATACATTTTTTGAAACTCTTTTAAAATTAAGATAAAAAACAAAATTTCGGTAATTTTATTTTTATTATAATTTGAATATATATTTCTAAAATACTGTTTTTTCCGTTTAAAAGAAAAGTTACTTGCTGGTAATTCATTCCAAATTTAACAGAGACTTTCTGTTGATAAGTTACTAAAAAATGCTGTAGAATAATAACATTGTTATTTATCCCAATACGCTAAATAATTCCCATCTCTGTTGAGATAGTATATTTATGAAAGAATGAAACATTCTTTTCTATTCTAAATCCCTTTCAGTTTTATGCAGATGTCTTACCTTTCCGTATTAAAATGAGTTCGTGAATGCATCTGCATGCGTGCAAGATATTATTCAGATTTTAACACATATCCATAAGGAATTTATTATACACGATTGTATAAAAAGATAGATTTTTACTTTCTTCTATCTTTACAAGAAGAAAGTATTGGATTCATAAAATTTTTCGAATTCCGGTTTTCGATAGATTTACACGTTTTAGGGGTCAGAGAACCATAAAAATACGTTTTTACAAAATGTCTGTCTGTGAGTCTGTCTGTCTGTGTGTGTGTGACACAAATTTTGTGGGCGCTCTATCTTAGGAACTAAAGAACGGAATTTAATAAAACTTTAGATTAACCTAGTCCTTGATATAAATTGGTGCTGATTACTTTTTGGTGTAAATCGCTCAACAGAAAAATGCTATGCTGCATTTTTCACGATTTTGGCAATAACTATATCTCAAGAACTAATGTACAGATTTTTATAAAACTATAATATTACTTATAATATTATATTAGATATTATGTAATATTATATAATATTAAATTATAATATTACTTCAGATACCGTTAGCCCTTCATATAAATTGGTGCTTATTACTTTTTAGTGTAAATCGCCCAACAGGTGGCGCTGCTATGCGGCATTATTCATGATTATCGCAATAGCCCTATCTGAAGAACTAATGCACGAATTTTCACCAAACTTCAGATTCAGTTAGTCTCTGATATAAATTAGTGCTGTTTAGTTTTTAGTGTAAGTCGCCCAACAGGTGGCGCTGCTAGCCTGCATTAATCACGAATTCCGCAATAACTGTATCTCAAGACCTAAGGCATGAATTTTCATCAAACTTCAGATTCAGTTAGTCCCTCATATAAATTGATCCTGATTAGTCTTTGGAGTAAATCGACCAACAGATGCTATGCAGATTTTTTTACGATTTCCACAATAGTTCTACCTCAAAAACCAATGCACGGATTTTCACCAAGCTTCAGATTCAGCTATAACTTGACATAAGTTGTTGCTTATTAGATTTTGGTGTAAATCACCTAACCGGTAGCACTGATATGCTTTATTTTTTCCGAAATATTAACATGTATGAGATAGGAGAAAGTTTTGGGATTGCCACATCCGACTAGTTCTAATTGGCATTTTATCGACATGCACACGTTGTATTATTTATTGTTCTCATAAAAACACTGACTAATAGGAGGACGAGTTTTTTTTAAACATGCGAAACACATTTAGAGTAAATCTAGAAGGATGTTTAATTAAATGAAAATGTAGACTTTTGAGGATGGCGAGTTGTCGATGTTTTAATGTATACCATAAAATTTATGATGGTATTAGTTAAATATAAACAAAATTTAAGAGAATGGTAAGTTATAAAACTTTTTGGGCCTAATATGAACTAAATAATTTTAATTAATATGAACTAAATATATTCGATTTCATGAAAAACTCTGACTCATGATTATATCTATTGTGGTTTTAGGGAATATCTACACTGCTCAAAACAATTAAAGGATATTGTAAGTCTTATATAGAATAACGGTATAAGCGAATTCTTTTTGCAGAAAATGGAAGAAGAGAGTCACAAATGAAAATTTTCTCATTTTCAAACTTCGGAGTATGCAAATTTTGATTTTGACGTCAATAACGACGCTTTAGCGGGAACGAATGAAATTTGGCTTTCAACTTACTGAAAGACAAAGCGGAAAACAATGATTGACATTCAGTAAGTGCTTTGTTTCGATGAGTGCAATGTCTCAACGACATCATTTGACCGAATCAGAAGCTTGGAGAGTTGTTGGTCGGTTATAGAGGAGCCAAACACAAGCCCAAGTAGCAGAAGCCACTGGAATTTCACGAAGTGTGATTTCCACGATCTGGAACCATTTTTTGGAGACTGGTAATGTAGGCCGGAGACTAGGGCAATGTCGTAGACGTGCAAAAACGCGCAATGAACTGTTGAAAATAATCATAGCATTACATTAAATTCTTATTAATTTCTTTTTGTACAACTATGTTTCTTGTGATTGGTTGTTTAATGTAGCTTTCTTTCACGGCCGCCAATTCTCTGCCATGGGCCTTGCAAAATCTATAAATACCTGTAAATTTTCTGTTTTCTTTCAGTATGTTTGTGTAATTGTTCTTGTTAATATCAAATATACTCACTTCGATCCACGTCTTTATGTCTGCCTTTTTATTTATTTTAACAGCAGAGCGTTGGTTCTAACAAGTGTTGAAATGAGCTGCGAGACATACTGACGCCGTTATCTTTCTGTTTCTCATTTCTGCTGGGATTTTGAGTGAAAAAGATTTTATTTTACTTTTTATATATTTTATCGAGCAGAATGGATTCTTCAAAAGATGTTTACGGTGTCCCTCTTTTTGAAGGTGATGGAAAAGTTTTTTCGGTATGGAAACGAAGAGTAATGGCAATTTTTGCTGCTAAAGAATTGGAAAAATTCCTGGAAAATGAAGCAGCTCTAGACAATGCCGCCGATGTCGTGAAAGCAAAAAAGGCTTACGCTTTATTATTATCATTATTAAGTGATAATGTTCTTGCATCACTTCAAGATGAAAATACAGCTCATAAAATATGGAATAAATTAGAACGCACTTATGATACAAAGCGTGCAGTGAATCAAATTTTAATTCGGAAGAGATTGGCAACGATTAAGAAAGATCGTACAGTTTCTATGAGAAATCACATTGATGAAATAAATAAATTAATTTCGGATCTTAAGCTGTCTGGGGCAGAAGTTAATGAAACGGATACTATTGTTTATATTTTGATGTCATTGCCTCAGGAATTTGAAAATGTTAAGATTGCTTTAGAAAACCAACCGAATTCTGTTTTGACATTAGATTTCGTGACACAAAGATTATTAGATGCTGAAGCACTTCTTTTGGATTCAAAGAAAGAAAAAGTATATACTAAGGCTGCTCATGATAATACTGCATTTGTGTCGACTCGCAAAGAATTCTTTTGTAAAATTTGCAACTCTAAAGGGCATACAGCGAAATATTGTAGAAAGAAAATTACTTGCCATTCTTGTGGAAAATTCGGACACATAAAACGTAACTGTAAAGCTGTTAAAAATTCAAATGAAGAAAAATTTGCCTCTTCAGCTGTTTCTTTCGTTGCTGGAAATGCTTCCAGGAAAAGGAATGAATTTATAGTAGATTCCGGAGCAACTTCCCATATGTGTTCTAATGAGAATTATTTCGCATCCTTAGTACCTTCTTCAGGAACTATTAAATGCGCATCAAAAACAACGAATCTAGAAATCAAAGGTATTGGAAATATTAATGGAAAACTGTCGAATGGAATGGAAATTACTTTAAAGGATGTCCTTTATGTTCCAGACTTAAACGGGCAACTCATTTCCGTTAGGAAAATTGAAAGTGCAAATTATACAGTTATTTTCAAGAACCAAAAAGTATTTATCGAAAAAGGGAGAAACCGTTTTTACTTCGGTGAACGGGATTTGAATGGACAATACGTAAGTGACTTTGTCCCTGTTTACGAAACCGTTCTTACTTCAAAGAAAAATCATTGTGATATCTGGCATCGCAGACTTGGTCATCCGAGTGACAAAGTATTGAAAGATATGAAGCTTCCGGTACCTGACTCTTTTTGTGATATTTGTGCTCGGGCAAAACAGAGTGCAACACCAATGGGAAGAGGACCAAGAAAAAGAGAAACCAAGCCAATGACTTTGATTCATAGTGACATTTGTGGACCTATTTTTCCGACAACCTTTTCTGGGGAGTGCTATTTTATGACTCTTATCGATGATTTTTCTCGTTTTACTGAAGTACGTTTACTGAAACATAAAAGTGAAGTCTCAGAAGAATTAAAAATGTTCTTAAAATCCAACCCTACAGTGAAGAAAATTAGATGTGATAACGGGAAGGAATATTTTTCTAATGATTTAGTGAATTTTACTAGAGATCTTGGTATAGTGATAGATCCCGCTCCTCCATACACGCAATCTTTGAATGGAGTAGCTGAACGCTGCAATAGGTCGCTTCTGAATATAGGACATGCTTTGATTGCTGAATCAAATTTACCAAAGACCTTTTGGGGTCAAGCTATCCTTTCAGCAGCTTACTTGAAAAACCGAATGCCAAGCAGCACTATTGAGAACAAAACTCCGTACTTCCTGAAATATGGAGAAGAAGCCGATTTCAAGCACATACGTGTTTTTGGATGCAGTGCTTACATGTTAATTCCTTCCGTTCATCGAAAGAAGCTTGACGATAGGTCTAAACAAATGATCTTCATTGGTTATTCTTCAATGGGATATAGATTACTAGATCCTGAAACGAAACGCATAACTGTATCAAGAAATGTGAAATTCGACGAAGAGAAAATGGAAAATGTTCAGTCGAAACAATACATTCTAGAAAATTCAGAACCAGTCGATAATGAAATTGATCCAGATGTTCTAGAAAATACGAGTGATGAATTAGATGATCCTGAAGAGAAAGAAGACAAAACAAGAAAATGTGAAAGATTTAAAAAGCAACCTGTACGGTATCCAGATCCTGAAGTTTACGAAGCATTACTTTGCCAACAAGAAACATTAACGTTTGATGATATCAAATCCCTCCCTAGTGATGAACAACGCTTGTGGAAAGAAGCTATGGACGCGGAGATTGAAAGTATGAAAATCAACGATGTCTGGGATCTTGAAAAATTACCACCTGACAAACGACCTATTTCCTGCAAATGGGTATTTACCATCAAAAGAGATGGTCGACATAAGGCGAGACTCGTAGCTCGTGGATTTATGCAAAAAGAAGGGCTAGACTATAGTGAAACCTTTTCCCCTGTAATAAGTATGCCAGCTTTACGTTTGGTTCTTATTTTGATTTTAAATGAAGACTTATATGCATTTGTGTTAGATATTAAAACAGCGTTCGTGAATGGTAAGTTAAATGAACTTGTTTTTATGGATCAGCCGCAAGGCTATGATGATAAAAGTGGGCGAAAGTGTAAACTTAAAAGAAGTTTATATGGTCTAAAACAAGCCCCACGACAATGGTTTGAAAGGTTTCATGAATTTATTTCAAAGTTAAATTTTAAATCTTGTGATAATGAACCTTGTATTTTTATTCGGTATAATAATGATCATAAAATAATTATTGCTTTGTATGTAGATGATATGTTAATTGCAGGTTCAGATGTAAATGAAACTAATGTAGTTATTTCCCTATTACATAACGAGTTTCACATGTCAAAATCGGAAAGTGTTTCAGAATTTCTAGGTATTCAAAGGAAATTCAATTCTGATAGTTTAATAATGGATCAAGAGTCTTCAGGCCCGTAGCTAGACTGTATTTCCAGGTAGGGCAAACATTTTTCCAGGGAGGGCAGATTATTTCTTAATTTTTTCCCAGTCTCTTATTTGTAGTTCTTCAAAAACATGTACTGCAATTTTAAGGTAAATGTTTCTCATTTAAAACATAAGATTTTTCTAAACTCAGTATGATTTTCTTTTAATTTCTTCCGAGGGCACAATGCAAATGTGTCAAAGATAAAATATATATATATATATATGTATAGTATTTAACAATTTTCCCGTGATTTTGAAGTCCATGTTCCAAATTTTTAAATCTTTATTGCTTTTTACACTCCTTATTACATTCATTCTCCATTTTACATTAAGCAAAAAAATATTTAAAAAAAATCAAAACTTATAATAAAAAAATTAAAAAAAAGGTTTGTTTGTTTTACAGGTATAGATTGTCGAGAACTAGTCTTCATTTTACATTAAGCAAAAAAAAAAAAAAAAAAAAAAAAAAAAAAAAAAAAAAAAAAAATATATATATATATATATATATATATATATAAACAATTTAACAAATTACAACAACCATTTGGAAAATGATTTTTTTCGAAGACTAAAATTTAAGGCATAAAAAATCGCAAGGAGTTGACCATACATTACGTACGCCATGAACTAAACATTAACATTTCTGGACCCATCATGAACAAATTTTAAAAGAAATTTCAGTTTTACAATTTTCGGTATTGTAAATTTTTAAATTTCTACGCAGCTGGTCATATATTACGTACGCAATGGATTACACATTAATATTCCTGGACCAATTTTAAATGAAATTTCCTACATTACGTACGCCATGGATTACATTTTTCGATACTGTAACTTCTACGGAGCTGGTCATACATTACGTACGCCATGGATTAAACATTAATATTTCAGGACCAATTTTAAATGAAATTTCATTCTTAAACTTCTAAACATCCCACAATATTACTTTTTACACCGTCGTATAGTGGAAAAAATTTACTTTTAAATGCAATTTGTTTGAAAGCTGTATCCCATTTTGTTTCTGAGTTATTAATTTTTTTTGTAGTTTTTATTACTTTTTTGTCATAGTAGCAACAGAAGTATCCATCTCTGTTGAAAGTAAAGGGAAAATACAAATTACTGTATAGACCAATCAGAAAACGAATAAAATGCGGATTCAACCAGTAAAACGCTTCAGATATGTTTTTGATTTCCTACCCTGACACAGAACAATAACCATTTTTCCAAATGGTTAAAAAATTAAAACTTATAATAAAAATATAAAAAAAATGTTTGTTTGTTTTACAGGTATAGATTGTCGAGAACTTAAAAATAATCATGCAAAGTTAATTTATTTAAAAGTAAAACCTCTAAAAAATAGCGTTTCCAAATAACTGAATTTAAAATTTTTAACGTTATTATCCGTATGTTAATATTCTACTTTAAATACTTACCAAACATTTACCAATCACCCGAAAAGAACGTTGATTTTTTTTCTTACGAATTTCCTTGGAATAATTTGTTTATTTGCCTTGTTGCTTTTAAGCAAATCCAGATTGAGAATTTCTGATTTACTTTTAGTAGTTAATGATAATGAATTTTTATCATTACTATTTACGCATGATTTAGGAGCGGGACTCACTGTTTCCTGTTATAGTTCACGATTCTTATATATAAATGAACGGATATCCATATTTTCAAATATATCTTGTAGTCACAGATAAAGTAATCAGTTCACACACACACACACTTTTCCAAAATATATAACTTTTAAATCGAGAACCATGTTTTTCACTCTGTCACCAAAGGCTGATTAGCACCTAAAATCCCAACAGTTGAGCTAAAACTAGTGCATAGTGCATTATTTTCATTTTCACAAACGGATGTTTGGCAGTCGCTAAGTCAGTTCCTCGAAATTGCTGACCCGGACTCAAAAACTTTCTGGCGGCCCTGCACAAACACATGTCTGTAGTCAGCACAATCACAGGGACGAAAATTTGCATCGATACCGTCCCATTGTAAATTCTTGAAAAACTAACTTTTGGAAATATTATATTTTTTTATATTTCATACTACCTCTTTATTTAGAAAAACAATCCCTTAGGTGGTTTAAGAACATTTCAGAGGAAGGATAACACAATTTCACACCATAGGTGGTCCAGTGATATGAAAGAAAATCACTGAATAGCAAGTACTAAGGGGTGCTAGACAGTTCGGCTACTTAATGATTCTTGTGAGAGGAGATCTCTTTGCAGTCTTGAAGCTAGGCAATCTTATAAGTATTATAAATGTGACAAATTGAAGGGGGGGGGGGGAAGAAGCTTGCAAGCGGGGGCAAATTCAAAGTTGCACACGGGCGTTCTAGTTTTTTTTTTTTAATAGATTAAGGCGTGGATACAAATGAAACGGTTTCACGCTGTAACAGTTACGCGTCACAAATCTGAAATTTGCAACAGGCACGAAAAAAGCGATACAAAAGTAACACTTGTGACCGTCACAAATGAAGATAGTGCTGTAACAAAGTTGTTACAGAGTATCGATTATTTTCAACGATACGCTCATTTTATTGGCTAGTAACCAGATGTCATACGTAAACAAACTCGAAGAACCGTCCTGAGCTTCTCAGAGCAAAACATTGGTTAATCCTATTGCTCGTTACGTTAATTTTTATTTAATGTAAGATGTTTACTTTAGAATTAATTTTTTTCGCCGTCTATGTACTCAAGAAACATTATTTTTCATTTTATCCGCTAAAATTAGTGTGGTAAGCCCTGAATAATTATTATTATTGCGATTAAAATAATGTATCTAGTATTTCGTAGGCTCTTATGTTAAGAATTATTTGTTTGCATGTCTATTTCTGAATATTGCAATAAAATAATATATTGAAAAAATAGTTTTTTTGTTTAGAAATATAGCGTAACGGTTGCTTAAAAAGATTTCATTTGTGTAAATGTGATTAAAATCTGAAAATGTTGAAGAGTTTGTTTGTTTAAAAATATATTAAGATTATAGTTATAACTATCTTGTCTGCAGTGATAACTAGAAATTTCTGATTGTAGAGTTGTATCTAACATTTAAAAGATTTTAATATTGTATGAATGCTTTCACCAATTGGGAAAGTAACTGCCTTTTTAAATATTTTCAGTAGGCTTAATTATGAATTTTTTTAAATACAGATTTAATAAACTAAATAAATTTATTTATTACACAGATGCTATTTTTCATCCTGAATATACCTTTACTTCACATTATATGTGTCTGTGATCACATTTAAAAATATTGTTTTGACATTTAAAATGCTGCAGTTTATAGTACAAATTATATTATTATTGTTTCAATATAAGAGTAATTTATGTTCATATATTCCTAATGAAATTTTTTATTGCTATACATATGTGCTTTTTACATATATTGTTTGTATCAGAACTTTTTTTTTTCTAAAACAAACATGACTCGAAAAAAAATTGACATTTTGACAGTCTGTGTTTGAATGTATTTATTAATCTATTTTTAACAAGATCCTTTATGTATAAAAAAGCTTGGCAAAAGCCACTTAACCTACCTAAGTACCTACTAACCAAAAGCCTACCTAAACTTTAAAAAAATGTACTAGTAGTTTTTAGGAATATAAAGGTTAGGAAATTTTATGATTACATTGGACAATAATAATCGTGCAGTTTAGTCTGAAAGTTATGAATTTTAATTTGAAGCTGTTAAGCATGCCAGTTCTAAAAGATATAAAACTGAGTAAATGTGCTAAATTATTTTGATTTGTTAATCATTATCAGGTTATCAAATGTAAAGTTAAAACAGTAAATTTATTCATAACTTTTTGTAATCAGTAAATATATCACTCTCTTATGAACCACTTCATTTTAATGTAGTTGTTAAAGATAATTCTTACTAATTTTGGAATATTTCTAATATAGAATGCCTTGCAGACAGCAGTATAAAGTAAAAATATTTACTGAAAATAGAACTTTTTAAAGCTGTTATCTAAAAATGTACCATAAAAATATCTTTTTCTAATTCTAAATGAACTCAGTATCAAGATATTAACTTATAATGAAGTGTAATGAAACTACATGAAGATATCTGTGGTCTGCAAATTATGAAGCCTACTTTTAGGAGTCGAGGAACTGAAGTCGTCTATTGGGATTTTTATAACAGCTGGATGCATTATCAGGCAGAAGTTTCTTTTGATATTCTGTCTGTAAATCTATCCTGCTAGTTCTGCGATGTCTTCCATGCCAAGAAATCTCTTGCTGCAACTCTCGTTTTGTTTACAGGTTTCTGTCAGTAGACGTTTCATTCACAATAAGTTAATATGTTGATATAAAGTTAATTTGGGATTTTGAAAGTTATTTTATTCTTACTTTTTTTAGATAACAGTAATAAAATGTTCGTTGTTTTCTTGTAAATATTTTTATTTTATACCTTTGTCTCAAAGCGTTATATATTAGAAATGCACATGCTGTCAGACTATAGGGACCTTGGCGAGAAAAGGAAATTTCTCATGCATATTTTCTGGCGACCTATTCCTTATTTTCTTATACACATTAATTTTTTTTTTTTATATTTATGCAACTAATCTAATACAAAGAAGCTATTTACCTCTTTTTATTTACAAACAGAAGTACTTTGTATATAAAAACAGTAATATATATGTATATAAACAAGAATAAAAGTTCATTTGGTTTGTTTTCATAGGTGTTTATATTATTTGGCCAATAAATTTCACTTTCTGAAGTCCAAACTGCACTAAGCTTTTTAAAACAATGGTAGAAAAATATTGAAATGCATTATTAATTTATCTGTAACAAGTAAATTAAAGTGAATTTACAATTCAAGAATTTAATATTTTCATTGGTTAATAAATAAAGTACCTACATAGTGTGAATTAGCGATGCATTGAATAGTGATTTTGGCCAAATACCAAATATTCGGCCCACAGGAAAACCGAATACCAGATATTTGACTAGCCGAATAGTGACTAATAGGCCGAATACTAGGGATGTAACGAATAGTGATTTGGCCAAATACGGAATATTCGGCGGCCAAATACTGACTTTAAAAAAAAATTATTTTAATTGTTTTATTATTTTTGGAACAGATGTCATAAGTTCCCCCCGGCCGCCATCTTGGAATTTTCTTGGCGTGAAAACCCTTTTTCCGCCAAGTAGTAAATGTCGCCAAGCACCGGTTTATACGCATGTTTGGCTTAACGAAAATAAAATGTAAATAATAAACAAAATTCGCTAAAATGGCAACCAGTAATCCTTGTATGTGCGCTTCGCGCACATTTTCCGAAAAAAAACATCACTGCATTCAACACTTCTCGAGGTGTAGCATTCTCAAAATTCAGCAGTTTTCGCTTTCTAGCAATCTCATAATGTAAAAACTTTTAAAGCAAAAATACACATAAAAAACGAAATTCGCTAAAATGGCAACCAGTAATCGTTGTATGTGCGCTTCGCGCACATTTTCTGAAAAAAAAACATCGCCGAATTCAGCATTTCTCGGATATAGCATTCTCAAAATTCAGCAGTTTTCGCTTTCTAGCAATCTCAAAATATAAAAAACTTTTAAAGCAAAAATACACATAAAAAACAAAATTCGCTAAAATGGCAACCAGCAATCGTTGTATGTGCGCCTCGCGCACATTTTCCGAAAAAAAAACATCGCCGAATTCAGCATTTCTCGCGATATAGAATTCTCAAAATTCAGCAATTCTCGCTTTCTAGCAATCACAAAATGTAAAAAACTCAAAAGCAGTAAAATACATAAAATTATCAACATACCTTAACAAACATCTGCTTTCTTGAAAGATCCAGCTCGAAATATTATCGCCGACATTTTCCTAAATAGGCTTATCAATACGTATTCACAAACTATAAACAAACCTTCTTTTCTTGTCAAAATTTCCTCATATTTCCTAATTATTTCAAAAACAGCGTTTAAACGGACTACAGAAAACATAGTTAATCAAATACATTCAATAAATTTCACATAAAAATAAAAAGGCAGAACTATACAATACAATATCAAAATACATTCACAATATTCCAACATCTCGGTTGCCAGAACGACACGTCACAAAAACACGTCACACGACATTCAACATATCGAGGTTGCCATATCCATATCCACCGTCAACACGCCAACAAAAATTCGCCAAACATTTCAAAACAACAACGGCGGAGGGAACATACGGCATCTAAGCCTTATTTTTTTTTTCAATTTTAAAATCAAAAATAAAATTAAGGACAAATTGAAATTAATTTTTTGTTTGAGTGTTCAAAAATCATAACAGCTGAATGTATTTTTTGTAATATTTTAAATACTTTGATGCCAATAAGATAACATATGACTTTCAAAAATGTAAATAATAATTTAATTCATAATTTTTTATTTAATCCATAGATAGTTCTAGTAATTTATATATATTTTTATCTAAAATAGAAACTCATTACCTCTGTAAAAATGAAACTTTTTTTATTTTAGTAAAATCATTTCACCCCCCCCCCCCAAAAAAAAAAAAAAAAATAAGAACTTGCATGTGTCCTCTGTCTTTTTATATCCTTTCTCATTCAACTCAAACTTAGTAAATTTACATTCTGTATGTAAAGAAAAAGGTTGTTTTCTTAAAATATAATTATTCATTCTATTTAAATATAATTACTCTTTTCTGCTACTAAGATGTACTTTTCTCTTTTCTTTCTCTCAAAATTAACAAGCCCCTCATAATACTTCCTCCACCCCATATTTCACAGCGAGATGCCTCCTGAAATTTATGTAATATAGTTATTTATAAGTTGTCATGAAGCTTTAAATTCTATTGCAAGAATTGCATTGAGGTGTGAAAAAAAAGTATTTAACGGTAATTAAAGTTCTTTTAACAAAGCTGTTTAAGTATGATAATTAAATTGAGAGATTGCTATGGCAGTGATGACTTAGATTCTAGTCTGTAAAAATAAATAGAGTTGGCTGTCCATAACTTTGACGGTAGATTTCTTAGTATGTAATGTAAATACCAACCAGTTCTCCTTGAAAAGACTTCCACCGAGAGATATCTCATGTGTAGGTCTATATTCTTGATGGATAGATCTTAAACAAATTCAACACCAGCAATACAGTAGATTTTGAAGTTATGTATGCATATATTTATTCTTGTTCCATGGAATATATATTTTTAAAATATGGATAAGACAAACTACTTTTAACACAAGCAAAAAAAAAAATTACCCGTGAGTGTTCACGTTAACAAGATTCGACTGTGCTGTCTTAGAATTCGCAAAAATAGTTAAAATGATCATCTCGAATGTGACATAATTTCTGCCATTTACTGCTTTTAACGCATATTAATGAATTTAATATTTTAATGTTTTTTCTGTTTATAAGTCACATGTAAATAATTTTTTAATTGAAAGGAAATACTATTCTTTGTGATGTTTTTACAATTCCCAACAATTTAAAATAATTATTTTTTTTCTTCTGTACACTGCAAGTTTGTAATGTATATCCTTAAAAAAAATAGTTAAATTCATGTATAGTTTTTGCTTCTATAAACTTTTGGTAATTTTCTGTTAGCCAGTTTATGTATATAACACTGGTGCTCAGCTAACAGAATTTTATTATGCTTTAAACTTTTATCATTTATTTTTTATTTTATTATGATTATATACATTAAATTCAGTAATACATAAATAATATGACTCCATCTTAAATAGGACGTAATCACCTTGGCAACCTAGAATCATTACCTATCATAGGGTATCATTGAATTAATATGTATGATAGAATTTAATAGGAGACTTTCATTAATATCTTTTTATAGTTTTGATTCGATAAAATTTGAAAGGACTCGACAAAATTCTGCAATGATTATAGGTATTTATTAAATTTCAAACCATTCAGTGGGGTAGTTTTTACAATGTTATATGCAGACAGAGACGGGAGGGATCAGACGACAACTATAAGTGCTACATATTTATATAACTATGAACACTCCTAAAAGGGAAAATGTTTTCTATTACAACACTATTGCGGGTACTTTGGCTTCCAAAAATAACAGAAATTTACAATTTTTGTTTATATCTGGTTAGAGATTTGCATCGGCTGAAATTTCCAAGGCGCGAACCCTTAAAAGTTCGAGCCTGCCCATATATAATTTTGCAGTTCACGCACCAGCCGGTCTTACATTCAAAATTTTATTTATTCATGTACAGAAAAAAAAAGTTCCTCCTTCAAAATTACGTATTATATTCTATTTCAAATCATTTTAATACTATTTTGATCAGAATGAAGTGAAAACAGAAATCGTGTTTTTCTGTTCTAGTGATATTTGCAAATTTATGTCGGCGTGGCATTGATATGGCACCACTCAAGAGACTGAACAATGAATTTGCTTTCAGTTCGATTTTCTTTTGTGACAGTAGAATAATTTTTAACTGGATGTAATTTATTTTTTCTTTTTTTAAAAAAAGAGATATCTAACCTGAAAAGAATATCTTTAGCCAACAAGCATCAACTTGAGGTTTTTTGTCTTCTATTGCTTACGACTACTATAAAAATCACGTTAGTGATTTTTCTATTTATTTTGTATCATAAATGCTACCCATGCTAAAGCATTAAGGCTCTGCTTTACACATTTACAAAGTCACTTTTATTTGCAAGTAGATATAATTGTCATATATTGTTATTCTGATAGAAAGCAATCGAGCAGTGTTTCCCGTTTTTCTATAATTTCTGTAAATATCATTCATTTTTTTCATAAAAATGCATAGGTGCAAACTATCCCTTTTTGTGTTAAGTCAATTTTCGAATCCTAATCCTTATCATATTTAAACGTAGAATTAGCAAAAAAACACAATTAACATTATAATTAGGCAAAGATTACTATTCGGAATGAGTGATAACTAAAAAGTGGAATAGTTGAAAGCTAGGTATATGCTGATAGATATATTTAAAATTTTTATTTTGCTAGAGAAAAAAAAACTGCTTTAAACTTTGCAAATAATGTACAAAACATAAATATGCAGATTGGAGTGACAGGGGAGGAGGCGTGAATGGTACAGTTGTCAGCACTGGTATCACAGAATATTAGGGCTCCGGTACTTTTTTTAAATAGAAGTTAAGCCCTGCACCCCGGTTATATCCGCTGAAAATTGTTCCTATTTTATCGCCGTAGTTTGATTTCTTCAAATTTGTTATATTGGGCCGGTCAGCTTGCTTAACTCTTTTATCAGTCCAGTCTCACCCATTAACAAAAATTGCCTTTATTCTGCTGACCCGGCCCGTTTGAAAAATTGCCTTCATTTTCCAGGCCTTGGGTCCTTGCAGACCTCTCTACCTTGGTTTTCGCAAACCCAAAAAATCAGAGGAAAAGTACTTGTATTCTAAATGTAAAATATCTACTAGATTATTCAATTGAAAACGGTTTTCATCTACTCTGTAAAACTGCACATCTTTAACACAGGTAGACTGGTATAGTCCAAAAATAACAATAATAATTCATTTTATAGATATAAAATTACTTGTAATAGGTTTAATTTCACTTCAAACTGTCTAACAAAAAAAAGTTGGGAGTTGCTTGTTTTTTAGCGACTCTGCCTCTTTTGCTCAAAAATGGATCTGACCGACTCCGCAGCTCTGCTAAAAAGGCAAAATTTTATATTGTAATATTTGCTCATAAAAATGTTTGATAACAAATAGTCTTCATTCTGAAGCACCAAAATGTCAGCCTAAATAATCATAGCGTACATATTTAAGGGTCATGGACAGTAAGATCTCAAATTCCTTCCCTAAAGTTAAACTACTTGCATAATGCATTCATATTTTTAAAATATCTCTACGGGAAATTATTATTTTTAGTAACTTCTTTTTTCTTAAAGTATGCCTCTGTTTTTTATTGTTGTTTTTTGCTATCAAAATATTTCTCGGGCAGTATCTGCATTTCTAATATATTTAACACTTCGAGACAAAGGTATAAAATAAAAATATTTACAGGAAAACAAAGAACATTTTATTACTGTTGTTATCCAAAAAAGTAAGAATAAAATAACTTTCAAAATCCCAAATGAACTTAATATCAACATATTAACTTATTGTGAATGAAACGTCTACTGACACAAACCTGTAAACAAAACGAGAGTTGCAGCAAGAGATTTCTTGGCATGGAAGACATCGCAGAACTAGCAGGTTACATTTACAGACAGAATATCAAAAGAAACTTCTGCCTGATAATGCATCCAGCTGTTATAAAAATCCCAATAGAAGACTTCAGTTCCTCGACTTTTAAAAGTAGGCTTCACGGTTCACAGACCAGAGATAACTTCATGAGGTTTCATTACACTTCATTATAAGTTAACATCTTGATACCAAGTTCATTTAGAATTAACAAGATATTTAATTGTACAGTTTTAAACAGTTTGTTGTTTTCCGTAAATAAAAAAATGAAAATTTCACTTTTATTAAATATGCGTGAATATACTTTTACTTATTTACAAATAATTTTTCTTGTGGTGTCGTTCAATTATTTTAACATTTTATGAATACAAGTACCTTGCCCCTGAAAGGGTTAAAGTTTTGACCAAGCCCCTAAAAGTTTGTTTATAAAATTTTGTTGAGAAACACCAGCATAGAGATTTTAAAGTTATTGGTGGGACTCAGCCAGCTGTGTAGCTGTTATACCTGCTAAAATAGAAACTGAATAACCCTTGCTTCAAAAAGTTGTATATTTCTTTGAACTTTCTTTTCCAAAGGATCTGTTGTCATCAACAAAAGAAAGGGGAGTCTCAATAAAAAAAAAAAGGGCAGTGATAAACATATCAGGGATCTCCTCCGCAGACCTATGACCTTTCGCTGAGCAACAGAAGACTGCCACATCAAAGGCACTGTTGTTGTAGCAGGGAGTAGTCTGTTCGCAGCTACTATTCTAATACTTTTATCTTTGTAGGAAAGAAATTCAGCTGAAAATTGTAAGTAGATGTTTTAATACTTCTTGTGGATAGGTGAAATATTTGTGTATTTCGAGTTGTGTTATTGAACAATAATTTTCTTAACCCTCCTGTTCACATTGTGATCAAAACAAACATTGATCATAAAACTGCATTGTGTTAAAATTCATGACACAAAAGAATTTCAAATTTAATTGCTACTATAAGGTTAAATCTATAATTATTTAAACTTTGGTTTTTAGTATTTCAGTTTTTAAACATAACATAAAATATGGAATACAAATAAATATATTAATTTAAAAAGGCAAAAAAAAAAAAATAGTTTTAGCATTTCAGTTTTTATACGTAGATAAAATATGGAGTACAAATATATTAATATAAAAAGGAGGAAAAATCATATTTCTGGTACCTTTTTTAGTCATGTGGATTTAAAAACAACAGGAAAGTTTTGTAACATGACAAATAATAATATTAATAATAAAAAAAACTGATAATCTTCATTCAATAAATAGGACAACATTAATATTAATAAAGCATGAATGATTTCATATCTGCTTTAAAACTTGTGTTTATAAGCCTTATTTTATTAATATAAGTGTATGTATACAATAAAATTCCTAAACCACATTAGCCATATCTATGTAACCAGGAGTGTAAAATTCTAGGTGCCAATGGTTGCCACTTGTAAATTTTTAGTATTGTTTGCCTAATAAGATAACTAATAAAATTTAGTGGAAGAATACTTAAAAATTTGGTAAGAATCTGTCCATTGGTGCTAAGTTTTTACACCAATTCTTTATTTATGAAATTGTTTCCGCAAATTATATTTCTATATTGTTCAAGGACATTAGAAAGTGTTTCACTTTGTATATTCTATGTATCGGAATTTTTGTTTATGTGTCAAACAAAGTTGATTTTCTTATTTTTGTAAAAAGTGTCCCATTCCTCCCCACTCTACCCTACATATATTTTGCATTTTTAAAATCTACATAAACTGACAACAAAAATTTTGAATACTTATGAACATACTAATTAAAGCCCGATATGTTATCCATTCCATTATTATATAGTAAACAATATTCTCCCAATCATAATACAGATAACGTGCATCCCACATAAATAAGGGCATTAATTATATATATATATACAAACTCTATGCATATAATACTATTAAACTATTTCTATTTAATCTACTGCTCGCGATTATACGTATACAGAGAAAACCGTTTTATCTAATATATATATCCTTGAACTTACATAAATCTCTAAAGGATAACTTTTATTTTCATCTAACAAAACGAAAGGTCTGATTTCCTCGATCAGATCTCTCGCCGCATTTTTCGTTACTTTGTATGTTGAGATGAAATTTCTTTCATTTATTGAAAAAGGATCTTCCCGATCCTTTATTCTTTGCCTTTGTATTTGATTTCTTCGCCGGCGTCGAACAACCAAAATCTCCGCCATCTTGAATAAGGAGTACTTGTTACGGTCTTGTGACAGCTTGCGGCGGATTTCACGCTGTTGCAAATTTTTATGACAACAATCACAACTTTGTGACGCCAGAAGCTGGAAGGCGTTTCATTTGTATCCCGTTTAGTAGGATTTGTTACTGTGACTCGAGTTGTTACGGGAAGCGTTTCATTTGTATCCACGCCTAAGTCTTCTACATTCTCATGCTCGTGTTCTTTTATTCAAGACTTAATTTATACAAACCAGCGCCCTCTCAGTTTCAGAATAAACAATGGCATTTTTTGCTCGTTCCGTGCTAAATCTTATTAAAAATAAACAATATTTATACAATTTAGTGTTTAGAGCAGAAAAATCTCTGCAAATATAAAATATTTTTTAATTTATATTTTCACTTGCCCATTTCCCATAAAGGATCAACATTTCTTTAATTTAATTTTTAAAAATAGATATATATATATTGTATATACTTAAGACTGTTGTCTGTTCGGTCACATTCATCCATAATTATATCATATACCCTCCATGATGTTCCAAGAAATCGAATAACGTTTTTTTCTTCTTCTCTTATGAAAATAATGCATTTTTCAGAAAATGCTGGTAAAGTGTCCATGTTTAAACTGATTTTTGTTGCATAAATCAGGGTTTTCTCTTGCACAAATTTCTATTTTATTGGCACCACTAATTTTAAAAAGTAAAATTTGTAGTGTATTTTTCTCCTGCTCATGTTGTTGAGTTGTGTGTAAATTAGTTTTGTTTTGAGAAAGGTCAATAAAATATATAAATTGGTGCAAGTGAGAGACCTGATAAATATTACAAGAAGATAGCCATCATAAAGAAATCGACTTCTGTCAAGAAATCATCACATAATAAAGGAAAACGTCATTCGATTGTTTATAATATTAATGAGGAGTTTAAAAAATTCATGTGTGGAATGGAGGGAGGCTTATTTTATGTATATGTATGTATATATATATATATATATATATATATATATATATATATATATATATATAAAATGAAATTTGTCTAAGGCGGAATCGCTTAGGACTGAAATAAAATGCCGCCGGCTTAGACAGAAAAACTTTATAGACATCGCATTTACAGAGTATTAATCATTTCTTTGACTAAAAATTAAAACTAACGTATTTTTCATTTTTTTTAAATTAAATAAACATGAAATCTTTGTATATATTTTTCTATATTTATAGTAATGTTAATTCACACTACAAATTGATAGTACGCGAACACACTGTTATAAATCAAAATTACAAGTTTTAGTGAAAAAAAGTTATATTTACATTAATAAACGCCATTAAATTCTATTACTTTAAATTTTTTTTTTTTAATCGAATATTGTTGTTTATCACTGTCATCAATCAGTGAGGCTGCCTCACTGATAAAATATTATATTTTTTATTACATTATATTTATTACATATGTTACATTCATATAATACTCCACACATATATAATAATTACATATATAATATTACATATTATATCATGCATTTTATATGAGGCACCTTTCTGACCTGGTAGTTGGACTGGACAATACATGTCAGTATGAAAAGATAAGGTTTCTTTCCATTTATATTTCCAAGCGGAATTTTCTTCCGTCTTAAACAGTAACTTTGCTACATGGAACCCCAAAATGAACGTCCGGTTCCGCGTTATACAGATTGTTTCCGTTTTAGACAGATTTCTCGACAATCTCTATTTCTAAAATTGTGGGTTTCTGAAATTTTCCGCCTTAGACAGATTTAACTGTATATATATATATATATATATTTATACTATGTTAAAAAAATATTTTATATTTGCACATACTTTTCGGCACTAAAAATAACAAATATGTAGGTTAACAGATGGTTATAGCATGGAACAAATATAGTACATATGCTATTTCACTTCTGACCGCGAGCTGTGAGGTGCGCCTCCCTAGCTGTCACATTTGCATGTTTTAAACTTTAATTTTTAAATTTTGCACTGATGGAGCTTTATGCACATTTTTCATTTGTGACATTTAACGTTATCCATATTTTCTTAATATATCGGCCAATCGGCGCAAAGTTCAATCCTTTTATATTTGTAAATATATGCATACCTATTACACATATAAAAAAATTTCAGACTCAACAATACAATTTTTTTTTTTTTTTTTTTTTTTTTTTACAGATTCGCATTACCTTATTTATAAGAGAAACATAAAACTTACAGGCATTACTACTGAAATGATTTGTAATCGAATACCGTCTTTCACTTTTCGGTAAATGTATTACACTTTAAATTGTAATCTATTTCTATCTTTATCGGGTTGCCGCGTCAGAGAATTTGCTTATAGTAGCACCTTTGATGACATTTTCTGGAAACTGATTTGCTTTTACGAAAATGTGGAAAAATCTATTCAATTTCTTTGTTTCTTAATAAGAGCACACCTAAAATTTTTGAATTTAAAAATAAAAATGACCTCATGAATCTGCCAGTAAATAACCAACGTAGCTCGACATATTATATTACTTAAATATGAAATAAAGATTGGTTTATTTTAGAATTACCGACTTTTTAAAATTTCAGAAGAATAGGAGACAATCAAAGAGACGAAGGGACGACAGACCTTCCATTATCTATTTCTTATTTTCACGAGGAAGGGGGGGGGGGGGGGGGGTCTATTCTGAAAATTTCTGGCATGATTTCCAGATGATGTATTTTCCCATGTACCCCCAAAGGCTTGTAGTCAGCGCTTACGATGGATTTAATTTGTTACGATGTTCGTTAGTAAAAATTCTTTTTAAAGTGTAACCAAAGGTATAAAATTTTTTTAACCTACTTGAATCATATTGTTATCGGCACATAACTCCCTTCAAAGGATATAAAAAAGTAATATTTTTTGCAAGGGAAAACTTTGTATTATAAAATCGAAGTGTAGTTATTTAAGTCTTATCGTAACTTTTTTCCTTTTATCCCTTGATTTATTATCGATTGGTATTACTTCGTTCCTTTCAGATTTTTGTTAGTTTAAGATGAAAATGTATTTTGTTATGTTACATAAAATTTATTTAAAGCGAAATTCATGCAAAAGTGTAACACGGTAATAATTTCTTCTGCTAAAAGTCACGTAAATCCGTAAAAAGAATGAGAAGTTTAAAACACGTGTACATTAAAAACAATTAAGAAAATTCTGTACATTTCTTGATTGAAACTTAAATTTATATCAGTTAATTAATGCAAAATTTGATATTCTATTGGTAAAAGATGATATTTTCAATGTAATTACATTTCTCCTACAAAAAAATTTTAAGATATTTGTTTGACAAATTTGTATTATTCCTTAATATGTAATAAAAAGTGCGAAAAATGAAACAAAGAGCGTATTGGGTTTAGTTGACCCCTCTTCCCCGAGCAAACAAGTAAACATTCATGACAAAAGAGAAAGAAAAAAGTCCATATGCTTGAAAGTTGGAATACCAAGTTTCATGGAATCCGATCAATTTTCGGTGCTACAAGCAGAAGTGTAAGTAGAACACATGTATTCAAAGTACCCTGAGCAGAACTGTCAGGTACAGCTTATTGAAGTTAACGAAATAATATCATAGACTGTTTCATTGTAATTTCAGAAGCCTTTGGTTTCAACCCCGCCTTCCTGACGATCAATTTTGTATAGTGACAATTGTACAAAGAAAGCAAGTTTTATGGATATAAGCTAATTCAGATTTCTTTGTGAGGCGGTGAGGAGTGTGGAATAATTTCTACAAAGCAAAGAAGCCAGGAATGACCTCAGATTAAAAATACTTATATGAAAAGTCTGTGGGAATGACCAATGCACAGTTTCGACAGGCCTGTTAAAAGAGAAAGATAGAAAAAAAAGTGTAGATGAAATTTTTCCTATTTTTGCTTGCCGGTCTAAAAACGAAATAGAGGGGTAGAGGCTGAAGGGTTCTCTTTGATTAGGTCTGGCATGAAGGAGGAGGGGGGGGGGGGAGGAAATTTAATGTATTAAATAAAAGTTATTTAAAATGAAATAGTGGGTGATAATGTGATCGAAATGTCTAGCTAGTTTCATGGTAGGTTGGACAAAAATTTGAAAAAAAAAAACATAGAAATTTATATTAGTCGTTTATACTGGTCTCATGCTAGGTCGGGCAAAATTTTTTCCAGGTCGGGCTTTGCCCGACCTGGCCCCCGCCTAGCTACGGGCCTGAGAGTCTTACATAATTAAATTGTTAAGTAAGTTTAATATGCTAGATTGTAAACCCAGTGACATTCCTATTTCTCCTAAGTCCACCCCATCTGATTTCAAAAATGGTAAACCTTTTAATGGCCCATATCGTGAACTTGTAGGTTGTTTATTATATTTAGCTTATATTTCTCGACCTGATATTTTGTATGCTATTAACTGTTTAAGTCAATTGCAAGAAAATCCTACTGAAATTGCATGGAAAGCACTTAAGAAAATCTTAAGATATTTAAAAGAAACATTGTCTTTAAAACTTGTGTATAAAAAGCAAAATTCTGATCCTAAATTATCCATGTATGTTGATGCTGATTGGGGGGCTAACACAAATGACCGCAAATCAGTAACAGGTTATATTTTAATGTTTTGTAACATGCCTGTTCTGTGGTGTTGTAATAAACAAAAATCAGTTGCCTTATCGTCAACTGAAGCTGAAGTCATTGCTTTAACTAAAAGTTTGCAAGACTTGTTATGGTTTAAAAATATTGCTAGTGAAATTGTAAATATTAAGGATTTAGTAATTTTTGAGGATAATCAATCATGTATAAAATGTATCAGTAATCAGAGTAATTATGGTAGAATGAAACACATTGATATCAAATTGAAATTTGTTCGCAATATTATAAAAGAAAATAACATCAAAATTAAATATGTTCCTACGAATATGCAAATTGCTGATTTATTTACAAAGGCATTACCTAAAGTTAAATTTTATGAACTATTATTTCTTTGTTGTTTGTACAAGTAATGTTTAAATTGTGCCATACTATTATTAATGATTGATTTCAAGAAATTTCTTTGTTTTTCTGATGTAATGCTAGATTATGGGCGGGTGTTGAAAATAATCATAGCATTACATTAAATTCTTATTAATTTCTTTTTGTACAACTATGTTTCTTGTGATTGGTTGTTTAATGTAGCTTTCTTTCACGGCCGCCAATTCTCTGCCATGGGCCTTGCAAAATCTATAAATACCTGTAAATTTTCTGTTTTCTTTCAGTATGTTTGTGTAATTGTTCTTGTTAATATCAAATATACTCACTTCGATCCACGTCTTTATGTCTGCCTTTTTATTTATTTTAACATGAACATCGATATTTAACGCTAACGGCTCGACCGAAATATGAATGCCACTCTTCTTCAAGAGCACCATCGCTCAGCTACTGGCACCACAGTTTCGACTGAAACTGTTTGAAATCGGCTCCACGTTGTAGGTCTGTATGCTTGCAGATCAATGGTATGTGTCACGTTAAGAGTAAGGCATCGTCAGCGCCCGCAAAGAGTGGGCAACAGAGCATGTGAACTGGAGGAGAAGTGAATGGCGCAATATTATTTTTTTCGACGAGACCCGTTTTTCTGTTCATCCTGATAACAGGCGTATTTTCATCTGGAGGGAACGGGGCAGTTGAAGCAATCCTGCGTTCGTGCAAGGAAGTGTCAGATTTGACGGTGGGGAGTGATGGTCTATGCTGGCATCTCTATTGATGGGTGCACCGACCTCCACATCATTCGAACTGGAGCTCTGAACGGTCAGAAATATAGGAATGAGATCTTCAGAACTATTGCAGTCCCTTACTCTGCAGCAATTGGAGATGACTTCATGTTAATGGATGACAATATCAGACCACACCATGCTCACTTGGTGGATGATTTCTTTTTCGAGGAAGGAATCATACGACTGGAATAGCCAGCGTGTTCTCCGGACATGTACCCAATAGAACATGTTTGGGTCATTTTAGGCAGACGATTTGCTATCCGCCTACCACCGCCACAAACTCTCCAAGAACTGGAAAGAACTCTTCTGGAGGAGGGGAACAGAATACCCCAGATCCTCATTAATAGCCTCATTGACACCATGTCTCAAAGGTGTGCAACGTTGCTGCCCGTCCGGGGAAACTATACCACCTACTAAAAAGATTTTCTTCGACGACGAAAACACCCCTTTTTAGTCGTTCATATGCATAAATTGTGTTTTTTTCCTTTTGTACCCAAATGCTCAATACAATGCTTTTTATTTCTGCGAAACATGTGTAATTTTTTTCTCATATAGTCTACCACATCTGCCAATAGTGCATCAATCATCTAAAAAATTCTCCAGCTGCAAGATCCATCCACAGCCTCAATATCCTTTTAATTGTTTTAAGCAGTGTCTATTGAAATATCATATTCTAATAAATAACTATCGTCTCTGTCGGCTGATTGTCTCTATAGGCTGATTGTCTTACGGCTTATAGTCCTATCGGGTATATTTCCTGTCAGCTAATTGTCCTGTAGGCTAAATTTTCATTTTGGTTAATTGGCCTGTCGTCCTGTACGTAACGACTGGAGGTCCTGTCGGCTAATTACTGTCTGCTAAATGATTTGTTGACTAACACATTCGGCTTGTCCACGACCTATCATATTGTATCCCGGCGCATGGGAAAATACATAGCATTTATTGACATGTATTATAATATGATACACAAACCAGTCAAGGGTTAAAAAAGATTTATTTCATACTTACAAAGTTATCTGCACATGAATATTTAATCTGACAGTACGATAAATTAAAAAAAAACCCTTATACAATGGCACAAATTTATTAGAAAACGTTAGTATCGAAAAAAATAACCATTCAAGTAAAAAAGAAAAAAAAAATATATACGAGTATATCTATTCACAGCTTCGTTGAATATCATGTAACCCTTAATTTGTCACTCTTAATTAATCAATCGGACATGGCTCATTATTATTTTTTTTTTTACATCCATTATGATTTATGATCTCTCAAATGCTGTTATATTGCATGGTTACAAAATTGCCGCTAGTATCCTAAGACCCATTAATTCTAAAGACTGATCATTATAGGTTGGTTAGGTTCACGACATTCCCTGGGGGCACACATAAATATAAGTACTGAAAAACTAGGTCAGTCGGATTGTTCTTTATCCCAAAAAGATGATAGTGCGACAAATTTGATTCAATCAAGAAATATCTTTCAATTATTTTTGCTTTATTAACTGCTCAGACTGTTTGATGGAATAGAGTTGTCTTGAAAAATCTCATTTTTTGGAAGTAAGAAACGAGTTTAAGGGTAATAAATCTTGTTCATTATTCTAACGGAGTCTTGTTAGAGTCGTAATCGACAAAAATATTTTGACATGACAAAGAGATGTGTATTTCTCTTTTCGTGATACATTTTATAAAAAAAGAAAAAAAAGGGTAATTAATTTATAGGAATGTTCTAGTCATTAGAACTATATATTTTTTTTAATTATGGAATTCTAACATGGGTGCATGCAAGGGGATGGGGCAGGGGCAATGGAAAGAAATTGTCCCTCCTGAATTTTGCAATTTAATTAACTAAATATCTTTTTATCTCACGATTTTGAAAAAAATAATCTTTTAAAATAGTTTACAGCAATTAAACACTAAGAGGAAAAGGAACTAAGATCTATTCGACAGCGGGGGCGCACCAGCAGCGTGCTCTTAAAGTTACGAGACAGGAGATACTGGATCCGAACCTAAGGCGCGCTCGGGAGTCGAACCTTTCCGTGGTTCTCTTAGAACCTTGCCGTAAATGCTAATTAGGATACCTTCAAAAGGTCCCTACGGGTCGCAATCCTTTTTCGGCCTATATCTCTTGCGTAGATAATCAGCCGTAACGACACACCATTACCATCATCATTATCGTCAGGAATTTTTAAAAGCTCTTTCGTCCTATACCGGAAGAAATGGCTACACTGTTTTTAAGAATTCAGCTAGTTTTATAAGAAAAAGCTAAAATGCGTGAAATTCTGTTATCGAAGATTCCCTGTTTTTGCCGATACTGAATTTGAATGGGAATTTCCAGAAATGAGTCAGCTATCGCCAAGTTGGCTTCATTTATGACGAATTATGAACCGCAAATTTGGCGATAACTCACCAAGTATTGCCAAGTGTGGCGAGAATATGACGTTGGCGAACACCTTTATGTACGTATACGTGCGAATATTTTATGGATATCAATATATTTTTTATTTTAAATATGACGTCATTTTATGATATAACTATGTAGTTTTAAGCGTATGAGGGTTGCAATAATAATGACAGCAATGAAATTACATTTGCGAGAATACACACTGTTAAAAATATCGTGAAAAATTACCTCTGTTTTTCAAGGCTATCTATTTTCTGACCAATGAGAACGCTTCATAGGCGTTTATGTAGCGTTCTCATTGGTCAGAAAATAGAGAGCCTTGAAAGACAGAGGTAATTTTTCACGATATTTTTAACAGTGCACGTTCACTAAAACATAAATTAACAGTGAACACGATTACGGAGAGAATCCAGTATTTTTAATCCGCTTTCTTGTTTCAAAATGTCTGCCATCATAGTGCTTCTAACTGTTGTATCTCAGCTATTTTTTACGATAGAGGCGAAACAAAAAATGCTTTGGAATCCTTATATCATATCAAGGTCTTACATTTTCGAAAAGAGTAATTTTAGCTTTTTAATTTTTTTGGTACATTTTTTTAAAGTTTGAAATCTGTAAATGGTTGCCATTCTGAAAGAAGATGATGGAAGAAAGAGGACAACGAATTTGGTAGATATCTGGGAAAGCTCTTTACAAATGCTCAGTTACATCCCAAATGGGTTTAAAAATACGAATGTTATTAAACGGCAAGAATTATATATCCATATATGTATATAAACGGATTTATATATATATGACTATCTTTAACCCCTTCGGGACGAGCGACAGGTATATGTGACGCAAAAGGTGCTCAGAATCCTTGATTATTACCACCGGTTATTTTTTATTGTAAATTTTGCCTTATCTAATCGGGTCATTTCTCGATTCAATTAGGCCAAAATTTCTGTTATGAAAAACCGATAATAAAAGATTAAAAATTCTGTAAAAGACGCTCGTCCCCAAGGGTTTAAGTAGCTCTACTGCAACTGCGTGATAGCGAAAATTCGTGGATTTCATTAGAGTGTCATACAAAAAATATTAGTATGTCGGTATTCGAACAGATTCACTACAACGAAATACAGTCTATTACGACGAATCTAGAGAAACTGTCATCACCCTGAGGAAAGATTTGAAATCAGCTCTGTAATTCCGAAGTAATCATTATTTTATAACGTTTTTAGCTCATTTCACCTTTTTAATTTTCGAAATTTTAGAAACAGTTCTGTGTGAGAATGACCATTTTAAAAGTAACAGCCGTGTCATATTTCAAGTTTCCACCCTTAATAATTCCAAATAAATCCAAATTTAGAATGTTTTTCGCTCATTTCATCTTTTAAATTTCGATTTATTAGAAACCATTTTTAGCGGGCATTTACATCCTAAAAGTAATCACCATGCCAAATTTCAAGTTTCTAGCCTCAGCGGTATCACAGAAATCACAATTTTAGAATATTTTGTGTTTCTGCAGCAATTTTAAATTTCAAATTTTTTTAAACTTTTTAATCGGAGAATTTACGCAGTAAAAGTAACAGCCATGTCAAATTTCCAGTTTCTATGCCTAGTAATTCCAAATAAATCGTAATTTAGAACATTTTACGCTCATTTCAGCCTTTAAATTTCGAATTTTTCAGAAACACTTCTTAGTGAGCATTTACGTCTTATAAGTAATCAGCGGCGCAGCAACTCTATTTTGCGCACGCCGATCGTTGGTGCATAAGTAGCGATAAGTGTCGGTGCCGATAAAGCTTGTCAGCGCCTATTGTGATTGATGGCGCCTGTTGCAGAGGCATCACCCGTCCCAATCTTGCCACGGTTCTGTAAGTAACTACCATGCCAAATTTAAAGCTTCTAGCCACAACAATATGAAGAAAATTGCAATTTTAGAACTTTTTTCTCCTGTACTTTTTCAAATTACGAATTTTTAAAAAATCGATCCCTTTGTGCATTTGCGTCTTAAAAGTAGAAGCAATTTCAAGTTTCTATCCCTAACAATCCGATAGAAATCCTAATTTAGAATATTTTTTATCTCATTTTACTCTTTTAAATTTCGAAATATTTAGAAACTGTTCTTAGAGAGCATTTACATCTTATAAATAACCACCATGCCAAATTACAAGTTTGTAGCCCCTTTACTATCACAGAATTTGCAATTGTAAAACGCATTTTCTTCCTGCACCTCCTTGAAAGTAGTGGTACCGAGACAAAATAAAGCCTGTATTGGAGCGTAGACCGTCGCCCTCATTTTGCCACCAATACTTTTGAAGTCCAGCCCCCTACAAGCAAACACACAAACAAACGTTTCTTCTTTATAATATTAGTATATCTATCTATCTATATTATAAAGGACAAACATATCTGTGCGTAACGCATACGTCATTCTGCGAATGGCAACACTTTCAAATTTAAAATAAAGGACAAACATATCTGTGCGTAACGCATACGTCATTCTGCGAATGACAACACTTTGAAATTTAAAATGAAATTTCGGTTTTGCAATTTTCGCTACGGCAAATTTTTAAACTTATAAACATCGCACAGTTTCAATTTTTAGACCGTCGTATAGGGAAAAAAATGTACTTTTAAACGCAATTTGTTTGGAAGCTCTATCTCAGTTTATTTTTGAGATATTAATTTTTTTATAGTTTTTAGTACCAATTTTGTAATTGTGGCAACTGAAGTACTTCATTTCTATTAAAAGTAAAGGGAAATTAGTCATGGTTTTATAATAAAACACTCACACTACAATATATATTAAAACACACATAAATAACGCCTGCATTCATCTATTCATCGTTGTCCTGTCATCCAAGGCTGTCGATAGATGGCTGGTGACTTCCCCAACATGGTTTATTAGTGAGAAATTGCAGACTCAGGCATCGGCCGGAGTAGCTCAGTGGTTAGAGCAGCAGTCTTGTGTACTGTGGTCTCGGGTTCGATTCCTGGCTCTGGCTAATTTTTCACTCCAGTTGGGTTTATTGTATTTATTGTATGTATGTCTGTATAATATTTATATATACCTTTAGTCATGGTTTATTTATTTTTATTGATTATATCCTTATTGATGCCATTTTCATATTACAAATAAAAATAACTTTTTTATAATTTTTTGAACAGAAAATGACGTCAGCCATTAAAAAAAAACATGCATTCTTCTTCGTAAATCAAAAGATTGAAGAAGATATTTCAATATTTTTTTCAATTCCTACTATTAGTTCACACTCTCCCTATATTTATTTATTTATTTATTTATATATATATCTTGTTCAAATTTTCAATCGTTAATAAAATACTTATTCATCCTATCAAGTTGAAATAAATTTTTTAAAACTTGTACTGGATGACAATTGATGTTAATACGGTTTTTTCAAATATTAATTCATTAATTAAATTTTAATTAATTAATTTTAGTTTTACATGGGAGACAAAATGGCGGCCATTGGTTATTGAAGCATTTAATGCATCTTCATATCTATAAGAGTGGTTACCATAGGGGGGACCCAGTTATGTCGCCAAATACCGTCAAGTTTGTCGCCAACTTGGCGATATATCGCCAAATTTGGCGGCCAAAATGAGTCGCCAAAACTGACGTCAACTTGGCGATATCTCTAATATTTCGCCAAATTCCCATAGACTTCCATTGTAAACCTACTTGCTTATAGAAAATAAAAAAATTGAGATATTTTAATGCAACAAAAACTAATATTTAGCTTAAGGAATTATATTAAATTTTTCTTTGATGACCTTAGTAGGAAAATTGACTTTAAAAACAAAATTTTTATATTACTTGTTACATTACGCTGATCTGAGTCTGAGACGCTGGGCAAAATGATTCAGAGAATAAAAATGATGTCATATTTAAAACAAAACGAACATTTTCTTTGATAAAACTAAATATTTGACCAATACTAAATGGCCAATACTATGACAACTAAAGACAAATTTCTGAATGGTAAGTTTTTTGCGGGTACTGAGATTAGAACTTAAAGTTTATGCGAATGAAAAGTTGTATCGAACAAACGTGACTTTAAGTTTGGAAACACATTCATTAATAATGTATTGTGCGTTAAAATACTTTTAAATTGTGATTTGAGTGGTGCGTATGTAAATTTTGAGAATGGGAAAATAACGTACAGTTTAGATTTTATGGGGGGAAATTTTATGATGTGACAAAGCGAAATCCTTTTTACTGATTTTTCATCCCGTAAAAACAAACATAAGAGCCTCAGTCGATAACTTCAACATAATTACTGATCATGATTACGTATTTTAATACGGTTTAATTTTTCAATAATTTAAGCAGTTGAAGTTTGTGGAAATAATGTTTTGGTAATTTTAGGTTAAAAACATTATTTGTTTTAAGAGTTAGACAGCTAATACAAGATGAATTTTTTATTGTAATTATTTTTGTAGGTTTATTATAAATTTGATCTAACAGTTCCATTCTAAAAATTTTAATTCGTCGAATTTCAACGGGTTCCAACTCGTATTAATAAAAGATAATAATAATACATAAAATAAATAAATAAACAAATCCATCTCTGAAATATAATGCAGGTCAGTTTTTGGCATATGAGACATTTTATATCGGTCTTTTACGTTCCTTTTTTGTGTACACTGAAAAGAACCAAAAATATATGTTCTAATACTTGCAGAATATTTCAAGTCTACTTTTACTTTTTTTTCTTAAACAATATATTATTTAGTTACGAAACTATATATAAGCGTACTTAACCCATAAATATTTATCCGGAGGGTAGTTTGCTTCAAACCTCATTCCGTTTTAGTTCCCAGTGATATCTCTGGAAAACATTTTCAGTTCGTGGGGAAAATCAAAGAAATGTTATCCGTGGGAAAACAAAATAAATTTATTTCTTTGGTTACAAGTTAAAACGACACAACTGAGTTGTTGAATTGTTTATTACGATGTAGCTTCTTTTTTTTATTTCTCTTTTGGCGGGATAGAAAATTAAATTTGGGGGAAAAAGACCGAAATCCCAATGTCATCAAAGACCATCGCTCTATAATAATCAAGCGTTTCAGTAGTCTGGGGTCTAGAAATAATTCTTTCACGGTAAAGTCTATTGTTCTTTAATCCTATGTTGATTTTAACCCACTTATCGTAAGCTATATGAAAAAACTACCCGTAAAAAAACAAAAACAAAGTTTTATGTGTAAGAAGAAAAGTTGTCGCAGAGAAAATGTTTCACAAAATATTGTTCATTATTTAGAAGGATTCAGAAAAATGAAATTTGTAGCGATTTAATCTCCCTTGAACAGTATAAAGAGAGTTACTAGCTTAGAGTAACTGACTTTGGTCATTTGCTCCACGTTATATCGCTCCCGCCTACTGATCATGAGATCCCTGGTTCAAACAACAATAGCGACAATCCAAACACTAAATTGATTACCCGAATTTTTGACATTTGAAGTCCACCGAAGTGGAGAATGCTTTGGGGCCTATAGCTACAATGGCTGTCGCCTCGAATGATCCTTATTATACAGAAACAACAACAAGTCACAACATTTTTTTTATTTTCCATTACATATATATTATATAAATACAATGGGACATTCACGATTACATCCATGTCTTACCCAGGGACTCGAACCCGGGCCCTCGGGGTGACAGCAGCCTCCGCTTACTGACCACGCCAGCGGATTACCCGAACTAACATGCAACCTTCAACAACAATCACAATCGCCTCCTCTGTTTGTTTGTTTTATTGAACACATACATCAGAATTGTGTGCTTGACACCAGGGCCCGCTTATAAGTCATCGTCGATATACAGAGACGAGATAGCACAAGGAAATTTACAGAGAATTACATCCGGGAGCTCCACAAAGAGTGTGCAACGGAGCCGGCGGGATTCGAACCCGCTCCCACCTACACTGTTAAAAATATCGTGAAAAATCATCTCTGCTTTTAAAGGCTATCAATTTTCTGACGAATGAGAACGCTTCATAAACGACTATGGAGCGTTCTCATTGGTCAGAAAATAGATCCTTTAAAAACTGAGGTAATTTTTCACGATATTTTTAACAGTGTACGCTCTCAAGTGATTAGCGGCGTGGTGCCTTATCCACTCAGCCACGGTGGGCCCAATCATCTCCTCTCTTAACCAACAGATAGCAGAAACAAATAAATCATCCTCAGCATGCAAAGTCTGTGAAATGCTCACAGCACAAAGCCTGTAAACAGTGACTACCTTAGATGGGTTTGCTTCTATGCGCTGTAGTTTTGCGGTGTGAACTGCTCGAATTCCGGGGTGTGCACCTCCAAAACGGCGGTCTCAAAGACCTCGTAAATATCCAGTCTGAACGGGGTATCACTGGGGGATATAAATACAGTAGAACCTCGAGTATCCGAAGTAATTGGGACCGACTATCTTACGGAAAATTGAAATTTTCGGATAATCGAGAATGTTTCAATTTTAAGATTAAGGAGAAAAATATGCAATATTTCGTATTATCGTAACACTTGCTTAATAAAAATAAAGCAATAGTAAAACAGAAACAAGAATAAATTACCTGAATTTTATTTCTGAAGTTAAGTACCTTTTATATTTATATCACAAGGATGTAAAAAAATGTTTTATTTATCGCAGTTTCGATTAGAAGCCCTATCACGGAGTTTTTAATATTATTAGTTCACCAGTATCACAGTCTTTCTGCTGCTCCAGCCATGCCAAATCTTTTGGAAAACATTCTAAAGCTTCAGAATTGCTAATTTGTTCGTTTTCTTCGTTCCAGTTCGCAGCTTACGGGAGCTCAAATTAAATTCAAAGGAACTCTAAGAAAGGGGATCAAAAATGTTTATACCGGGTGTCCGAAAAATGACCGACGATTTTAAAATTCAATAACTTGCAAACGGTGACAGATATTAAAAAAATTCTTGCAGGAGCGTTATGTATGATGTCAGGAGTTTTTTTACTGTGAATTTTGATTTTAATTCGAATTTCAAACAATAGATGGCGCTGACAGCGGTTGGCGCTCAGCCGAGGCCGAAACTGACTTCACTCAGCATTGATGCGAAGGAAGGAGATTAATGCTGTGGAGTAAGTCTCATACGCCAGTACAATCTTGCTCATTGGTCCCGATTCTGAGCTCATTCGATATGATTTCAATGGAATGCCTTGTTGCCATGGAAACAACAAATTCTTCGATAGTGGAATACAGTGTTCAGAACTGCTTTGCTTTGGTGTATTTCGATTTGGCCGTGTTCCGCATGAAATAACTTTTTTAAAAATAAGATTTTTTCTTTGAAATTGAGTATTTATGGATGAAAAACAAGAATAAAGTTTCATATTTAAAATCCAATTACATCGAATTTCAGTTTTTATTTTTATGCAGTCTTTTAATGAAAAATTAATTTTTCACATGTTTCGGTAATATTTTAATATATATTCTTTATTTTCTAACATTCTGCAATTAAAATATTTTAAAATAGCCATGCATCGGATTTGACATCCAATTTCAATGCCAGTCACGTGGATTGAGCATCTTGCTGAAATTGATTAACTATTTATGTCTCAAAAGAAAGAAAATCTTGAGGTTAAAATCCAAATTCATCAATTTTTAGTTTATATTTTTATGCATTATTTTGATGAAAAACTAATTTTCATATGTTTGGGTAACATTGGAATATTTTAGTTTTAATTTATTATTATTTTGTAATTTATTAAAAAGAGTTCTGTAATGAGTCAAGTAACCTGATTTTTATAGCAGAATTGGGGAGTGGTAGAGGGGGCATTCATTAGATTTTTCTGCAGATCTGCGATTTTCTGCTTTTTTGACATTTTGTTATCATTAAAAATTAATATATTTTAAGATTTTATTTTATTACTAATCTTACAGCGTACCAACACCCGCAATAAATCAACTCGATAAATATAACTCGAAAAAAAATCAGCGATTTCAGAAATGTGCTCCGAGGCTCACACTTTCAATCTTTCTCCATCCTCTATACGAATGTCATCATTTATGTTAAAAAAATTTTATTATAATCTAAAAGTTAAAAAGAAATAAAAGTGCACATTTTTTCTGATATATTCCCACTTTTTTTTACGCTTTTATCATGGTAAATGCACAGTTAAATTTATCTTTGAATTCGTTGAATTTGGTTTGTTTTTATCACAATAAGTTTTTAATTTTCTATCTGTAAAAAAAGAAAAGAGTGTGTATCTTATTAGCAATCAGATGCTATTTGGGTAAAGTAGGGGAAGCTGCCACCCCCCCCCCGCTCAAATTAAGAAATTTATATTATAGAAGCCATAACATGTCAGACCCCCTCCCCCCCCACAAAAAAAACTTTCTTTTTTAATATTTCTTAAAGAATGAGTTTATAAATTGTATAAAAATATGTCACTATTTTTTAAAACGGAAAAAATGAGTGTTTTGAGGCATTCAAAGATTTTTTATCTGTAAAATATTACCTCTTTTCAAAGGTATTTGAAAAATTTAAAGCTAACTATACTAAATAATACAGGATGGGGGAGGGTTGCAAAAAGACCGTATTTTGTTACTAAGAATTAAAAACTAGGCTTCCATATTCTAAATGGTAAAATCTGTTAAATCGCGAAGTGCTAAATAGCGATGCTAGATGGATGATAAATCGATTTAAGAAATTTCTATATCACCCAGTCCTACTGGTTACCTAAGCAGAATGCAGCAAACCGTACATTTCTATCGCCATCCGTTTTTCTTTAATTGAATTTTCAAATCGTCGGTCATTTTTGGGACACCCGGTACATTCTAAGAAATTTTAGATATTTTAACTCTTACCGGCGCGGAGTAATTCTGTTTATAAACTGATGAAATAATGGACTGACACCGCAATGTATAAACGAATTTATTAGGAAGTACAAACTTGCTTATTTTCATGTACATTATAATAGGAAAATTTTAGTTAAATATTCTTGGTGCCGTTTGTCAGTTTTGGAATTAAAATTAGTTGTCCTTTTTTAAGGACACCGCGCCGGTAAGGGTTAAGGAAGTTCGTCAGTAGACTTTTATGAACGTTGAAAAATAATCGTGAAAATGATTAATAGTATATTGTTGTTCAAAATAACTACCTCAAAACAAATAATAGAAGTTGCCTTGTTTAACCAGTTCTGAACGCTGTATTCTGCTATCGAAGAATTTGTTGTTTCCATGGCAACAAGGCATTCCATTGAAATCATATCGAATGAGTTCAGAATCGGGCCCTAAGAGCAATATTCTACTGGCGAATGAGACCCACTCCATAGCCTTAATCTCCTTCCTTCGCATCAATGCTAAGTGAAGTCAGTTTCGGCCTCGACTGAACGACAATCGCTGTCAGCGCCATCTATTGTTTGAAATTCGAACTAAAATCAAGAATCACAGTAAAAAACTCCTGACATCATACATAACCCTCCTGCAAGAATTTTTTTAATATCTGTCACGGTTTGCAAGTTATTGAATATTTAAAATCGTCGGTCATTTATGGGACACCCGGTATGTACTCGTAGTTCGGAAAGGAACACTTGCACACAAGGAATTTGGTAGTTAAAAAAACAAAAAGCTTTCAACATGGATTTTGCACACAAGGTATGTGATAGTAAAAAAAATTGCTTCAAAAATGGATTTCGGTTAATCGAGAGTTTCGGTTAAAAGAGGTTTTACTGTACTTGAACAGTATAACGCTATAGCGTCTAGAAGATACAGTGTAGCAATCGGCTATTCCCGTTATGTTTTAAAAATTTCTAAAAAATCGAATCCCATTAATGTTGAACGATGCTGAAGGAAAAATGTCAATCGCAGCGACATCTACTAGCTCTTCACCGGCCGAAACACTTTCTCAATGGAGGATATTCCATCTCCGTTTTGATCACGTGGTCAAGGTAAAAACCTCTAGCGTAAAGAAGGGAAGGCTCCGTAGACGTGTAATGTAAATCCAACTAGCCAATGAAACAGTTCATGAGGCAAAGCAGTTGTATCTTCCCTTCTTATCAGTTAGAAGTTCTTTGGGTAAATTACCGGTATCACGTGACTTTTTCAGCCTCGAACCGATATTTGGAATGTCCTCCATTCCTTATACAATGTTTACGTTTGAACTACTAGATGTCGCTGCAATCGACATTTTTCGTTCAGAATCGTTCATTATTTATGGGATTCAATTTTTTGTACTTTTTGACTGGTCGATGCCACACGATATCTTCTAAGTACTATAATAAAGCAAGTTACTCGCTTAGAGTAGGGAGCCTAGATTTGAAAGAAACGACATACGGCGTATAACATTTGATTGATCGAGACGATTATGGGCAAAAGCGAATCACCAAGAATCTTTTCGGGCCTTCCATTATCACAAAGCTAATGCTTGTTAACTTGTCTTACTTGTATAATCGTACTCGTTCTGGAGAGTATCGCCAAGCTCTAGAACAGAAATGGAGGATATTCCATCTACGTTATGATCACGTGGTCAAGGTAAACACTTCTAGTGTAAACAAGGGAAGGCTCCGTAGACGTAGTGTAAATCCCTTCCAGCCAGTGAAACAGTTCATGCGGAAAGCAGTAGTAGCCTCACTACTAACTTCTAACTGATAAGAAAGAAAGATACTACTGCTTTGCCTCATGAACTGTTTCATTGGCTAGCGTGGATTTACATTACACGTCTACGGAGCCTTCCTTCTTTACGCTAGAAGTTTTTACCTTGATCACGTGATCAAAACGGAGCTGGAATATCCTCCATTATCGGTACCACATGACTTTTTAGAGCCTCGAACCCAGATTTGGAAATAGTCCATTGTCTACGTTCGCCACAGTTTGGTTACAGTGCCTAGAAGATACAGTGTGGAAAACGGCTATTCCTATAATGCTTTAAAAAGTGCTAAAAACTTGTATCCCATAAATCTCCAACAATGCTCAGCGGCAATATGCTGATACGAGCGCCATCTCGTAACTCTTTTCAATACAAACCCTGTGTTTTCAAAAATTATAGAATGTTAAATATCGGAAACTCTAAATATAAGATATTTTAGTCTGTTATAAGCTAATTTAATTAAGGAATGACGTGAAATAGGTTAAAGAGTCTCTTTTAGAATGACTATCGTTTTTAAATCACTACGATGGCGCTACGATCGACATCTTGTTATTCAGCATCGTTGTACATTTATGGGATTCAATTTTTTAGCACTATTTTGTAGCCGTTTTCCACCACTGTATCTTCTAGGCGCTGTAGTTTGGTCAACTGTTTAAGTACAGTCTAAATACAGCGCCTAGAATATATAGTGTGGAAATAGGCTATCCCTGTAATACTTAAAAAAGCACTAAAATATTGTATCTCTTAAATGTGCAATGATACTGCTGCAATATGCAGATCGCAGCGACATCTGCAGGATATTTTCTACAACTGCAAGAAATTGCTAATCTATACAATGTAATACTAGTAATACGAAAATCCCGCAGATGTCGCTGCGATCGACACTTGAAATTTTAGCAGTATCGTCGCACATTTAAGGGATACAAATTTTTAGCACTGTTTGAATAGCATATTTCCACACTAGGTATTCTAGCCGTTGTAGTCTAAGCCACTCTCACATTGTCCCTCTCATATCGAGGCACTCTAGATGAGAGTAATGGACTATATTACAAATCTGGGTTCGAGGCTGAAAAAAAGTCACGTGGTACCGGTGATTTACCCAAGGAATTAACTGATAAGAAGGGAGGCCACTACTGCTTTCCGCATGAACTGTTTCACTACAGCACCTAGAATACCTAGTGTGGAAATATGCTATCCAAACTACAGCGCCTAGAATACCTACACTATTAAAAATATCGTGAAAAATTACCTCTGTTTTTAAATGCTATCTATTTCCTGACCAATGAGAATTCTCCATGGGCGTTTAAGTAGCGTTCTCATTGGTCAGAAAACAGATAGCCTTTGTAAACAGAGGTAATTTTTCACGGTATTTTTAACAGTGTAGTGTCGAAATATGCTATCCAAACAGTGCTAAAAATTTGTATCCCTTAAATGTGCGACGATATTGCTAAAATCCCAAGTGTCGATCGCAGCGACATCTGCGGGATTTTTGTATTACTAGTATTACATTGTATAGACTAGCAATTTCTTGCAGTTGTAGAAAATATCCTGCAGATGTCGCTGCGATCTGCATATTGCAGCAGTATCATTGCACATTTAAGGGATACAATATTTTAGCGCTTTTTTAAGTATTACAGGGATAGCCGATTTCCACACTATATATTCTAGCACTATAGTTTCACTGGCTGGCGGGGATTTACATTACTTCTACGGAGCATCCCGTTCTTTACGCTAGAAGTTTTTGCCTTGAAAACATGATCATAACGTAGATGGAATATCCTCCATTTGTTTAGCCTTTTGCTTGACACTAACGCTGCCGCCAGCTGTTCATGAGATCCACGATTCAATCAAATCATTTAAAATTTAAGAGGCAGTAGTGCACACTATGAGCGCGTTCAGAGATCGAAACACGGGTAACTCGGAAAATTGGGGAATGACGTCATACTGGTTTCTCGGTGTAAGGTTGGGTAAAAACGGCTCTGAACGCTTTCGGGTAAAGTTGCGGGATTTTTTTATTTACATTTACAAACATGGCGGCAGCTGCACTTTCGACAGTGCAAATAGATTCAATTATCACTTTTTTTAGATGGGAAACTGTTCCAAAAGTTAATTTTTATGGGGCACAGATTTTGCTAGCCATTTTAGGCTTCCAAGCGTGAACTGACTTGTCATATGCAAAATTTACATTTATCTTCTAACTTATCTAAAAGTTAAACTTAGACCAGAAATGTTTTTATTATTATTTTTGTAATATGAAAAAACAGAAACAATGTGCGATAAAACTGATCAAAACAGTGCTATTCCGATTAACAGTCACAGTTAAGCTATAAAATGGTAAACAAATCAGATTTCCCAACCACGTGATCACTTTACCCAACAAAATTTTTCAGGTACTGTGGGTTCCCCGAAATCTGGGTAATCTCCGGCTCTGAACGCTACGGGGAACTCGGAAAAAGTCACGTGATGTCGGTCTCTGAACGCTTCGGGTTACCCGTGGTAAACCTGTGGAACCCAGGGTGCGGTCCGTGAACGCCCTCTAAGACAGACAATTTGTGTACAGGAAACTAGTATCGTAGTTCATTTATTCAGTCAAAAATACAGTGTCTCTCACATGAATTCGAATTCATGTTCCTAATTTTAATAATAATGAAGGTATGTTAACGAAATTTGAAATAGACTTACTTTTTTTTTGTGTGTAGAGTGTAACGATATCGCGAGAAACGGTAGAAGTGGAATACCATCCTTACTCAAGTAGCACTGAGCTAAGTGAACCATATTTTCGAATGTAATTGACAGTTCATACGCGAATAGAATCTATTTCGAGAAAATCATCTGTCACGAAAAGAATACAATGGAATCAAAGAAAAAATGTTAAAAGTATAGAACAGAGTATAAAGAAATTTCATATGCGTACGTAAATTTCGGAAGCTTGTTAGTTGTTCCCCTTTGTCACGAGTGATGCTAGTTAACGTCATTACAGATTTTGCTGTAACTGTCCTATCTTGTGTGTTTATCTATGATTTGTCGGAAGGGGGCGCTGTAATAGCAATTTTTGTGTCATTTTCATTATTGTACCATTGAAAAGTGTATGAAGTTATGCATAGAATTGAACCAAATTTTTTGTGTATATTTTTAGCTTTGGCCAGCAAGTCCTCCCTGAATTTGAAAAAATTTTGCGGGAAGGGGCCGCTGTCATACAGATGTCTGTGCCATTTTCATTATTGTACCATCGAAAAGTATACGAAGTTATGCATAGAATTGAACCAAATTTTTTGTGTATGTTTTTGGCTATGACTAGCAGGTCCTCTTTCGATTAGGAAATATTCCACCGGAAGAGGGCGCTTTAATAGCGATGCCTATGCCATTTTCATTATTGTACCATCAATAAGTGTATGAAGTTATGCATAGAATTGAACCAAATTTTTTGTCTATGTATTTGGCTGAATCCAGAAATTTTTCATTGCATTTGAAAATATTCTTCTGGTAGAGGTTGTTGTAATAGTTATTTTTGTGCCATTTTCATTACTTTATCGTTGAAAAGTGTATGAAGTTATGAGTGGAATTGACCGAAATTCTTTGTGTATGTTTTTGACTATGGCCAGCGGGTCCTCCTTGAATTTGAAAATATTCCGTCAGAAAGGGACGTTGTGATAGCAATTTTTGTATAATTTTCTCGGTTTTACGTAGTTCTGTTGTCCATCGGCAGCCCGTGTAGCAACAGGAACTCGCATTCTGCTAAGCCGGTTATTCGCAAATAGCTGATGAACAACAGAATAACGAAAAACCATTGATTTTAATAAATATCAAATCTCGTTTTTACTCAGATTAATCGATTGAAGCAGAAATTTAAAATGAAAATCAAAGTTGATATAGTATTGAAATAATAATATTGCAGTATGAACATCTGTAGTTACTTTTTTGGAATATTAAGATGTATGAGATAGAAGAAAGTTTTGGGATTGGTACATCCAACTAGTTTAATATTCATTATAGTGATTACGCCATCAAAAACTAACCAAACCAAACAAACACCACCAAAAACTGATGTGCTTATTTTTAAAATGCGCCAAAATTTTTTATTTACTCAAACAAAAGTTTCGATATAAGGAGAATTTTCGCCCAAATTGCTCCTTTTTAAATTATTTGATTTGTTATTGAATTTAAAAACATGTTCAGGACTTTTGGCATACCCTGTATATTTAGTTACGAAACTAGATACTAGCCTATTTAACCTATAAATATTTGTCAGGAGGATTGTTTCTTTCAAAACTCATTCTCTGTTTCAGGCGTTTTAGTACCTTGTGATGTCTTGGAAAACAATAAACTTCATGATAAAATTCAAAGAAATATAAAGAAACATTGTTTGAAAGAGAAGAAAATAAATTTATTTTATTGGTTACAAGTTAAAGCGGCACAATCCAACCATCGAATTTTGTATTCGGAAGAATTGTGTAGCTTCCAAATCGCAGAAATGGTAGTATTCTTCTTTTGGTAGAATAGGAAATGAATCTGGCAAAAAAAGAAAAAAAAATTTCTCAATCATGGAAGATATCACTCAATAACAATCAGTTGAGAATGATTTCTATATTTTAGGGGTTTAGTAATAAATGTTTTGTTGTTTCATAATGAATCTTGTATAGATTTTCAACCAAAGGATCTTACTTATAAAAATGTCATAATTTCTCTATTATTATTTTTTTCAAGAAGAGATAATTTATACAGAAGAAAAATTCTCTGGAGAGAAAAAGTGAAGAATTAGAAGAAAAGGAACTTCATTGAGCAAAATTCTAAATTATCTACTTTATAATCTTCTCCTGGATTCTTAGAAAGATTGAAATATAAGCTTAATAAATTCAATATCTCTTTTATTGCAAAACCTTCCATAAAATTAAACAAGAAAGAAAAATCATGCGTCAATCATAGATTATGAGACACTTTCCCACACTTCCAGAATAATTTAACAAAACTTCGCCGTTTAGTAATGGTAAAGATGATATCAAAGTAAACATTTTAGAAAACGCATAGTGTATTTGAAAACCAGATATCAAGAATTACTGCACATAACTGGAGAGGTACTCCAATTCTTTTGTGCAGCTCTGTACATGATCTATAGATTTGCTTACATTCTAAAAGTATGTAAAATTTAGTTTAATTAGAAAACTCATAACACAATTGAATATTCACCTTTAGCAATTTCTTTCAATAGATGGAAACGCACTTGATGTCTTTTGTACAGCCCCGTGTATTACGTATAGATTTTTATACAAACCAAATATCAAGCTGAAATTTAATTCAGGCACACGTTTAAAACTATTGAAATCACACTTCCAGGAATTCCTATCTATAGGCGGCCATGTATCCAGTTTTTTGCACAGTATATTTGATTTTATTTAGATGATACAAACATCTCTAAGACAGGCCGCACACTGAGACGACTCATGCAACATGCTGCTCGAATTCGGAGAAAAACAGGCTTAAAATATGGGTTTGAAAAAAACCTTTTTCGTTTCGACCTGTTTTTTCTACTAAGTCGCACTTCCTGTTGCTGTTGGGTCAGTATGCGGTTTGCTTTCGTGTACTAAAAGCAGTTGAGTTTGAAAATGCATAACTCAAATTAGAATCAGATTTAAGTAATTCACTTTCATTCTCAGTAATGTTTAGGACTACTTTGTGTAGCCTTGTATATGGTTTATAGATCTTAAACACACCACGTAGTGTGGAGAAATTTCGTTAAATTTAAAACGTATACCGTAACTGAAAACGGTTGGTTGGTTGGTTGATTTTTGACGGCCGATTATCTACTCTAGGGATATAGGCCCGAGGGGGGAGTGCCCTTCGTGGGGGTCTTTCTAAGGGAACCTAACCCGTATTTACGCATGAAATCCATGGCTCGAAGAAAACCACGAAAACTCCGAACGATTAGGCCGACAGGTACGATTGGGTTCGAACCCAGCACTTCCCGTCTACCTGTTTCGAGAGCAGAATCTCTCAGCCACTGGTAGGGCGTAACTGAAAACGGATTTTCAGCAATTATTCCTAACAGACAATACAGTATTGTATCGGTTATAGTACTGTACCCGAAATCTTTTATGTGTCCCTGTAAATGAACGATAAATGCGTTGCACATCAAATTCTACTGTAAGAATCTTGTAGTAAACCGTAGAAATGCATATCAATTTCATCATGTTTGAAATAGTGCAACATAATTGAAATACGCTGCGAAGAGTTTCTCCCATAGAGCATTATATAACCGCAAGTATGGATCCCGGAAGCAAAATTTTAGGAGCGTAAAATTTTATAAATTAGGTTAAGGAAAAAAACTTTCAGTCTCGTTGGTGTCTATAATTGCGAGGGCTAGGTTCATTTCCGATCGTCTTCTCCTATTCCCGTTCACAATCGACTTACATAATCGTTCTCAATCATTCACAATCGAGGTAAAAACTGTTGAGCATAAATTTCGGAGATAAAGTGTTTGTAGATGACAAAGGAATGTCATGGAATAACATTCTGTTTGAATTCAAGGCTATATATATACAGGGTGTCCGGTCTCAACGGTGTCCAATGGCTAATTCCTAAACCGTTAGTCATAAACATATAATTACAATTACAAAAATGTTTCAAATCAGGTAAAGAAATATTTTAAAAGCGATTTGGGTCAATAAAAACAATTTTTTAAAAAATTACGAAATTTAAGTTTTTATACGGTCCTCCAGTCCTATAACTTATATTTAATAAAATTTTCCTATTACACTAACAAGTAATACAAAAAAAGTCTCGTTGTTCTACGATTAAAATTGACCGAGTAATACCTGTTTAAAGTTGGAGCATATTTTTTGCTGCAAATTGGGGGTCATTCACAAATTTAGTCGAAATATGGTTTCGTCAGATATATTAAAAAATGGTTGAGAGAAAAATTAACATTGCAATATAAATTTGAAATCTTTAGTCATTCTGACATAATAATGCAAAATATACAATTTGTAATAAGCATTTAAGAAGAAAGAAAAAAAACAGAATTTTTGTTAAATAAAATGATGCTAAATTAACAGCCTCAATTCTTTACAAAATGATACGCATTTAAAAATATTATTAGATTACATTAGCCTGCAAAAGTTGGGTTATTTCATGTTTTTTAGCTTTTGATATTTGATTCTTATGTATTCTGTATCGCTGAATCCGGAATTGACCTTCATTTTTAGCCATAACATCAGGATTTTTCGCAAATTGTAAATTTAAAAATTAAAAAGTTCAAAGTTAAAATTTAATCTCCTCCCCCATCTCATCACACCACCCAGCTGTAAGAATCCCACGATAAGGAAAAATATCGAATAAATTATTGAATAAAATAAAATAAAATATGTTTTACATATGTTTTATAGTATGAGATTTTTGCTATATTTTAACTTACACATTTGCAAAAAAATTCTAACGTTATGGTTAAAAATGAAAGTCATTTTCAGATTTAGTGCTAAAAAGTACGTAAAAATCAATTATCAAAAGTTAAAAAATACATCCATCTCCTCTACTTTATAGTATCCGATTTTTGTTATTCTTTAAATACGACAATTTATGATTTACGAAATATCCTGACATGATGGTTAAAAATTAAGGCGATTTTCGGATTCAGTGCTAAATACAGAAAAGTTAAAAACCCAACAATCTCCGTCTTGTATTATCTAATCTAAAACTTTTTCTTAAACTAATCTATCCGAAATTTTTTATGTTATCCTGTAAAATAAGTATAAATGGTATAACCACTGAAAATTATAATAATATTAGATTGTTATCGGATTTGCGCCAGTATGTAAAATGTAATCTCAATCGGATATTTGAAAGTGGGTTAAAGTTCGAATCCAAATTTTGAACTGAAAAAATATACATAAGATCATTGAAGTAACATAAAAACTTATAAAAATAACATAATTTTATTAAAAGAAATCATAAAAGAAACAGTCTCAAATCCTGACAAAATAAAACATATGTTATTTCAGCCAATCTGAAACTTAATAAATGTTACCTTAATCGTAATACTTGTACGATTTTTTTCAAAGCGCAGATTCACATGAAATGAGATCTTCGAATACTTTAAGCACTTGGAATGTTACCCCTCAAAGCCAAGCCGAACTCATTTGTTTTCAGAGCAGAAAAGTCGCATAAGTCATGCATTTTTAAAGTTTCATAACTCGCACAATTTTAGTGTTATATGAATGGGACTTTTTGTGTCATACTTGTCAGTGTAATAGGAAAATTTTACTAAATATAACTTATAGGACCGGGGGACCGTATAAAAATTTAAATTTCGTAATTTTTTAAGAGATGTTTTTATTGACCCAAATCGCTTTTAAAATATTTCTTTACCTGATTTAAAGCATTTTTCTAATTGGAACTATATGTCTATGACTAACGGTTTAGGAATTAGCCATTGGATACCGTTGAGACCGGACACCCTGTATATTAATTGCGGTTTGATGCTATAATAGCTTTCAAATCTCTTCTTTCAATAAACATTCTAAAACATAATTCTATTTAAAAGAATTTTGTTTACAGCCATTCTAATTTGATTTCTGGGAATGGAAAAACACGAGCCGGGCGGTTAAAAGGTTAACACAAAAATTATCGCTAAACATGATTATGAAAACAGTAAGTTTACAATGCCAATATTAAATTTACCGTTAAAAGCAAAAGTTTGTTAAATAAAACGAACCATTTTTACACAATTGAAAAGAAAATGATTGTTACTCTTTCGTAATTAGGGTCCTCGACTACTGGTGTAATAAAGCGTGCATTGCTTGCCTCAAAATTACTGGTAGCTAATTAAGAAAAATTTTTTGTCGAACCCCAAATTTTCATTAAACATAAGTTGAAAGAAGATATGGGGCATTCTCGCAATCTTTTGACTTTTATGTCCCTGAACAATGATTTTTATTTTAGTACATATTCTTTTTTTTTTTTTTTTTTTATTTCATATGCTGGGGAACATCCCATTGCATGATTGCATAACAATATTAACGAGATAAATAAGTTTTGGACGATGTTGGGGGTCCAAATACCAGGAAAACTCCTCTACCGTCCCGTTTCCCTGATGCTGATTTTTAAGTTTGGAACTGTCTGTATAAAATTGTTTCAGTAAAAGTAATTTGGTGTAATTTTTTTCCGAAACTGGGACAATTGTTTATTATAAATATGTAGCAAAAAATTAACCTGCGCACATTTTTACGTTTGATATTATTTTTTGATCTCTCTCCCTGGGTTTTAGATTCCTTACCACATCCCTCTTGCTAATCTTATACAGAAAATCACTTCAGATGCAGCCACAGAATTTTTTTCAAGTTTTTTCTCATGCGGAAGTATGCTGGAAAATGAATGGCTAAAATTCTTTGACAGGAAATTTACATCAGCACTTACAGTGAGCAAAAAAAGTATTTGCACACTAGGTAAATTTGTTGTAGCATATGTATAAATAAATAAAAATCAACTAAGAATTAAAAGTACCAACACTTTTACAAAACAAATAAACATATTTAATATCTGACTTAATAATTATATTTAATATATGAAAACATAAAAAAGTAGCATTTGTACTGCCAAAAAAATATTTGCACACTAGCAATAAAAATAGAACTAGAGGAATTATTTATAAGTTAAAAACAGTGCTAATATTTAGTATGCATGCCCTTTGCTGTAATTACAGCTTGTAATCGTCTGGGTATTGATTCTATTAATTTGTGACATGTTTCACTGCTGATTTCCATTCTTCCCTAAGATCTTACTTACGTTCTGATTTATTAGAAATTTTCTTTTTCCTTATTTTCACATCCAAAATATGCTATAAATTTTCAATTGGATTGAAGTCTGGTGATTGTGGTGGCGTTTTCAATTGATTTTTTACATTATAAAGCAACCATAACCTCGTAATATATGCAGTGTGTTTCGGATCGTTATCCTGTTGGAAATAATATGAATTAGGAATTCCTAATTTCAGAGCACTATTAGATAAATGATCTCGCAATATATTAATATATTGTTTAGCATTCGTATTGCCTTCAATAAAGGTCATTTCGCCAACTCCGTTAAAAGACATGCATCCCCAAATCATTACACGACCACCGCCATGTTTTACAGTTGGTTTCAAGTTTTTAATTTGAAAAGAAGTATTTGACTTTCGCCATACAGTTTTCTTACTATCTGAGCCAAAAATATTGAACTTGCTTTCATCGGAAAAAAATAACAGTTTTCCAAAACTCTAGTGGTTTGCTGACATAAGCTTTTGCAAATTCAAGTCTTTTCACCCTATTTGTTTCACTAATAAATGGTTTTTTTCGAGGGGCTCTTCCTCGAATATTTGCATCATGAAGAATATTTCTAATTGATTGTGGTGTTACTATTGTTCCCAAGTGACATCAACAGCCAATTCTCGAGCACTTAGAAAAGGGTTTTTTGAAGATTCTTTTATGATGGCTCTCCTTTGCCTGGTATTTAACTTTCTTGGACGCCCAGTTCGCGGCTTATTTATTGTCGAACCAGTTTCTTTTTTCTTCTTAATTACATAACGAACACTAGAAAAGTTTAGATTTAATTTTTTACCTATTCCTCGGTAACATAATCCAGAATTGTGAAGAAATATAATCTTCTCACGGGTAGCAACAGACAGTTCACACGTTTTTGGCGCCTTTAGAACAAAAACTCCCCAGAATCCCTGCTCCAGTTAATATATTACGTGACTTTAAAGTGCGGGGCTAATGTACTGCGGGACTGATATGCTAAACATTTGCATAATGTTCACATTTAATGCCTTTTTTAACAGTCAATGCTTCTTGTGCAAATACTTTTTAGGTATGAGAAAATATTAATTTATTTTTTAAAATGTGTAATATTACTGTTTAAGGAAAATGGTTAGTTATTTTTATTTTCTTCTTATTTAAATAAATGAATAATTAAGAGAATAGTATCAAATTTGCTTTCTATGGTTACTTATGCAAAAAATCGTCTGCGTGCAAATACTTTTTTTGTTCACTGTAAATATCAATTTCAAGCATCGTGGCTTTATTGGTAGTCTTACCGTCCCCAAGGTTTATTCCTGCACTGTTCGAGGTAAATTAATTTTTTTAAATTTAATCCTATGTTAATAACTGTTTCTAAAAATCAATGAACATTGTGGCTATCACTTACTCTTAACATGATTTACCTAAAAATAGTGGTAATTTTCCTTACCGTCCCGTCTTTACCATCCCTTTTTTTCCATTACCGTCCCTTTTTCCCTATACCATTCCTTTTTTTCCCTTCCGTCCCTTCTTTAACACCCCTTTAAGACAATATTATACCGAAATTTTGTGCTAAAAATACTACATTGTTATTATTTCTTATTTGAATGTCCTGTGGGTGCTATGCAAATTCATTATAAATAAAAATTTAGAAAAAAAATAGAAAGTTATGGTGGTAAAATTGTAAGGAAAATTAAACTCGCAGGTTTAATTTAAACCTCAGTTAAACTAAAAATTTTCATGACCGTTTTTTCTGACCATTTTTTCTTTATTTTGGATCATTAAGGCGTCGTATATCAGATTAAAATATTATTTTAGGAAGTTTAATTTTACCAGATTTTTATTCCCGAAAGTCAAAAGGTTGTGAGAATGCCCCATATATTTTGCAATCAAATGGCTATTTTTGTTTTTCCAGAACAATTTGTTGATTAAACTGTATGTGGTGTTTTCCCTTTTTTGGTCGACTGTACCTTTTGGGTAAAACAGTTGGGTTCTACACGCTTATCAGTATTACACAAGTTAGCGATTTTTTTTATTTGCAACGCTGATTCACCACCATGAGTTTTGTGCAACAACAGGAAATACTTCGCAGGTTGTAGGAACAATGAATTTTCTGTAATCAACACTTTTTTGCATTGAAAACAGCAGTTTGACAAGATATTATTTTTTAGGTATTTGTACGCCGTTTCACTTATTTAATTTCACGCATCATCATAAATGATTGTGCGAAATTATTTTGAGACCCCACTTTAGCAATTCTATTAAATTACGGCTAATTCCATGGTTGAGAACATATTTCAGTCTTTCGATATTAGCATTTTCAGAACTTCAAAATTATATTTGACTACAGCATAGATAAACATACAAGATAGGACACTTACGTTAAAATCTGTAATGGCAACAGTACTAGCATCACAAGTGACAAGGAGAAAGAACTATCAAGCTTCCGAAATTTACCGATGTTGATGAAATATGTTTACACTCTATGTTTCGAAGACCACTTGGTGATGGTTTGTGCAGCCGCCACCGTCTGGTCTATACGTAAATACCCAATTTTTTACGTCCCATCAATGCAGCATTAGCTAAATAGACTCTAAAAATGAGGTGTCATAACCGTCAAATGATTCCCGTTGCACAAACTTACAATGGTTTGTGGCCAGTAAAAGCGTAGTAACAGTCAGGAAATGCATTGCATACCAACGGCTTGCTTGGAATCGTAAATGACGTCATGACTTAATGCGAGGCTAACGAAAAAGACAGGCTACCGCGGTGCATTCTACGTATCTTTTTTTACAGATCGATAGAGTGACGTGATGCTCTTTTCGTACACCTGCATTGTTGCATTCGAGCATCACGCCACTCCAGCGGTCTGTAAAAAAAGATACGCGTAAAGCACGGTGGTAGCCTTTTTTTTTCGTTAACCTCGTTATAGTGTCTATACTGCATAATAGATAAATATACAAGATAGGACATTTTCATAGGGCATAATGGTAATACGATTACGATCGCAGCGGCGTTAGTGACAATGGGGAAGAAACTCCTCATGCTTGAAATATTTTTGTTATTGAGCGTCTACCTTAATGTGATCTTTCTTTACATGTTTACGTTTATCACAGAATCTTACACGGATTTTGTTTTTTTACGTACACGAAGGGTGAGCAACATAAGTGCAATGAAAAACAAGCTAAAAAATTCTGTTGTTTCAAGTTTGAATAAATATAAAATCGTTTAAAAATACTCTTAAAAATGTGCCAAAGGTCAATTGTAATAAGAAAATTTGTCTGTCTCTGCCTCGTGGAGGAAAGAATATATATACAAAACATAGAGCGTAAACATATTTCATCGACATAGGTAAATTTTGGAGGCTTCTTAGTTCTTCCCCTTGTCACTAGTGACGCTAGTACTGCTGTCATTACAGATTTTGCCGTAAGTGTCTTATCTTGCATGTTTATCCATGTACTGCATCACCTGAAAATAAAATGAACACAATACATATTTTGGCAACAGTTTTTATAATGTGAAACAAACATTTTTTTTTAAATCTTCAAAGGTTATTTTAAAATTAAACCGATTTAAAAGATACTTGCATTACGAAGTCCTAAATTGGCATTTAGAAAATGGAAAAGGAATCAAATTTTATCGAACCCGTTAAGTCTTGCTGTGATGAATCTATTGAATCTAGTTATGACGCAGCTATTGAAGCTGTCGTTAATTTGGGAAGCGAATCTGAGTCCGAAGAATCTGCATCAGGACGACCAGGAGTAATAAATCATGACCTAGCACAGTCCGAGTCTGAAGGAAGGCCTCTGAGTCCTTGTGATATTGGTATTTTGGTTATTGGAACTCTAAGATATTTAAATGAAGAATCAGGATCTACACTTTATGGAATAAAAACGTAAGTTTGTTTGTCTATTTATTTTTCTTTTGAAAATATATCCTATTGAGAGATACCGCATGCCAAAGAAGAACAAACAAACAAAAACAAAACAGAGAACATCCCTTACTCTTTAACCTCTAATATGTTACAGGTAAAACTTTAAGGTACTTACGCATTATTCGGGCCAGGCGGATAGATCGCCAAAAATGGTTGTCAATCGCCCATTTTTTTTTATTGTTTCCAATCTCCAATCGTGTTCAAAACGGTAATTTATTGTACATTTTATAAATACATGAAATCGTTAAAAATAATTATTAGTATACAAATATCTAAAATAATACAAAACAGTAATTTAGTATACATTTATTAAATGCGCAACATGATATATGACATTTAGCAGAAAATGATATTAATGATGGTAATTTTAGTTCCAACCTACCATCATATATAAATAATATAAATATTACGTAATATAAATATATTATATCTATATCTATGCTATATCATATTATATAGTTATATGTGTATAAATACTTTTGCCACTACCTTTAATGTGACAACTTATATAATATTAAGGTACTACTTAGTTGTCCCGTCGACCAAAAATCTATCGCCAAACTCTAAAATTAAATGCCAAAGATCTATCTAAAGATATTTGTTCTATCGTTATTTAAAATAAAATTTTTGTCAATTCGTATAATTTGGTGAAATTTGTCAACGGGATAACTAAGTAGTACCAATATTAATTATGTACTTAAAATAAAGATAGCAAAATAAATAAATAAATAAATAAATAAAAGGGTTACTGTAATTAATATTTTCGCGCTATTGTTAGCGCAGTGAATATTACCTGGCCCTTATAATATGCAAGAAACAACCATTCGACTGGAAATTATGCTTATTTTCAATTTATGATAAAAAGCATGGTACAGATGTCATATACGAACCGGGGTACCTAATTGGCGCCAAAATAGTGTTATTTTGCCTGACATCATAACCCGGCTATTGTTGTTTATTCATTAATAAATTATTCATTTACTTCTTTTAAAATAATATAAATTGCTTTGTTCTATAGTTATTAATGAAACTTTTTTTTTTAATTTATTGTTATTTCCTTTTAAAATGATAGAAAATGATTGAAAAATATGTATTTAACTGTTATTTGACAACCCAAACCGATTGCGTATATGACATCTGTGCCAAAATAATAAGCTTAGGGGTCATCTTCACACTGAAATTGTACTAAACTCTGAAATTGTCATTAGATTAACTTTTAACACAATTATTCAATTGGTAAATAAATCATAACAGTTGTAAAATTTGCAACTTGTGAAATTGTTAATACGAAGACTTAATTTTACCATTACCTATATATATATTTTTTTTCGGTAAATTTTACTCTCAGATACCAAAAAGAAAGTCATTCGGTCTAGTGGTTTAGGAATTATGAAGGCTTAAAATTTGGAACTCTCATTTTTTTTCGAAAATTAAATTAGAGTATTATTATTTAACTACTCGGAAAATACAGTACCGGACCTCAAATTCGGACTGGTCGGGACCGCGGCCGTTCCGGATTTTAAAAATTTCCGGATTTTAGGTCCTCAACCAAAACAATAAACAGATACAGTACATGCCCTTGGCAAAATTTTTCATGCCACGAAGCAATCTATACCGCGAATTGCCATGTTAGGCTTAGTGTAAATAAAACCAAAAATACAAATTACAAAAAGTAATTCAAAATAAAAATAAGTTAAAAAAAATATTATTACTGCATATTTTTTAGAAATAGTAAAGCATTTTTTAGAAAATGAAAATGCGTTGTTGCTCGCGAGTCAGGCCTAGGAATCTATATCGCGGATTGCCATCAGTGTTGATTTCAGGGGGTGGCCCGGGGGGGGGGACATTCCCCCGGAGCAATGAGATGTCCCCCCCGGAAGATTTGAGATTTTGTGTTTTCAATGGTCAAAAAGTGTAATTTCCCCCCCGGAACACTATGATGTCCCCCCCGGAGCCATTGCCATATGAGGTATAAGTAAACAAACATAAAAATAAATTAAAAAAATAATTTAAAATAAATATAAGAATTTTTTTAATCCTGCACATCACATTATCAGAGTTGTATAATATAGACGCACGCCGTGCGCGGAAAATTTTCCGCAAAGTTCGGAACTTTGCGGAAAATTTCTTAGAGAAAAAAAAAAGTAAATTTTGTTCTTTGATACCGAAAAATTAAAAATGTTCCCCAATTTTATGTACGATTTATTTATTGTTTGACAGGGGTGATTCTGTTCCGAATTTTCCGAAAATTTAAGGCATTCGGTCCCGAAAATTAAAACAAATCGGCCGTCAGTCCAAAAATTCAGATATAAAAAATATCACTGAAATATATTGCGGATTTCAACAAATGGTCGCCAAAACATCGCGGAAAAAAAGCGAATTTCATTAAAGGACCGCGGAGAAAACGCGAATTTCTTTAAAGAATCGTGGGAAAAAATATTCTATTATCAAGGAATCGCAGAAAAAATGCAAATTACGTCAAAGAAGCGCAGGATAAAAAACGAGTTTCGTAAAAGCATAGCGGAAAAAGCGCGAATTTCGTAAAAGCATAGCGGAAAAAGCGCGAATTTTGTCAAAGGTTCGTGAAAAAAAAACGCAAATTTCGTAAAATAATCGCGGAAAAAAAACTAATTTCGTTAAAGGATCGCGAAAGAAACACAAATTTCGTAAAAGGGTCGCGGAAAAAGCGCGCGTTTCGTCAAAGAATCGCGAAAGAAACACGAATTTCCTCAAAAGGTCCCAGAAAAAACGCGAATATCGTCAAAGGATCGCGAAAAAAACAAATTTCATCCAAAAATACGTAAAAAAAACAAATTTCGCAAAAGCATAGCGGAAAAAGCACGAATTTTGTCAAAAGATTGCGAAAAAATGCAAATTTCGTCAAAGAACCGCGGAAAAAAATTAATTTCGTTAAAGGATCGCGAAAAAACGCGAATTTCGTCAAAAATATCACGAAAAAAGCGCGAATTTCGTCAAAAGAACGCGAAAAAAGCTTGAAATTCGTCAAAAGATCGCGAAAAATGCAAATTTCGTCAAAGGATAAGAGAAAAAAAGCGCAAATGTCGTAAAAGAATCGCGAAAAAACCTGCAAATGTCGCGGAAAATCGAAAATTTCGCTAAATGATCGTGGAAAAAATGCGAATTTCGTCAAAATACCGCAATAAAAAATCATTTGTCTCTTTAATGATGATACCTATGAATGGACCTCTCCTTACAAAATGCGATTCAATTGTTTCAGAAGCAATGTCCATTATTGCATTTTGTCAGAAGAGGTCAAAATATTAAGGATTGGGCTGTTTCTAAATACATTGGCAAAATAACTGACAAGAATTCACCCCTTCTTATCATGGATTTTTAGCTTTATAATTTTTTAGCCAACATAATTATTCTGTAATTAATATTAATGCATTTTAAATTAAATTAAATTATTTATTATATTTAATTATAATATTTTCGTAATTATTTTGAAACTACTGTTTAAAATTCATACCGTCAAAGTAGCATAACACGTTATTTTATTAAACATTAAATTAATTTGCAGAAAATTTTTGACCCAATATTTATGTGCGCAGAAAGTTGTTGGTTTTATACAAGTCTGCACATTATTAGGAACATGAAAACATTTTTTAGAAAATGAAAATACATCGTTATTTGCGAGAACCGAATTAGGCTAATTGACGAATTTCTTTCAAATTTTCAGCAAGTTACAATAATAGTGAATCAGCTTGTGTAACAAATTTTTATTAAATTATGATAAGTTATTAGAAAGCTAAGGTACCTCTAAAAAAAAAGGCCATTAGATGAAAAGAAAGTAAAGAAAAACGACATAAGTATCTATCCGCTGTTTGTTTTGCTTATTCAACATGTTTAACTGCGTGAAGTGGAAAGTCAACGTTATCAGAATGTGATCATTAGCTTTCGGTGGACAGCTTGTTTTGTTATGGAGAAAGGAACTTTGCATAGATTTTTTTTTTCCTCTTTGGGTTAAAAAAAAGAATTTTTTGGTACGATGTTTACAAACAGAATTTTTTCGAAAAATGAAATTTGTTGAACATATTAAAAGTGGAGGGAGGGCGTTGTAAAATATTTTTACATATAAATATTATAAATATATTCTACGAACCTTTTCAAAAATAATTCTTTCTTGTGGTTATTTATTTATTCTTTTTACATTTTCTATATAAATGAAGAAAAGGGTTTCTTTTTAAAATAAATTTAAAATGTGTGCACACATTAACTACGATAATTCTGTTAGAAAATTTGGATTAAAACTAATGAATGAAAAACATTGCAATAAAATAAAATTGCTGAGTCTAGTTTGGCTCGGCACTGTGTTACGCGCGCACGTAGCGCCATCTATGGACATTTTTACGAAATATTTATTCGAGATCATCGCGGAATTTCAGTTTTCTTTTTTCCATTCCGGATTTTGGGTTGTCCGGATTTTAGGATTCCGGATTTGAGGTCCGGTACTGTATTTCGAAATATATTTTAAATAAAATTTCGAAAAAATTATTAATTGTAATTTATAAATTTTCAACAGAAACTGATTTCTAAAAGATTCAAGTATGCAAATTCAAAACTACAATTTATTCCGCCAAGAAGATTTTGAGTTATGTAAAAAAAAAAAAAAAAAAAAAAAAAAAAAAAAAAAAAAATTGCTGGTATTATAATATGTTGGGTAACGATTATAAATAAATTTAACTGTAGGAGTTCCAAAATTTAGACCTTCGTAATTTCTAAATTATTTGACCCTAATAACTTCTTGTTTGGTGTCCTAAGGTAAAAACCAAATACGAGTATGATAACAAAATTAGCAATCACATTGACAATTTCAGGGTTTGGTACAATTTCAGTATAAAGACGATTCCTTAAGCTTATTTTTTTTAAAACATAAATTAAAAAAAAAGACACAATGTCCAGTCGATCGGCTATTTTCGTTTTTTTGAGGAGGGGGAGGGCGCAATTTCAGGGTTAGAATGTATTGGATGTTCTCTCTCTCTCTCTTTTCTTTTTCTTTTTGTCGGTCTATACGTCGTAATTTAAAAAATCGCGCCAAAATGACGTTTCCTAATGCGCCATCATTTTCAAAGTCATAAAATTTCATATTAAATTTTATTAAAACCGACAAAAATAGAGTAATATTTACAAGTAACAATAAAATCTGAAAATTTTTGGTTAACTTAGATTGTACTTTTACGTTAAGGAGACTTCAGTCCTATCCGATTGCAAAATCGTAAGTTAAATATAATGAAATTAGTACTGCGATTAAATGTTCAAATAGAAAATACTGTTCTCTGAACAGATTCCCACGATTTCACTTGCATGGATTAGAAAATCCCCTCATTTGCTCAGAACTTTTCTAAGTAATGGAGTTGCCGACATCCAAGACCTTAATACACTCATATCAATGGTAACACTTATTATCTGAAAACAATACAGCTGATGTTATATCTCGAGGACTGGATGCCAAGGATATTTATATTATAGCCGTTCATCATAGCTGAGGTAACTAAACCGATTATTGGTGCCGATTTTTTGCAACACTTTGGTTTATTGGTTGATTTAAAAAAGCGTTGTTTATTAGACCCGGTGACTAATATTACTGCTCGTGGTCGCGCAAGTCTGTGTGATATCCCAATTGTTAAGACTATTCTTGGTGATTATGAATATAGAGAAACTACTAAAAAAGTATAAGGAGATTACTCAATTGAACAATACGGACAATCGAACTGTAAAACATGATACATTGCATTTTATCCCTACTGTTGGGCCCCCCTATTACAGCTAGAGCTCGTCGGTTACACCCAGTGCAACTCCGAATAGCTAAACAGGAATTTGATTATATGCTAGAGAAAGGTATTTGAATCAATGCATGGGTTGTCGCATCCAGGAATACGAGCAACTAGGCAGCTAATATGTTCAAAGTACATTTGGCCAGGACTAAATAAGGATGTTTCTGTGTGGTGTAGAGCATGCATACCCTGTCAAAAGAAAAAGGTACATTTGCATATTAAATCTCCTTTGATGCGATTTCTGGTCCCAGATGAGAGTGTTGCGCATATACACCTGGATATAATTGGTCCTTTGCCTTTAGTACGTGGATTCAGATATTGTCTAACGATGATTGTTAGGTTTACTAGATGGTCAGAGGCTGTACCTATAGGAGATATAACTGCTGAAACTGTTGCTCAGGCTTTTGTGCAGACATGGATTTCTCGTTTTGGTACACCTCAGAGGATAACATGCGATAGGGGTAGACAGTTCGAGTCCATACTTTTCAAGACCCTGACAAGGTTACTCGGCACTAGTCTAGCTATGACTGCTTCATATACACTACACTGTAATGGTTTGGTGGAGCGACTTCATCGACCTTTAAAACAGACCTTAATGTGCTATAAAGTCGATTGGCTCGAAGCTCTTCCTTTAGTTTTGCTAGGTCTCCGAACTACAGTACGTAAAGATCTTGGTGCTTCTACGGCTGAGTTAACATAGGGAACCACCTTACGGTTTCCGGGACAGTTGTATAAAGATTCTTATTTGTTAGACCCACCAAATTATATAGCCAAGTTACAGAAAATAATGTGTGCTTTGAGACCGTTCAACCTTTCAGGCATGGGCAGCAAAAGATCTACGTTCCAAAAGAACTTAAAAGTATATTTTTGCATCATAATGCCCAGCGCATACCTTCTTCTGCTACGCTACGCCATAAAAGGTGATATCCTTGGTATTCCTATAAAACCAAATCGTGTTGGAACTGCTGAGATGTTCTCTGGAACAGAAGGCAATTTTGTCCAATATATTGGTATCATCCAAATCACCTGAGTCATCGCCAATCTCTGAATTTAGAGTCGAAAATGATGCAGTTCTAAAACTACCATCACTTTTGTCATCGAATAAATATGAAAAATGACTTTTGAAATCACATGAAAGGTCAATTCGAATAGCTTTGGAAGACCCGAAACTGATGCCATTCAATACTATATGTACAATGTTCTCAAAGCAATCATCCAAAAATCTTCTTATCGGGAGACTGTATTCGAAAGCTAGTTAGTGCTGCATTGTAATGCAAAAAACAATCACTTTTGATCGCGGTAGACGCTTTCGTAACGTTAAAAACATTGAAAAATTCAGGTAGACGCGTAAAACGGGTCCGTACCATTGAGTTTCAGACTCGGATGGACGCGCTGAGCATGTTCGTAATGACCTAAAGCTTAAAGTTTCTATATCTCTGATGTTTTGAAAAGTTGCTTATGAATGACGTTTTGAAAGTTGTATGCATCTATTTTTAAGTAATCCTTTTATATTCAGTTTGTTTATTAATATTTAGTATTATAATATGTAATGGTGGTTCATGTCAACGTGAAAGGGGGGGGGGCAATATGTTACGGCTTGCTTTGAAATTGGCTGTAGCGCACACTTGCTTGGCGTATTTTAGTGTATTTATTGTTTTGATGTTCGTCAACAATCAGTATGTTCGTTTTGTTGTTGTTGTTGTTGTAGCATTTAGAATTTTGCATCGACTGGTCCAAATTTAATTAGTTTTTGTGTTAACTAATATAACCATGGGGGCGTTATATTTTATTATAAATGATTCAAAATTGTTTTATTACAGTCGAGCATAATATATTTTATTTTTGATTTAAGTGGTATGGTCTACATTATTATTCGACTATAGTGTAACAACTGACTATGAAGTTAGTGCCTTTGATTTCAACCTTATGTAAATGCATAAAGACTTTAAGTTGTTCCCAGTTGGTTGTTTATCGGCGATTTGCTCGGATCTGTGGTATGTTTGCTGAATCCATTTAATTTCGAACAGTATACAATATGAACATGCATTTTAATTTCGTGTATATGAATCTTTTTCAAGTAAGAATTCGACATTATTTAGTGTTGAGCCAGAGACCATTACATGCATTACATACATTCGCATTATTCTACACATGCGCTATACTGACAATGACATTACCGAATTTCCAGTATTTTTGAGATACCTATACTAAGAGGTTGCTTCATCCAGTGATTTATTTTTTTGTTAGCGCGTTATATGTTACATATATGTTATAGCGATCTTGACATTACCGAATTTCATGTATATTTGAAAATGTCTATAAAGGAGGTTTTTTCCACTGATTTTTTTATGGACGCGAAGCATTCATACATGTGTTACAGTAATAATACGACATTATCTAATCTCGTGCATTTTTTAGATTCTTGTACAAAAGCTTGTTCGTATATTTTCCACTCTAAAGATTCTGGTTTAAATTAATTGCCCCTCTTACCACGACAGTAGCCCTATTTCGAAGTCAGGGAACTTGGCTTATTTTTTAACAAAGGGACTCGTTGGAGGGCGTGGTACATTTTTTATACCACTTAATTTTTATTACAAACTGCCAAATGGAACCCAGATTTTTTAAATAAATTTTTGCTTTTATGATGGATGTGAAATAAATATTTATTTTCAAATCACTCTAGTGGAATCCACCCATTTCAGTATAAATTACTTTACCCTTGAAAGGGTTAATGAAGGACAGATGATTCTTGCCTAGCTTAAAAGCGGAAGTAAACATTAGTTACGCGATAATGTCAGGCTCCAGGAGTCTGTTTTGTCCGAAATTCTCTTGATCAAACACATTTTGCTTTTAATATCTCTACTCTGATAAATAAAGGTATACTAACAGAAACTCTGTCTTATATATATCATTTGCATCATTCATAGGTATCTCGAGAATAATTCTTCAATTGATGTATCTGCACGAGATAAACAAATAAAGAAGTACCTGGCAGAAGCTGTATCAAGTGGTAAGATTGTAAAGAAGGACCGATTCAGATACGCACTGCCTCCTAAACAGGTGCCTGTTAAAAAAAGGAAGCGTGCAAAGAAGACTTCTCTAAGGCCAAAACCAAAGAAGAGGAAGAAGATCTCTCGAAAATAAACATTATTGTTACAATAGATTGTAAAGAATCATAATAGATAAATGAAAATAGTCACATACTGGTTCCTATTATTTTTTTCACATGGCTGTCAATTGGATAAATATCTAGGAGGATAAATCGATATAAATGACGTTACTTAAAGCCGTTCGACCCTGCATCCGTCATATTTAACTGCGTCTTGCACCAGAGAATTCTGACTCTAGGGAATATAATAGCAGACGGCATCATTTGTAATGTCACTTGAAGCCGTACATATCCCTACGTTCGCCATATTTGACACGATGCGTCTTGCACTTAATCAAAGTCAAATATGGTAGACAATTTTCCGTAGGAGAAGATCGATATATCGAATCCTCCTATTCTATCCTCCTAGTGCTTACTGCTATCGGTCAAAGGCAAATATGGCGGGCGCTGGACTAGGAGAAGGGGGAAAGAACTCGTTTGTCGGACTTAAAACTTTCCACTTGGAAAAGTTGATATGTTTACTCCTTCTATTTTATCCTTCTAGATATATATGCATTGTGTTTTGTAGCTTTATGAATGTGAAATACAATTTCTAAATTTAAATTTCTCAGAAGTAACACTAATAGCAACGTAATGAGTTACTTCTGAATAAAGAATTAGAAATTAGATATAGAAAGATTAGAAATAAGAAATTAAAAACACAAATAGATAGCCACATTGTTCATTGATTTTTAGAAACAGTTGTTAACATTCGATTAAATTAATTTTTTTTTTTTTTAAATTTACCTCAAAAAGTGCAGGAATAAACCTTGGGGACGGTGAGACTACCAATAAAGCCACAATGCTTAAAATTGATATTTAAATGCTGATTTAAATTCTACAGTAAATTTCCTGCCAAAGAATTGTAGACATTATTTCTCTAGCATACTTCTGCATGAGAAAAACTTGAAAAAAATTCTGTGGCTGCATCTGAAATGATTTTCTGTATAATTTTAGAAGAGGAATGGTAAGGAATCTAAAACCCAGGGACAGAGTTTAAAAAATAATAATAATCCTAAAAATGTGTGCAGGTTAATTTTTAGCTACATATTTATATAAAACAATAGTTCCAGTTTCAGAAAAAAATTACATCGAATTATTTTTATTGAAACAATTTTTTCAAGACAGCTCCAAACTTAAAAATCAGCATCAGCGACACGGGACGGTATAGGAGTTTTCCAGGTGTTTGGACCCCCAACATCATCCTAAACTTATTTATCTCGTTAATAGTGTTCTGCAATTATGCAATGGGATGTTCCCCAGTATATGGAATAAAAAAACCCAGAAAAAGTGTATTAAATTAAAAATTATTATTCGGGGACATGAAAGTCAAAAGATCGTGAGAATGCCACATATTTGAAAGGAATTTCCAAACTTTTAGTTGTAGAAAGCTCAAAAAGATTCATAAAAATACTAAAAGATGTTTTAAAAATTGTTTTCTAATTTGTAAAGTTCTTCAATTTGTTTTATAAAAATACAATATTTTTTCTAAAGTTAAAATTAATGTATTTTTTACTTTATTATTCACCAATATCATACGTAAATCATGAAATTCTCCCCCTACATTGTATCAAAATTCACCTGTCTAGCATCCACGCATCCCTAGTACATATATACGTTTTTAGGCACCGTATGTATTCAAACGATAAAAATCTAAATAAAAGTCCTGTTCAACGTACCCCCGACACGGTACTCAAAAGTACCGCTTTGAAAAGTGCTTCATAAAGTAAACAAACTGAAAATTATTTTTTTTTGCATAGCATGTTGTCAAGTAATCTATTTAAAACAAGAAAAGAAATTATAGCCTTACCTTTAAAATTAAAGATGTTCCGAAGCAAAAATTAGGGATACCATGTCAGAGAAGAAAATAGAAGCAAAATTGGCACTCACACGCACCAAAACAGCTTCGTGACCAATTTCAGCTTACTGGAACTGCTATTGCTATAGTGATGGTCAAGTGAAGTATTTACTATTGTTTTCTAAAAGTACCATGGTGAATGCATTCAATGCGTTTTGATTGGGATCGAAAACGTCGGTACTTTAAAGTACCGTCGGGCATAAAAGGTTAACGTTAGCTTGCAAATGTCATGAAGTACTAGCATAAGCTAGTGTTTGCGGCAGCATGTTCAACCATTCTTTCGAAAAAAACTTTATATATTTTGTATTTCTAAGTATCACAATCGTTTAAGATTCAGTATTCAATGACTTGCAAGAAAGTCACAAAATTAAAAAAATTCGAACCCTCACGGTCATGTGTATTCGACCTTAGAGTGTTAAATCTTTTGGTTTTCTTTTACGACTATAGCACCGTACATACCGGGTGTCCCAAAAATGACTGATGGATTTTAAAATTCAATAACTTGCAAACGGTGACAGATATTTAAAAAATTCTTTCAGGAGGGTTATGTATGATGTCAGGAGTTTTTTCAGTGTGATTCTTAATTTTAGTTCGAATTTCAAACAATAGGTGGCGCTGACGGCGATTGACGCTCAGTCGAGGCCTAAACTGACGTCATTCCGCATTGAACCGAAGGAAGGAGATTAAGGCTATGGAGTGGTTCTCCTTCGCCAGCACAATCTTGCTCTTAGGGCCCGATTCTGAACGCATTCGATATGATTTTAATGGAGTGCGTTGTTGTCATGGAAACAACAAATTCTTCGATAGCGGAATACCGCGTTAAGAACTGAGGATGAATTTAAGAAGTAGTATTCGATTTTGCAGGCGATTTTACATTGATGAAATTTTATTTTCCCGGATTAAATTACTTTTTTGTGGTCTGATTAAAAGAATATTTTAAGCATCGTATTTTAAAAATAGGTGAAGAGATTTAGAATTTTTTGTTGTTGTTAAAAATTTCATAAATTTATTACATTCTAATAAATTTTAGATCTTTTAAGGAAGTTCATCAGTAGGTTTTTATGAATGTTGGATAATAATCGTGAAAATGGTTAATAGTATATTGTTGTTCAAAATAACTACTTAAAATCAAATATTAGAATTTACCTTGTTTAAAACTTTTGAATAGGGATATTATATCGTTGCATTAAAATTAAAAAAATAAAATTAATGCTAGTTAATTAAAAATTTTGTTTGACAGTTTGATATTAAAATATTGTACTACATGTAGCTTCATCTTGATGTTAGGTAAAAAAAAAAAAAAAAAAAAAAAAAAAAAAACTAGTAAATATTTTTTATCTACATCTACTATTTAAATTGTAAAAATGTGTTAAAAGAATTCTTGGAGTTTGAATTTTTACGCTTCGGCAACTCTTTCTACACACAAATGCTAATATGCATATATTTTTAATAATAAAGATATCAATGATATATAATGTGATAAACTAAGTTCAAATTAAATTTGACAAGTGTCTAAAACTTAGTAGTACTTAAATTATTGAAGGCCACAAACAAATTTTTATTGAAATTTTTATCTTGATATAAATTAAGACCGTATTTCTAATAGCACATTTGTTGGAATGCAATTGTAATTTTAAAGCTCTTTAGTTTATATATATTTTTAAAAAATTCATGAATCGTAATAATCAGGTTTATATATATTTTTAAAAAATTCATGAATCGTAATAATCAAATGCGGTCGCCACTTGCAACCAATATTTTTTACTCGACGACCAAGATTTTTAATCTGGCGGTTTTTGTAGTGTTAACGAAAGAAAAAAGTGTAAACGGCATTTTCCATATCATAAACAGAAAACGATATTCTCTGCTGCTCTAGCCAGCTAGCATGCCATGTCATATGATTAGAATGTGGGGAGAGGGTAAGTCGTTCTCACGGGTTGTTTACCAATGTTTTTTGCAAGAGGGTTCTGCTGTTTAGTGTTTTTCAGGGAAATTTGGTAGTAGTGGCCCAAAGGGGGGGGGGGATTGAGAGAGAATTTTAAATATCAGAACAATAACTTTATTTAATGAAGAATATTCTATAATTATACGTGTTTAGTGTTTGAATTATCATCCATAGTAAATGGAAAAAAAATTTCACTGAAAATCAAAAGGACATTTTTTTTTTGTTTAGGGGGGGGGGGGGGTTACTTATCCTTAGTGATTTCATTGTTGTATTAAATCAATCCTTAGATTGTTGTATTGAATCAATCATTAGATTGTTGTATTAAATCAATACTTTGATTGTTGTATCAACCAGTGAGAACGACCCACCCTCTCCCCACATTCTAATCACGTGACATGACATGCTAGCTGGCTAGGGCAGCAGGGAATGTCGTTTTCTGTTTAGGATATGGAAAATGCCGTTTACACTTTTTTATTTCGTTAACACTACAAAAACCGCCAGATTAAAAATATTGGTCGTCGAGTAAAAAATATTGGTTGCAAGTGGCGACCGCATTTGCCAAGCCCTGATTATTACGATTCATGAATTTTTTAAAAATATATATAAACTAAAGAGCTTTAAAATTACAATTGCATTCCAACAAATGTGCTATTAGAAATACGGTCTTAATTTATATCAAGATAAAAATTTCAATAAAATTTGTTTGTGGCCTTCAATAATTTAAGTACTACTAAGTTTTAGACACTTGTCAAATTTAATTTGAACTTAGTTTATTACATTATACATCATTGATATTTTATTATTAAAAATATATGCATATTAGCATTTGTGTGTAGAAAGAGTTGCCAAAGCGTTGAGAAAATGATTGTTTATAAATCAAGTTTTAATTAATTAAACGCAAAATAAAAACTCAGGTCGTTCTCTTCAAAAATCACGTCAGCAAGTTTCATATTTTTTCTTTTAAAAATGTATCTGAAAATGTGCCAGAAAATTTCGAGTTGTAGAGCATGGAAAAGAATTTTTTTAAATACCGCATTAACATGATTCTGATAAAACCATCTATTACATAAAAATGAAATAAAAACTCGTCAAAAGCGACCAGATGAAATTGTTAAAGTGGGTTTATCTCTAATCATGATTTAGTTTTTTTTTTTGTGAAATTAGTATACTTAACTTCGAAATCTGCCTCCGCCTGCAGGCCGGGCCAGCAGGGATTTTTAGAATTATACCCGCGCAATAGCTGAAGCGGCATTTCCGAAGATTTGAACTCATTTTTCTCCAAATGACGTTTTTGGGCATAACGCGCAGGATATCTCAAAAAACTTATGAATATTTTTTCATGAAGTTAAAAAAAAATATTTTTCAGTCTGTATAAACTGAACCTAAAATTTCCTTGTTATTGTTCAAAAAAATATTTTTTTAGGTGATTATTCTGTTCAAATTTTCGATATTTTGTATTAGGTAAGTACAACTTTGTATTAAAAATATAAATAGCTTTAAATACAAATTTATTTAGGTTTAGGGTAATTATTGTAATCTAAAGTATAATTGGGCACAAAAAAAAGTAATTTCAGTGACAAAATTTATTTTGCTTTCCTGCGCGTAAGCTGTCATACCAATTTTCTGCTCGACAAATATTTGACAGTTTGGAGCCCCCTATAAATACTAATTCTGCAACTTGAATTTTTTTAAATACATGAGAGGAAAGAACATACTTATATCTTTCATCCCAATTAAATTTGTGTTTTTAAATCATATGCATTTTAAAATATTAAATGTTGAAAATGATTTTTTTTTTCATTTTTTCCAATTTTAAGAGTCCTGTCCTGAGACCCCTTAAAAGATCTAAAATTTATTAGAATGTAACAATAGTTATGAAATTTTTAACAACAACAACAAAAAAAAAATACTAAATCTCTTCACCTAGTTTTAAAATACGATGCATAAAATATTCTTTAAATCGGACCATAAAAAGTAATTTAATCCGGGAAAATAAAACATCATCAATGTAAAATCGCCCACAAACTCTAATACTACTTCTTAAATTCATCCTCAGTTCTTAACGCTGTATTTCCACTATCAAAGAATTTATTGTTTCCATGGCAACAACGCACTCCACTGAAATCATGTTGAATGAGTTCAGAATCGGGCCCTAAGAGCAAGATTCTACTGGCGAATGAGACCCACTCCACAGCCTTAATCTCCTTCCTTGGCATCAATGTTGATTGACGTCAGTTTCGGGCTCGACTAAGCGTCAATCGCCGTCCGCGCCATCTATTGTTTGAAATTCGAACTAAAATCAAGAATCGCAGTAAAAAAACTCCTGACATCATACATAACCCTCCTGCAAGAATTTTTTAAATATCTGTCACCGTTTGCAAGTTATTGAATTTTAAAATCCATCAGTGATTTTTGGGACACCCGGTATGTAAGTCTTTATCCGTATACTATGTATTAGAAGTATACAATTATTATTGTACTAGCAAAACCCGCGGCTTTTCTCGTATAATTGTTGAAATATGAAACTGGTACGAGTATCTGTGTGCCTATTTTTATTAGAGAAAATTATATTGCTATGGATAATTCAAAAATTACTGATAAAGTCACACTCTGAGCACATTTCATTCTTATAGTGGATTAAACGAACATGAGACTTAAAAAGGCTGTTCTGAACTGTTCTGCTCAACAAGCGCAAAACGTTTTGACACATTTACAAATTCATCTTTTAACGGAAAGATATAAAATTGGAAGGTTTGACTAGGAATGCGATTTGGAATGGAATTGTGCTTTCCATTTTCTGATCAATAAATTACCCATTGAGTTATAAACGATTTTGATCACGTGACAAAGACGTTTGTCAGCCTTTCTTGAGGAGATATTCTTCTTTCGCACTGAAATTTGGTTCAAAACGCCCATTTTGACACAATTTTCTTAAAGATCTATTGCGTTTGCAAAAAAAACCGGAAAAAACAGTTCGATTACATAGTTTCTATACAACAACACCTATTAGTTTCATACATTTCCGAACAAAAATAAATTAAAACATATGTCATAAAGTTGCCCTTTTGATTTTGCCTTAACTGAAAGAACTAAAATTAATTCCTAATAAATGGTAATTTAGAATATATTTTTAAGAACTTTCGCTCATATAATTTTTTATTTGAAATTTTGAAGCCGTTCCTAGTAAGCATTTATATCTTAAAACTAACCAGCATGCCAAATTCCAAGGTTCTATTTGTCGAAGCTTCTATGACAATTATGTTACAGAAATTACAATTTTAGAATGTTTTTTGCTCCTGCACATTTTTAAATTTAGAGAATTTTAAAATCTGTTCCGTAGGTGTATTTGCTTCTCTAAAGTAACAGCCAGGACAAATTTCAAGTTTTTGTCTTTGACAATTTCAGATAAATCATAGCTTAGAAACGCTTCTGGAATGTTTCTGGCCTATTTCACCCTTTTAAATTTCGAATTGTTTTAGAAACCCGTTCTCAGCGATCAATAAAATCTTAAAAATAACTACTATGCGAAATTTCAAGTTTCTAACACAGCAGCATCGCAAAAAACTTTTAGAAAGTGTTTTGCTTGCGCACCCTTTTAAATTTCGAATTTTGTGGAAAGTGGTCTTTGTGAGCAGTTACATTTAAAAAATAGCAGGCACGTAAAATTGCAAGTTTCTCTCCATAACAATTCTAAATAAATCATAATTTAGAATGTTTACCGCTCATTTCACCCTTTTAAATTTCGAATTTTTTAGAAACTGCTCTTAGAGCGCATTTAATCTTAAAAGTAACCACCATGGCAAATTCCAAGATTCTATATCAACTGTATCACATACACCGGAGAGCTAAAACATTATGACTATCACCACATATTGCAATGAACTCGCCTGGATGACGTGGGGGGCACATATTCAGGTGAGAATGGTATCTAAATACTGATAGAGAGTCTAAGGAATCATTTTTGTGCTTACTTCTTCCTGTGATAGTATAGGCTACAGATCTAAGCGACTTTGATATAGGGCAGAATTAAGTCGCTGTACGTCTCAGAACGAGTATCTTCGAAACTGCCCGTGTCATGGGTTGTTCGTGACATATCGTTGTTAGTACTTATACAAAGTGGATGAATGACAATGAAACCATCAATAGAAGCCACCGCGTTGGACGTGCAGGCGTTATTAAATGAAAAGGACGTCGGAGACTCCCCCCCCCTTGATAAAGAAAAATGGGCACCAGAGACTGGCTCAACTGACATTCCAATACAAAACAGGTCCAAACAGAATTCTTTCGGAGCAGATGGTTCAGCTGACACTGTTAAACATGAGACTACGCAGCAAACGATCCACTCATGTGCCTCTGTTGACCAAACATCATCTCCAAATACTCTTACACTAGGCCCGGGAACATCATGACTGGACTATGGATCATAGAGAGAGAGTTACCTCGTAGGATAAAACACGATTCATCCTTCAACACGTCGATGGCCGTGTTAGGGTACACCGTCTTCTAGGCGAAATGTTATTCCCCCATTATACAACAGGTCATACACAGGCCGATGGTGGCAATATTAAGCTTTGGGGAACGTTCTCATGGGCGTCTCTGGGACCTTTGATTATGATAGAGCAGGCCATGAATGCCGCAGACTATCTGAACATCATTGCAAAGCATTAGCATCCTTACATGATATCTGTCTTCCGAAATGGAAATGGAATCTTCGAGCAAGACAACACTCCATGTCACAGTTCTTGAATTGCGTTCGATTGGTTCCAGGAACATAATATTGAATTCCAGTTAAGGTCCTGGACGGCTAACTCGACGGATTTTTAATCCAATAGAGCACATTTCGGGTGTCATGGAACGGCAGCCTAGAACTCAAAAACAGCCATTTTGGAATATCCCGGATGTGCATAACCGCTGCTTGAACATCTGGTACAATTTAATTTCCGGTCATCTACCAAGGACTTGTGGCATCCATGCCAAGGTGGGTTGCAGATTTTTGCGGGCCAAAAATGGGCCAACCCGTTATTAGGTGGTCATAATGTTTTGGCTCTTCAGTTTAAATCACAATTTTAGAACGCACGCCATTTGCTCCTGCATCCTTTTACATTTAAATTTTTTTTGGAAATTGCTCTGTTGCAAGTATTTACGCCTTAAAAGTAACAATCATATCAAGTTTAAAGTTGAAATCCTTAACAGTTCAAATAAATCTTAATTTAAATCGTTTTTAGAACATTTCTGCTTCCCTGTTTTAAATTTTGAATTCTTTAGAAACCGTTCTTAGCAAGGATTTACATCTTAAAAGTTACCACAGTGCCAAATTCCAGGCCTCTATATCAACTGTATCACATAAATTGCAATTTCAGAACGTTTTTTGCTTCTGCGCCCTTTTCAATTTCGAATTTTTATAAAGCTGTTCTGGGCGAGAATTTATGTCTCTAAAGCCAAATTTTAAGTTTCTAGCTCTAACAGTTACAAGTAAATCGTAATTTAGAACGATTTTAGAACTTTTCCGCTCATTTCACCCTTTTAAATTTCCATTTTTTTTAACGGTTCATAGCAAGCATTTACATCTTAAAAGTTACCATCACACGAAATTTCAACTTTCAAGCCCTAAGAATATCATATAAATTGCAATTTTAGAACACCTTTTGCTTCTGCACCCCTTGAGGGTTGTTGTACTGACATAAAATATAGCCTATGTTGGAGCAGAGTTGGTCACCAGCATTTTGCCTCCATTTTTTTTTTTTTAATCGGTTCGGTAGCTCCGGAGATTATCCCTACAAACAAACAAGAAAACAAAAAATTAAAAACAAACAAACATTCTTAATAATCTAATATATAAAATGAAAATTTGTCTGTCTGTCTGTAATTCTATACAAATCCACAGTTTGAAAGCCAGAATTATGAGATGTTACGTACATGTGTATAAAACACGGCCGAGGCAACTAAAGTAATTTGGAATCGGAATAATTTATAGTTAATTTTTAATTAATAAAGAACCTAAAAATTTAACAGCAATTTCCTATCAAAATTAAACATTTTTCGTTATAGCAGTTGCCAATAATTAAAAATCCACAATAAAATTATTATCACAACAATTACTTTTTTATTTCAAGGTTTCTACGTGATAAATGAAAAGGAAATAAACAATTTGACGAAATAAAAAAAAAGAGTGAATATTACGTCATAACTTTTCTATTGCAAGATTTTCACTTGAAAAATGAAATAAATAGTTTGACGAATTAAAAAAAAAGTGAATATTACGCCATACTGGAAATATAATGAAACTCAGCATGTGATTATATAACGTCAAATGAGTTTGAAAAAACGTATTAAAACATGATAAAAAACCGATTATGGAAATATTGGCATAGTTTAACATTTTGAGTTTCTCTGAATTTGATTTTGCCATTTTTAAATTTATTCCATATATATACGTGTATGTATGCGCGTATATTAGAATTTCTTTAAAGGTATAGGTCCCGAGAGCTCACTCTTACTGAAGAACTAAAATAAAGATGGCTATACTGCTTTTTTATTGTTTGTTTTATACTGTATGTTTAGTTTTGAAATTGATTTTTCAAAGCGAACATTCTTAAAATTCCGGGCAACGCCGGGCACTATAGTTAGTATTAGCATTAGAATATGTACAGTCGTGGAAAAAAAAAAGTAAACACCCCTTACTAACTCTGCAACAAATTATCGTAGAAGAAAGTTACAGGTGCCAAACGATTGGAAATAAAGTCTACTCTTAAATGATGTATATAAAATTTGTTTAGGGGTCCATCTACATATTAAAACGAACCATAACTTTATTTTTTTCAATAGCAGTACACAGTTCTGACAGTTTAAATGAACTCTACACCCTTCAATTAGACTAAAAACAAATTTTTATGCAATTCGTACGATAAGTTTCCGAGAAATTAATTGTTTTAAAAGGATCGTATTTTAGGGACTGTATCCAAATTGAAGTTCGGTGCTAGATTCTTAACCAAGAGAGCCCCGTTCTTGATCAAGGCATCTTAAGCGCCACCCAAACAGTCATTGAAGACCGCTAGATTACAGGATAGCATAAGAAATTTCAAAATATCTAGTCAAATCTGTCATAGACGGTCCCTTAAACTATCATTTTGCCGTTTTTTAAGCATAATTTGAAAAGTACTTGGAAGAAAAATGTGAAATTTTGGATTTCCATAAAGAGAACTTAATAAATCTAAATCCATCAAAAAAATTGTAGGTTGCAATTCATCATTTTTTTGAATATTAATTTCATAATTCATAATTTATATCTTATTTTATCTTATTTATATCTTCTTATTTATAATTCATAATTTATACACAAAAAATTAGGACATTAAGAGCATAATTTCAGGAGATATTAATAAAAATATGGAAATATAATTTAACGTTAGAATTGAATGTTTATAAATCAAAAACTTATCATTCGAATGACTTGAAATTTGGTGTCTGGGCATAGTTTGAACAGAAGATTTGAAAAATCTTGTTAAAATTGGGTATTGCCATTGAAAAAAATGAAGTTTGGGTTCGTTTTAATATGTAGATGGCCCCCTAAGCAAATTTTATATACATCTGAATTTAAAAGTAGACTTTATTCCCAATCGTTCGGTACCAGTAACTTTCTTCTGCGATAATTTGTTGAGGAGTTAGTATGGGGTGTTTACTTTTTTTTTTCCCACGACTGTACATAGAAATCACCAAATGTACAAACTTGTTAATTAAAAGTTCATTTGATTTAAAGGGTCAGGCACCCTAAAGCGTCTAAAAAATCGATATTTTAAAAAATAACTTATAATTAAATGCGATTCTTTAAGAAGATTTTAAAATGAACCCCATACAAAAATTCGTATTAAAAGAGAAGTTATGTCTAAAATACTTTTGAGCTTTTAGGTAGATTTCGTAAGAAATACTACCTATTGCAGTCGTTACCATGGTGCGACTTTTGAAAAATTCCTTCATAACTTTTCATTATAGGACCCCAGGAACCCAAAACCACCCCCACCTAAAAAGTTTATATATATATATATATATATATATATATATATATTACCATTAATTAAACATAACCTGCCACCGTCAATTATTATGAATTAAAGCTGTAAGTATTAAAAAAAATATTATAAGAATTATTATGGAAGAAAAAAGTGGACACCGACAAAAATTGAAAAGCTTATACATTGAATTACGTTATCGAGGGCACAGAATTCAATGATATAAGCAAAATGGTTGTTTTCTGTGGGAAAAATAAGCTAAAGCTAAAATTAATTTTCCCCTGTGCCCGAACAACCACTAAAATCAAGTGAATTGATTAAAAATGAAATCAGAATAGAAACAAATAATATGAAATGGAAGAATCAATAAAACGTATTTAAATATTTATAGGATATAAATTAGAAATAATAAACACCATACCGATTAATATTTCAGTATTTTACAAAAATCCATGTGCACATGTCTTCCAGTATATCAAAAAGATTAAGGTGAATAAAACAGTTAAGAAATCACAGTAAATGATACCAAAGGATGCAGTTAATACATTTTGAAATAAAATTTGAAATACCTTGTAAAACAAATTTAATCTAATATAAAATAAATAGATATTAATTACATTATTTAAAATGCATTATTAAATTAATAGATAACAGTTTAACAATATCGTCAACATTTAGCTAAAAATACACCCTGGTGTATAAATTATAACTGAAATGGAGCTAGAAAAATTAAAAATTAGAGCAATCTGAAAGAAACAATTTTAGTGCTGCCATCTATTAATAATTATATTAAACATCTATCTCAAGATAAAAATTTGCAAGCTTTTGAATGTAAATAACTGTTTAAACAGCAAAACCAAACAAATCCTTATATATAGAGAATTATAGAACAACCACTAAAATCAAGTGAATTGATTAAAAATGAAAGCAGAATAGAAACAAATAATATGAAATGGAAGAATCAATAAAACGTATTTAAATATTTATAGGATATAAAATAGAAATAATAAACACCATACCGATTAATATTTCAGTATTTTACAAAAATCCATGTGCACATGTCTTCCAGTATATCAAAAAGATTAAGGTGAATAAAACAGTTAAGAAATCACAGTAAATGATACCAAAGGATGCAGTTAATACATTTTGAAATAAAATTTGAAATACCTTGTAAAACAAATTTAATCTAATATAAAATAAATAGATATTAATTACATTATTTAAAATGCACTATTAAATTAATAGATAACAGTTTAACAATACCGTCAAAATTTAGCTAAAAATACACCCTGGTGTATAAATTATAACTGAAATGGAGCTAGAAAAATTAAAAATTAGAGCAATCTGAAAGATACAATTTTAGTGCTGCCATCTATTAATAATTATATTAAACACCTATCGCAAGATAAAAATTTGCAAGCTTTTGAATGTAAATAACTGTTTAAACAGCAAAACCAAACAAATCCTTATATATAGAGAATTATAAACCTAATATAAATCACACAAAGTATTTAAAACTATTGTTAATAAAATTTAAAAGCATACAATATGTTCTATTAGCTAAATTATTTAAACTAAACTAAGAGTTTAAATAATGTTAGAACATTGATAATATATAGCATATATCTATATGCTATAAAACAAAATAAATTCAGTAATAATTAATATAAATAATTATTAAAAATTATCTAAAAATTATTTTTTAATGAATTATATATAAGATATTTATAAAATGAACAGGAAATAACAAACATGTGGAAGTATATAGAAGGTTAAATAATACTTAAAATCCCATTACTTAAAACGCACAAATATAGAATGTGGATTATTTTCAGACATCCATAAAAATCCATAAAGTATGAATATGGGACATTCAAAAACATTAAACTAAGAGTGGCATACTATTAGTAATTAATATGATATTGTCCTTAGTAAATTAAAATTTAATAACAAATAATTGTAAATTAGATTAATGAATAATTAAGCTAATTATAATATTAATGAAAATCTCCAACTTACATATAAAATATCAAATCAACATCCACATAAAATACATAACAAAAAATAGTAATAATACAAGAGCCCCGTTTTTTTTTTTTTTTTTTTTTTTTTTTTTTTTTTTAAATAAATAATTAACCATTGCGTATTATCCAGACAACACCACCCTCCTCCGTACTCTAACATCTACCCACCCAACCAACCTATAATATTTTTTTATATTATTTTACAATTTTTAATTTTTTATAGATATTTTTTTATTTTATAATTTTTTTGTAATTTTGTTTACGCATGTGTTAATTTGTGTTTATAGATCATGTAAGAAAAGTACTAATTGTATATTAATGAATATATGAATTTTTTTGGAAAACCATGATTTAATGCATCATAAATTAGTTTTTTAATATTATTGTTAATTAGAGGAGAAGAACATAAACATTTTATTCTATATAAATGATTAAGTATTATATTACGAAATACAGAATGATGTAGGCAAGATTTAAAATTTGTAAATGTATTAACTGTGAATTTAAATTCTTTACGTTTGTCATACAAATCTGTTATTGTTTTATTGTCTTTTATTGTAATTTTAAGATCTAAGAAGTTAATTGTATTGTTAGATAAAAGGTTTTCCGTTAATTCCAAATTAGTGGGATAATCAACTGGAAATCGAGTAATTGCAGATTGATCAGTTTCAATTAAAATGATGTCATCAATATAACGATATAAATGTAGATTATTATTAGTAAAATTGCGTTCATAATGAGTATATATATATATGTATGTATGTATGTATGTACTAAATTTTGTCCGCACGATAAAAGTCGCAATAATGCACGGATCGTCTTCAAACTCGCCAACAACTTTGAGATGGTTGATATCTCGGCGGGGATTGAAAATGGGCAAAATCGGCCCAAGGGAATGGAAATGGGGAGGGCTCAAAATTTTGAATACCGTCTTAACATGATTCTGATAAAACCAGCTCTTACACAACAATGACAGGAAAAAATAAATATTTTTCGTTAAGCAGTTGCCAACAATTAAAAAAAAACCAATAAAATTTTCACCACAACAATTGTTTTTCTATTGCAAGATTTCACGTGAAAAATTAACTTAAATAGTTTGACGAATTGAAAACAAATTGAATATTACGTCATTAGTTTTCTAGTGCAAGATTTCCGCATGAAAACTCAAAATGAAATAAATAGTTTGACAAATAAAATAAATATATATATATATATATATTGCGTCATATTGGAAATATAATGGACCTCAGCAGGTGAATATGTAATGTCATGTGAGTTTGAAGAAACGTATTAAAACATGATAAAAACCCGACTATGGAAATATTAACACATTTTAACATTTTGAGGTTCTCTGAATTTGCTTTATCCATTTTTAAACCTATTCCATATACATGCGTGTGTGTATTCGTGTATATTAGAATTTTCACAAAATGTTTAGCTCCCTAGAGCTCATTCTTAGTGAAGGAACTGGGTTTATCTCTAATCTTGATTTAAGTTTTGTTGGTGAATTTAGCACTTAACTTCGAAATCTACCTCCGCCTGTAGGCCCGAGCCGGCAGGGTTTTTTTCTATATAATCAAGGGGTTATTCAGTCTTTAATGTCAATTTTATCAAAACAGCGATTTTGACTATCGCGCGCACGATTTCTGAAAAATGGTTACCGTGAATTTCACGAAATTTTCGGTGCATGTAGTAAACATATAGAGGTACAAAATGACCTATTGTTATGCTTCTCAAGTAGGAAGTTTAGAATCCAAGACTACTTTTGTGTTTTGTATTACAAAAATCTCGATATTTTGCGTTTCTTTACAAAAATATTTTTTTCTCGGGGTCTACAAGTTTTATTTTTTTCCTTGTAGGTAATTTTGAAAACACATTATATCTGTACTCATGAAAAATAATCTTGGTTTGTTTTAGCCAGTCGAGTGTGAAAAATCATGCGCGCAATGCATGCAAGAATAATTTTTTCGTAAAAAGTTAATCATCTATAAAAATAAATTAAAAAACTTTATGCATGTGTATACTTTTTAAACAATTTTAATTGATAAAATAAATCTTTCATAATATGTGTTTTCAGTTTTACAGTAATTAAAAGTCAATTAGTTATAGAGTAACGGCAATTCTTATAGAGGTCACTTTTTCATATATTTTGTCAAAAAAGAAATTGATTAAAGTAAGTTGTTATAAACATATGAGGACTTGAGTTTCAAAACTCGCCTTATCTAAAATTTAAAAAATCGAGTTTTCTCTATCAATCTATTCTACTGGCGAACCTGCATCGAAAATACACAACAATCTGAAAATCAAACAAACAAACAAACAACAACAACAACAACAAAAACAACAACTAGTTTTATCGTGTATTTCTGTCATTGTAAAATCTTGTTCTATAATGAAAACCAATGGACGCAGTCAGAGTTTTTCGCGATTTCCAACGTTTGGTTTTTCGGATAAGCCGAGTTTTGAAACTCACGTCCGCGTATAAATTAGTTAAAAGTTTATTTAATTAAAAAAAATAATAATAGTACATTCTAAAATACTTTTTTGTATGTAAATATATAGATGAGGGCCCTCTAGGAAGCCTTATCCCCGTGGCACAATTTGGCTCTACATCTGCTCCTCTTTAAGAACCGAATAAAAAATTGAAACCGATTTTTCTAATAGCATGGAGTTCCAATTTACTTGACTTTACTATTCAGATATCTACTAGATTTTCCAAATAATAAAAATATTTTTATTTAATCTTTTACTAAAGTAGGTGTTTTGTATTATTCGGCGAACTTCTAGTAGATATCTGAATAAAAATGTCGTCGAATTGGCAATACTGATAGCAGGTTCATTCTGACATTTCATTTCAACACAAGACAGTAGATGGCAGCACTATAAAATTTTCAATATATTTTCACAGTGAATAAAAATTGTTCATTTGTGATTCTTTTGCGGATTAAAACAAGAAATAAAAGCAAATGTTTGTAAAAACAAAATAATTAGACACTGAAATTTTCAACAAGACTGCATCCGAGAAGGAATTAAAATTGGATGAGAAATTAAGTAAGATTTTCTAAGTCTTTAAAAATAACCACTTAAAATAATTTTAACCCATCTAAACAATTTTAAAAATTATTCTGGGCAATGTCTCGATTTTTAAATTGTTATTTGTTTTAGACATATTCTCAAAAATAAGTTCCCTGTTCAACAATGTAAAATTCCTGACACATGCAGAGAATAATTTTTATATGTAACAGGATGGGATTTCCAGGTATAACTATTGACGTATAGCAGAGTTGCCAGTGGGTTACTTTTTTAAAATTCAGATTTCTTGATGGGCACCGCTTTTTTGAAATGGTAAAATTCCCTTCGTTTTTGCCTTAATTAATATGTTATTAAATAAGGTGCATTTTACCATTTCAAAAAAGTGGTGCTTATCAAGAAATCTGAATTAAAAAAAGTAGCCCATCTGACAACACTGACGTATAGTCTTCTCATAATAACTTGCACGATGACTTAAAAAGAGTTCTCGATGCTATGGTGAAAGGAAGTTTCAAACAAGCAGTAATCGTGCAGTTAATGCACTGTTTAATTAAAAATTAAATCAATTATTCTATTTGTTAGTACTGCTCGTCACTTTAATTAACGAATGAATTAATCTAAAATTGCGTTACTATTGAAATAAGTTATCGTGGGAGGATTATTCTTTGGAACTCAATAACGTACAGTCGTGGAAAAAAAAGTAAACACCTCTACTAACCGTGCGACTAATTATAATAGAAGAACGCTACCGGTATCAAACGATTGGCAATAAAGAGTACTTTAAAATTATATAAATAAAATTTGCTTAGTGGGCCATCTACAAATCAAAAACAGACCTAACTTTGATTTTTTCAATGGCAGTACCCAATTTTGACACTATATTTTAAATATTAGGTTCAAATTATGCCTAGAAATGAAATTTCAAGTCATTTGGATGATAAGTTTTGAAATTATAAACATTCAACATTTAGAGCTTCTAATGTTAAATTACATTTTCATATTTTATTAATATCTCCTGAAATTATAATCCTAAATGTGATAATTTTTTGTGTGGTTATAATACAAAAAACCCCAAACATAAACACATTGAATTTCTAATTAAAAAAAAAAACAGTGTTGATTTCAGGGGGTGGCCCGGGGGGGAATGTCCCCCCCGGGATTCAAAAATGTCCCCCACGGAGGAAATTTTTGACTTTCTCCTTATTTTTCCTAGTAGTGATATTTTCCTTCGAATCCTCCCGAAAAACTTGTTAAGATGGAATCGTAAGATACCGTTAAAAAATTCTGTCTTAACAGATATACTTGCATAGCATTTTTGTCGTCAATTACAAGGAAATGTTCCTTCTAAGGTATTATTCCGTTACAGATAGGTTCAGTTTTTACGACATATAACAGCTTTGTATAAGTAAGTCTTACAAGCTATTCGAAAAATCGTACAAATTAAAAAGAAATTACGAAATTAATGTTTATTCTGTTTATTAATATTTAACCTTTCAGCTAACTTTTTGCACAATAGGTGCTTGTCATATTTTTGTGTACAATAGCAGTTATAAGATTTTAAAGAAGAAACAAATTACATAATTATTAATTAGCATACCGCTAATACTTGCATAATATTTATTTAAAGCATACCGGTAGTAAAACTTAAATTTTAATTTTGGTGCCATATACGAGATTAAACTGTAAGAAATTGTTGTTAAATACTAATTCCAAATTTTTTTTTTTTTTTTTTTTTTTGTAAAATTATAAAATAACTGGTATAAATTTATTTCATTAACATTTTCGAAAAAATTAAATGCGGTAAAGTCTGGGAAACAGAACCTGTCTATAGCGGAATGCGGAATCCTCTCTTAAACAAACAAAAAAAAAATACGGTTCCAGCAAAAATAGTGCACTGCGTGATACTTTCTAAGACGGAAATGTGTCTGTAACGGAATTTTTCTTCCACCCCTTTCAATTTTATATTTGCGGTTTAATATACTACAATTGCTTTCATTGGGACCGTAAAAGTTTTCTGGTTAGGAGAAGATTCCATTATTGACTGGTGTGATGTCAAATCACATATTTTTGGCTTACTTACTCTAATTGCATCAATTATTAAATTATTTAGATATTTTTAATTAGACTCTCAATTTCTCTAAAATGTATTTAAATTATACCATAAAATGTATTTTTTCGCTTAATATCCATTATTCAATCTTAACAATAAACATAATAATTCATTGAATGTATCATATCACGCTAATAATTTATCTAAATAAGCTTTTCCTATCCAGTGAAATATTTATTCATTATATTTTTGAGGTTATAATATTAATTTCATGTATCATAAATAAAACTTTTTCTGTTACAAAGTACTAGCCCATAAAATAAATATTATTACTTCCTTATTGTGAAATTCTAAATTTGTGCGTTTCTTAATTAAAATACGATATATTGTTATTATTCCGTTCGCTCATAAAATATCTTGAAAGTTAATCCTTTCAGTAATAATCCATTTGTTTATCCCGTATTACACAAGTAACTGCTTTATCTAATTGTAATTTTCTCTTGGAAAAACCAAATTCATTTATCGAATGATAAATTGATTATGCTGTCAAAAACATTATTATAATAGATTTTGAGCGGGTATGGACAACTGAATTAAAGGCACAGAAATGCTTCCATACTTAATAGTTTTAAAAAGATTTAGTTACTGAAAATGTCTAAATATTTCTATGCAAACTTTATAAATTACATCCGGTATTTACTTGTTCGCTAACATAAAATATTTTATTTTTCGTATTTTATTGTAGAATGCTAGGAAAATTTCATTTTCAAAGACTACCAATAAGCAATTAGGTGACGCTAGTTCTAGACGACACTGTGTCTGGTTAATCTATTGCGCTTTTCTGTCTTGATTGTTACAGATAAAAATTACAGCTTAAATTGAATATTAGATGGGAATTATTTTTGATATTGAATTATGTCAAAACAGTCGAAATTATTTTCTTATATCCAAATTAAAAAAAGAAGACGTAGTGAAGAACCTTTAGTACAGTCATCTGTTGAAAATCAAAATAATAATTCTCAACTAACTTTGAATGAAAGTGAAACCTGCAACGCGATAGTTCCACCCTCGATACCTTCGTGTAGTACTGTTAGTGGACAACCTCAACCGGAAGATAAAAATGTTGGATGCAAGTTCAAATATCAAAAACAGTGGGAAGATAAATATGAATGGCTGTATTTTGATCGAACTCGTGGTGGTGCATTTTGCAAGCTGTGTGAAAAGCATTTAAAAAATGATGTAGAGGTATTCCAAAAAACAAGTGGAGTATTCATATCAGTGCCCTTCACAAATTTTAGGAAAGCAACTGGCAGTACAGGAAAACTTGAAAAACACTCAAAATCAGACAAACATTGCAAATCTGTTTTTATGGAAAATGAAAGATTACAGAATTTAAATGCTCCTATACACACACAAATAATCCAATACAGCGAAGACGAAAGGGATAAAAATAGTCAAGCTTTATCTTCATTAATTAGGAGTGTGTATTTTTTAGCTAAAGAGGAGATTCCCCACACTACAAAATATGAACCCTTAGAACCCTTAGTTCAAAGAATTTTAATGAGAGAAAATGAAACTCTTCGCGACTGGGATAAGTCTCAAAGTGAAAGATCGACTTACATAAGTAAATCAACTGCTTCTGAAATATTAAGCTCAATAGGCACAATCTTAGACAAAGCAGATGACAAAATACTTAATGGTAAGTATTATTCTATAATGGGAGATGAGTCGACGAACATAAACAATCAAAGTGAATTATCACGAATGGTGCGGCACGTCGTCCATGATCCAGTTTGCGAAGTAAGAGAAAGATTTTTGTGCATAATATACTTAGAAAGAACTGATGCTGAATCAATATTTTTAGCTATAGATGATGCTTAAAAAAAAAAAAAAATATGTCATATGATAAATTGATTTCATGTTCTTTTGATGGTGCAGCGAACTTTAGTGGTAGTATAACTGGTGTTCGTGCTCGTATTTCAGAAGCTAAACAATGCGAAGTGCCTTACATTCATTGCAGATCCCATATTCTATCATTAGCTGTCACTAATTCAAGAAACAAGACTATAATGATTAAATGATTTTTTCACACAGTTAAAAATATTTATAAACTTTTTCATAGTTCTCCTAAGAGAGGAAAAATTTTGCACGAAATACAGAAAGCTTTAGAAGAACCCGTTCAAATCATACCTGAGGCAACGGATATACGCTGGCTTAGCAATTACCGTACTGTTCATGCTGTATTTTTATCCTTTAAATCGATTATGATTGCATGCGAACACATACACAAGGATGGTGCTGATTTAGCAAGTTTAGCTGGTGGTATTCTCTTGGAAATGATTAATATTAGTTTTATAATCAGTTTAGTCGTTATGGATGAAACACTTAATGCTGTATCGAATCTAAGCAAAATTCTTCAAAAGAAAACTCTTAGCATTTCATTTCTTCCTCAACTTGTTTCTGGGACAGTTGATCACTTGCAAGAAATTGCCAACTTTTGTGATACTGACAATGATAATAATGAATTGCACATTAAAATTAAAGGTCTCGAGAGTGATGCATCAGAAATTAAGAGCATAAATTTTAATGACACGAAAAAAAAATTGCTTAAAAAGTGCAAAAACTTTTATAGAAAAAATGATTCATCAAGTTAAAGAAAGATTTAATGATAAAGCACTGCGCTTAATAGGACTATGTGCATTTTTTCGAAGCTTTGGAGAATTTGTAAAAATAAATGAAAAGCAGTGTAAGGAGCTGTGCCATCTTTTTGGAATTCAGGAAGAGGATGCAGCAGTAGCAGATCTCCATTCTTTTAAGTACGTTGCACACAGTAATTTAGATGATACCAGTACAGATGTCGCTTCTTTCATTTTAAAAGCTGATATTGGATACGAAGTTTTGAAAAAACGTGCCGAGTGTGTATTGTGTGTACCAATTTCAACAGCGAGTGTAGAAAGGTCATTTAGCGCAATGAATAGAATTATGACAAAACTCAGAAATCGCATGGGGCAGGATACTTTACAATCGTGTATTAAAGTATCTATCGAAGGTGATGAGGAGCCAACAGATAAATTCATCGATGCAGTGATCACACATTATGCATCTTCGAAACCAAGACGCATTCGCTTAGTTTAAAGGTGAGCAATTACAAATTTAATACCGAACTTATGCGATTCATCAAAAACAGTGCTTTATAAGAAGTAAGGATTAGTTTTATACACAAAGTAGATTTGATGGTTTTACATATAGAATATTATAATTACTATTTAGTACATACACATTATATAGTATTATTTATTTAAATTGCTATTAATATTTTATAAAATTAAAGTATTTAAAAAAAGAGTGAAATCTCTATTTCTTTAGTGGACATGAATGTTACGGAAGATTTGTTTTCATTAATATTAAGAAGTTATACTTAAACATAGACGCAGATAGAAGTATACAAATGGGGTTTCAATTTTAAATTTTGAAATGTTACGTAACTTTTATCTTTCATAAGTTTGAAAATATTGCGGACGTTACAAAATAATTAAAAAATTAAGAGAAAAAAAATATAAATTTCATCTACAGTAAAAGGTTTTAACATAGTAGGGCGTTGCCCAACTATATTCTCCCCCCACGAAAAAAGGGAGAAAAATCTCCCTATTCCATTTAATACTGTCCGCGTCTTTGTCTGAAAGCATTATTATTAAATAATAAGTAAATATCAAATAACAAAAATTTGTTCAAGAAGTTTATAATTTAATTGTGATTTATTGCCATTTTTCGGTGCTGTTTCATGAATAACTGTATATTAATAGAAATATTTCAGAGGTAAATTGTAGCAATGTTGATTCAAAACTTTTATGAAATGGGATATTCAAATCCTGTATGGCAAGCTAAACTGTAGGATATAATGAGATTAAATAAAAAACAAATGACCATAACTTATATAAGTTATATTTAGGAGTGACCCCGGTAGCAGAAAGTTCGAGACGGGAGACGGGCGTCGCAGATTTTCTTTTCTCTTTTGCAGATTCTTTTTCATCGAACTTTTATTTTGCTTCGTATTATGTTTAGCTCTTTATTACTTAATACAAAAAGTTAAGACTATTATTAATAAAAATTTATAAAATGCCTAAAAACGCTACAGGTAAGTGATTGTTTGATTAATTAACGCTCCATTTATAAAAATATTTTACCTGCAGATTATTTTTTGCCCCTGAATTATCTGTCGCAGGCACTTGGAGAAATTTCTGCTACGGGGGGAGTGACAGTAACCTAAGAATGCCACACTTATGTTTTATCTTTTCAATAATGGTTTAGGCACAATAAAATACAAGAGTATCTTAAATTAAATAGAATTTTTAAAAGTTTTTTAAATTTTCAATTTGAAATTAAAAAATAGAAACTTATATATAGCATAATCTATGGAAACAGAAAATTTTCAAAATCCCGACTGGAGGGATACTTGTTAAGACAGAAATTTTTCCTGATCCTCGGAGATTCCGCTTTAGCAGGTTTTTGTATATTAATGAAATCAGAGAAAATTTCATGTTGGAATACTAGTGTCCCCCCCAGGGATCAAAATTTCCCCCCCGGAGGTAAAGGTCTGGATTCAACACTGAAAAAAAATTATAACATGTATTATGAAATTAATAAAATTTGAATTGTAACCTACAATTTTTTGAAATATTTATTATGTCCTGCTTTATGCGAATTCTCAATTTAAAATTTTTCTTCCAAGTAGTTTTTGAATTATGATTAACCCTCTAGCGCATACTGTTGCCAATTGGCAACATATTAAATTTTCCCTCCTTATTGTTTATTTACCGTCGTCTCTTAACAACTTTATGCTTTACGTATTCATGTTGGTCCTATATTTAGATTTAGTTCATAAAAAGTATCATAGTTGGCAATAGTTGCTTCTAAATTACAAATAAAAAGCAACTTTTGATACCTTCCATTTTGTTAGCCATAGCTGGATTTCTAACTGATATAAAAAATATTTAACATGCAAAATTTCATTTGAAAAAAAAAAAAAAAATTCTGAAAAGAATATACTTTTAAAGGTTATTTTAAATAATTTTCAGTAACGTTTATTGGAACAAAAATTGTATGCACATGAATATACATTTGTTGCCATTTGGCAACACCATGAATTGAGTTCCGCTTTTGTAAACATTTTGAGCATTGTTTGTTTCACAACTGATTCGCATGATATTTATTTATTTTTTTTTTTTTACTTTCATCACCATATGACACCCTAACTCGATAAAAGACTCTTATTAAATACAAAATCTTCTCAGTTTACTGTAAAACCAGGGCCTGACTAATGCAGGGGCATGCGGGCAGCTGCCCCGGGACTTCCGATTTGAGGGCCCCCTCCTAATGGCAGATATAAGTTTCTTGTTAAACGGGAGTCAATTGATAAAAAATGTCCAAAATACTTCTTTTTCAGATTTAAAGGGCTCTATTCTCCTTCCCCTGTGCTTCCGTGTCCATGCCCCCATGAAGGTACCAGTTACATCATCAAAAAAGCCAATGATTAAAATTTTATAGTAACAACTTAGTAGTCCATTGTTTTCAGTTTTATGAAACTTCTACAGATGTCAGGAAGGATAAAATTGATCACTGGCCACAACACTTAGATAAAAAACAACGGTGTAAAGTTCTGGGCTATAGGTTACATTATAGTAAAATGCATTAAGTACCTCTATGTTTAAACAAAAACAATAAATGTTGTTACAATTCATAACTTTGATAACTTTGATATACAATTCTATAGTATTCGGCTGCATTGCCCGTAAATTTGTGGAGTATATTTTATTAGCCTATGATTTTTTCATTACATTTTGCATGTGATATTACACTTTATAAGCCCATTTTGGTTTATCAATTTTAAATGATTTCAATTGGTTTAAAATACAGGATAAATATGGCTGCTTTTCCGCATTTTATTATGTATTTATTTAATTATATTTTTTACAATACTTCTATTGTGTTCTGTATCAGTACAGCATATCTTCTTATTCATTTATAAATTAAAAAGGATTCTATTGTAGCCTCTAACTTCATATGTTCATTTAATATCTAAGAACTATAATTTGTACCATTATTATTTTGTTGATAGATAACAAGTAATGTATAATATATTATTACATGCCGTCTTGATTTAGAATTTTGGTTAATATTGTTATATGACTTATAAGTTAAATTTTGATTTAAAATTATTATTATATATATATATATAGTGTATGTATATATGCATACATACATATATATATATACGTATATGCATACATGTATATATATATACGGTATGTTTTTGTAAGATTTCTATTGCTATAAATTAAATATTTAATGGGTTGTAGTTTTTTTCCATTTCATGCCATTTGATAATGTTCTGTATTAATCTTGAAACTATTATTTTGATTATATTGGTTGTTTGAGCACAGGGGAAATTTTTTTTTCAGCTTATAGCTTTTTTCCCACAGAAAAAACCGATTTGCTTATATCATTGAATTCTGTACTCTTGAAAACGTAATTCAATATATAAGTTTTTCAATTTTTTCGGAATCCATATTCTTCTTTTTTTCTTCCATGTTAATTCTTGTAATTAGGTATACGGTACTTTATTTTACACATACAGTTCTATATTGTTGGTTTATGGCGTGTAGTCAATCATTCACAATATTGCAGTTTTTGATGATGGTGTGTAATGTTTAATTAATGGTTATATATATATATATATATATATATATAATTTTATTTTTCTAAGTGTAAGTAAAGTATTATGCATTTAAAATCTTATAATTTAGAAAAAAAAATGTAATAAAACAGCACAGTGTTGCTAGTTGGCTAAGTTCAAAAAATTTTTTTGTGTTAATGCATGGTGTTGCCATTTGGCAACAATTTAAAAAACTTCAAAATACTAAAAAATATAAGAGTGAAAATTTTTTCAATATTTTTCCTGTAATTTATGGCCGTCAAGGAAGCAAATATTTTTTTTCTAAAGAAAAAATAAAAAATCATGCACTAGAGGGTTATAGAACGTCAAAATGATGGTTTATGGTCTATGACGTGCAGAAATGTATAATTTGAAAAAAAAAATAGTTTAATCATTTTACTGAAACATTTGGGCTGACAATAGTCGAAATATATTAAGCAAGTGAAATGGTCATATCGTCAAGAAGTAATACATCAATAGAAGTGACATAGTCATTCTGTAGCATTTCAATAATTGAGTACCAAACTTCAATTTGGATACAGCCCATTAAATAGGCTCATTTTAAAATAATTAATTTCTCGGAAACTAATCGTACGAATTTCATGAAAATTTGCTTTTAAGCTAATTGAAAGGTGTATAATTTATTTATGATGTAAATCTTGGGTATTTCTATTGAAAAAAAAAGCAAAGTTTGGGTTCATTTTGATATGTAGATGGCCCTCTAAGCAAACTTTATATACATCATTTAAAAGTAAACTTTATTTCCAACCATTTGGTACCAGTAATTTTCTTCTACAATAATTTGTTGCAGAGTTAGTAGGGGGTGTTTACTTTTTTTCCGCTACTGTACAAAGAATTAAGTTATAGTCAATTACTGCTCCCACCAGTGGCCGAGAGGTTCTGCTCTCAAAATCTGGTAGACGAGAGGTTCTAGATTCGAACCCAATCGCGCCCGTCGGCCTAATCGTTCGGAGTTTTCCTTGGTTTTCTTCGAGCCTTGGATTTCCTTGCGTAAATACGGGTTAGGTTCCTTTAGAAAGACCCCCCCCCCCCACGTAGGTAACTCCTTCCTCTTTGGGCCCATATCTCTCGTGTATATAATTGGCAATCATAAACAACACCAATTATAGTCAATTACTCCCCGATGATGACCTTTCTCGTGAAAATTGGCTTAAATAGCCAAAATTACTTCATTCGACACATTTTTCTGAAATCTTTTAACCTCTTGCGAAAAAAGAGAAACACGTTTCTCGATTTCTTAGTGTCTGCGTAAATATACCTGAAAATTTCATGCATTTAAAAAAATGGCTTTGTGAATGTGTAATAAAGTTTTGATCTTAGATTTGAGAAGAGTCAACATTGTGAAAAAAAAACAGGACTAAAATACGGAGATTCTACCGACAATCTAGACGCCAGTACTATTTCCGTATTTTTACGGAAATTTTTCGCTATAAATTACAGAAAAATTTCCGTTTTTCTGATTAAAAACGGAACTTTTTCTATAATTTATGGGGAAAAATTTCCGTAAAAATACGGAAATGGTACTGGCGTCTAGATTGCCAGTAGAATCTCCGTTTTTTAGTCCGTTTTTTTTTTTTTTTTACAGTGAATAGTCTGAATAATACATACCAATCTTAATACTTAGCGGGAGTCAGAAGACACACTGACCTTTAGGAGAATGTTGCTTAAAGAAACAAAAATAGTTTTTAGAGTGGTACTTAAAAATTAAGTTAATAATAATAAATTGTAAACATTAATTTGAGATCCAATGACTTTTCGAAAAATGCCTTGAAATAAACAGTTGTTCGGTTAGTGATACTATATACAAGCGTCGTTTGTTGTATAAAGGTGAGCAGCATTCCTGTTCTACTTCCTGTGATATCTGATATCGTTACTTTTCGTTACGTAGTTTAGAAAGCAAACTACCAAGAAGCAAAAAAGCAGTTTAGAGAAAAGGCATGCAAAGTAAATAAGAGAGAAAAATCATGCGTCAAGCATAGATTACGAAACACTTTTTCATCACATTCAGAATATTGTAAAAAAACTTCTCCATTTCTTAACGTGAAAGATTATATTTATGTAAACAATTCGAAAAAGCATAACACATTTGAAAACCCAATTTCAGAATTATCACCTATAGTCGGAAAATCATTAAAATTTTTTTGTGAAACCTTGTATATGATCTGTAGATTTGCATATATACTAGTATGCTAAAGTTTAGTTCAGTTAGGAAACGCATAGCACACATGAAAATTTCCCTTCAACAATTTCCTTCAGTAAGCGAAAAACGAATTCTTTTGTGCCACACTGTATATGATCTATAGAATTTATACACAAGTAATATACAAAAAATAAGTTACGTTTAAAAGACCATACCACAGCTAAAAACACACTTCTACTAATAATTTCTCACAGACAATATACTGTAATCCAAATTATTTTGTGTGTCCCTGTAAAAGAATGATACATTCTATGCACATCACATTCTACAGTACGCATTGTGTAGTGCTGCTCAGTGATGTATATCAATTTCAATATGTTTGAAATACAGTGCGTTAAGAAATTATAAGACCACTTTGATTTTGAAAATTATGAAGTAAATAAAGGTTCTAATTATAGTTTAAACCCATGAAATATCAAAATACAACATATTTATTAAAATTAGTTTGCAATAATTTTGAATAATGCAATGAATGAGTATGTTAACAAAAATATAAGCAATTATTGAAAAATACACTGTTGACAAATTATAAGACCACTTGTCTAAAAACAATAATAATATATAAATTAATACTGTATTGGTCTTCCATTTTTCTTTTTAACCTCAAACACTCTGTGTATTATAGAAGTGACCAGGTGATTAAGTACAGATGCAGAAATATTGTGCCATTCTTTTACAATGGCTACTTCTAGTTTTATGGCAGATAAAAACTGTTTTTTTTTTTAACATAAACTTTACGACTTAATACGCCTCAAAGATTTTTCATAGGGTTCAATTCTGGATCTCGACTTGGGCATGACAAAGCATGATTTTTTTCTTTTATAAACCATTCAGGGGCGTAGCTACAGGTTTTTTTCGGGGGGGAGAATTCGAAAATTTCCCAACTTGAAACAAATTCTTCCAACTTTCAACTAAAGTATGTATAATACGTGTACCACAATGTGTATAATAATGATAATGAAACTTATGCATAAAAAATTCCTTTCCAAAGAAAAATTTTGAAACTGGAAACATAAAAATTCTAATTATTGGTTTGTTTAATAAAAAACAAACATGCAGGTCCTGAACACGATTTGACTGTTTTTAGAAAATGTCTGTCTGTGTGCATGTGACACAAATTTTGTGGTTGCTCTATCTCAAGAACTAATGCGAGGAATTTAGTAAAACTTTAGATTCAGTTACATCTTGATAAGAATTTATGCTGATTAGTTTTTGGTGTAAATCGCCCGAAAGGTGGCGCTGCTAAGCTGCATTTTTCACGATTTACATGATTTTAGCGATAGTTATCTCTCAAAAATTGTTGCACGGAATTTGATCAAACTTCATATTCTGTTAAACCTTGACATAATTTGGTGCTTATTAGGATTTTGTGTATATTATAAAACAGGTGGCACTGCTGTGCAGCCATTTTCACGATTTTCGCGTTAGCTATATCTGAAAAACTAATGCACGGAATTTAGTCAAACTTCATATTCGGTTGCACTTCCTTACTGGGCTTCGGTGTTTACTGGGTATCACTTTTGTGTTCTTTGGGTTTGGAATTTTGGTTGCATCTAACAGGGTGTGTGCCAAAATTCAATGATTTGTTTGAAAAATGCGAGGCTTCTATCTCCTTTTTAAATGAACACAATTAAACGAATATATACCTTTAGAATTCATTATTATGGGCATAGAATTATTATTTAATTTTAGCATTGTGGTTGCAAATTTTGAGGTATTAACATATATGCAGGGCTCCCACATGGTCCGCCAACTGAATACCAATATTATTTTAGAAAAATTTTCTTTTTAGATTTTTCTTTCAAACCACCCCGGAAACACCTTTGAAAGTTAATTCTAGCGCAAACCTACCATAAAATTTTCTTTTAAAATTTATTGGTATTCAGTTGGCGGACCATTTGCGAGCCCTGTATAAGGGATAGAATAAAGTTTTGGGATTGGCACATCCGAATTGTTTTCATTTAACATTAATTCTTCTTGTCTTCGAAGAAGCCAACCTGATGATAACATCATCCAGTTTAATAAAATCCACTATTTGACTTTCACATTTTAAAAGCATTAGGCTGTCAAGCCTGTCATCCCTCATTGTAGTTTGTAATATATATATTTCTTAATTTTTATTTGACTAAAGATTCTTTCATTAGATGCAACGCCATAAAGATAAGCTTCTGTGAATGTTAAGATATGAGTATATAGTTTGACGGCATGACCCAAATAGTCTTTGAATTTCTTGGTATGAGTAAAAGGTTTGTTTAAAGTTGCTACCAGATTCACCAACTTTTCGAGCAATTTTTGAGCCAACTCTTGATTTCCTCCAACTTTTCGTGAAATATTGTCTCAACACCCAGTCTGATAGCAAACAGCAATATCCCCAACTTTTTATCCACAGCTCTAAAAAAGTATGCGCTAGCCGCGCCTTTTCCCCCAACTTTCAACATTTCAGCCAATCAGAGATAAGCGATTGATACGAATAGGCGATAAATATTAACGGCTGGTACTAGTAGTAGTGGTTTTCCTCCAACTTTAGCAACAACAACCTTTTTCTCCCTTTGAACGGGAAAAAGTTGGGTTTAAAATCGGCTGAAAAGTTGGTGAATCGGATAGCAGCTAGTCCGTTAGGATTTGGTTTATTTCTATTTGACTCTGCAAGTCGTGTACATCCGTTTCTCATATACAGGTGGAATCATTATTAACTTTTCTAAGTTAGTGATACTCAAATTTGCCTTGCACAATTGAAATTGAAATATGAAATGTATTGGTGCAATATTCTCCTGATATAGGGAACATTGTCATTTAAGCTCATTACTAAATTGCCGAAATTTTCTTGTATTTCTTATAATTATTTCCTGTAAAACTTATGTGTATTAATGTTCATTGCTGTGCTATTATTTTTATCTATTATCTTTGGTGAAATCGTTTTCCTACCGCGCTTTCGGAAGTCAGCTTCTTCAGTCATATCCTAATATTCATAATTGTTTGTGAACTTGTCTATAAAGAAATCTTTATTGCTTCAAAATTTTATTCAAGTGCAACGTGTCAGCGTTACCGTGCATGTCGATTTTTTTCTTCAGATGATGGACAGCTTTCATAGTCATATTTCTTTCCAAATTCAAATCGTTCTTTTTTTACCTTTATCATCCTCGAATGGATTTTTAGATGCTCCAAAATCTTCCACTAAAACTCTTTTCCTATTATGAAGGGTTCTTTCGTTCTGATATTTATAGTCATTTTTTAGAACACCTTTAAACACACAACACTGGACTTTTGGTTTAAAATTTCACAAACACCCATAAATATAAACGAACAGGACTAATATATTAGATTAATATTAACACAATTATTCTAATTGGTAAACAAATCATATTAGATGTAAATTTCCAACTGGGAGAAAAATGTCCGGCCCAGAATTCGAACCCGGGACCTCCTGGCTGAAGCCGCCAGTGCTCTGCCATCTGAGCTATCCCGGACGATTCTGGTCGAACTTTTTCACCCAGCTAACCTTGATGATTACAGCATCTAGTCTGAAACCTGGTTCAGCTCAACAGAATAAATCTCAGGTAATGGAACTCCAGAAATCGCTGGATACGAAATTACACTAGATTAATATTAACACAATTATTCTAATTGGTAAACAAATCCAATTTTGTTTACCGATTTGTTTACCAATTAGAATAATTGTGTTAATATTAATCTAGTGTAATTTCGTATCCAGCGATTTCTGGAGTTCCATTACCTGAGATTTATTCTGTTGAGCTGAACCAGGTTTCAGATCAGATGCTGTAATCATCAAGGTTAGCTGGGTGAAAAAGTTCGACCAGAATCGTCCGGGATAGCTCAGATGGCACAGCACTGGCGGCTTCAGCCAGGAGGTCCCGGGTTCGAATCCTGGTCCGGACATTTTTCGCCCAGTTGGAAATTTACATCTAATAGGACTAATATATATTTCGCACACACACATATAAAAGTAAAATGTGACAAATTTATCAGAACCAACGACTTCTTTTATTCACATTTGCTCATATAACGCCCTTTTCTTGACTGCGAAGGGTTAACTAATTTTTGTGGCAAAAAATCACGAAAATGAGTAAAATATTGTCCAAAAATCGGGAAATTAGTTAAAAAATTATTGCAATTTGTGAAAACTCATCAAATCTTCTTGCTCAGCTGTGTTTCAAGTAGGTGACTACATTCCTTTCTGTTGTGCTACAAGTGATCTCCAATTTTCAAAAGAAGATGCAATCCCTTTGGATTAAAATAGCTGGATTCTGTTTTAGAAGGAGAAGGTGAGGTAGGTTGAAATTTTTGAGAAAGGAACAAAGTTTTGGAGGAAATAAAGGAACTGGATAGTCAGCTATTGATGGACAGGATTAGAGAAATTTAGGTCTGGTAGATGTATAATATTTTTGTATAGCTGAAAAACACAATGATAAATTGAGTGTGGCTGATTTCTGTTTGTATTTCTTTTGATAATTTAACTTGTTTACTGTTACAGTACTCAGAAACACAATCACCAAAACAAGAAAAATTTCGTAATTTTTTACTATTACTTTTAAAAAAGAAATTGTCACAAAAATCTAGAATTTCCCAACTCTAAGCTCAAATTTCCCAACTTCACATATATTGGGAAAGGGGGGGAGGCTCCCCCCCATACCCCCCCCCCCCCCCCCCCCCCCATGGCGACGCCCCTGAAACCATTACTGGGTGGATTCAGACACATGGCAAGAAGCATTGTCCTGCTGAAACATCCAGTTAGCACCACCTAGAAAAGGTCCAAACGGTATCAAATGATCATATAACTTAGCCTGATATAGCGCAAAGTTCATACGTTATGAAATTCGGGTTAAATAGCATAATAGATAATGACTAAAAGCTCCCTAAACCATTACTGATCCTCCTCTCATTTGTTGACTGAAGCATTGTTTCTGTTCCTTTATCATGCCCATAGTGTTTATAACCATCCGGACCGTCAAGATTATTTTTTTTTCATCTGAAAATATCACTTGTTTCCATTTTTTGTCCCATGGTATGACAATTTTAGCCCATTTCAGTCTTTTTTCTTTATGATGTTTACTTAACTTCGGTTTTTCCAAAAGTTTCATACATTTTGCATTACTATTTGATTTCAGATTCTTCGAAACTGTTACGTGTGAGGCTCTTTTGTTGAAACGGTTCGAAATTTTCCGAGTTGAAAGACCTTTTTTAGTAGATAATTGAAATATTTGTCGATCATCCCGTGCTTTCAAAATTATTTTTCTTCCAGATCCTTTAATTTTATTTGAATCCTTTTTCTTACTATTTCACTGTGAATGGCAGCTTTAGAACGCTTCATTAACCGAGCTATTTCTCGTTCAAATTTACCAGCACCCTTATAAGACCAAATTTTTCTTACATCGGTCGCAGATAACACTTTACCCTGCGGCATCTTTAAATTTAACGTAAATAACTCTATCTAAACTTGCAGCTTTGCTTCTCGGGAATACTTTCACGATATACAAACGCATACGCTTTATAAAGATTCTGATGTGACGTATACTATGCTAATTTCCTCAGGTGGTCTTATAATTTCTTAACAGTCACCTTATTTATGTAAAAAAAATGTAGAAGATTTTAATAAAATGTAACTTAAATTTTAATGTAGAAATTATAACAGAAAATGTTCTACAATCGATTTTAAATACACACGCTAAAAATTTGCCAACCGTGTCTTTTTCTTCAGAAGTGCACCAATTCGTTAGTGGTCTTGCAATTTCTTAACGCACTATAGTATAACAACATAAAAGTATATTGCAAACGATGTTTATCTATAGAGCATAATGTAACGGAATTAATTTGTGTGTCCCTGTAAAGGAACTATGCTATACATTTCTTTTTCGATGCCAAACACTCTATAATAACCCCCAGCAAAAATATATGAATTACATGGTAATCGGAGTATATTTACGTTAGTTTGAGCTCGGGCAGACTTTGTGTTTATGAATTGGACAGAATAATTTATGAATAATTAGTTATGAATCTGGCCAGACAAACCAAATTCATAAACACTTTTCAATCACGTTGGAAAGTGTTAAAAATAGATTGGCGCCTGTTTTAAAGTACAACAATTTCAAATTGACCTGGTTCTAATCTGAATATTTTCATACGGTTTATTTTGTTCGATTAAGAATAAAGTCGGACTGGAGATTTAAAAATAAATAAATAAATTCCGCATCACTAGGAGCATTCACATCACAAAGGGGAATAAATAAATACGACTAAATGTAAATTGAGACGGAAATTTCATTGTAAACGCTAATCTGTTGATTCAACGTTTTACATGTCTTCTTTGATGAAAATATGAAATTATAAAAATAAAAACAACCAATAAAATGTTTTCATTCATATACTTGATTTTTCAGGGAAAATCAGCTTAAAAGCAAGCAAGCAAACAAATAAACAACCAAATAAATAAATAAATAAAAATAAATAAGCTATGGAATTTTTATATTACTGTTCCGTTTTTATAAAACTGAGCTACAATTATTGCGTTCGTCATTATTGCCATTAATTTTCAATATTGTCATCGTTGTCTCTTCGCGATGTCTGTTCCATACGCAATACTTAATTTTTAGCAATTTCAAAAGAGAAATATTTGCCTGATTTAAAATTCGCAGAAATTCTGTAAGTAAATAAAGTGAAAAATCTTTTCCAAAATACTGGTACGAAAAATCTAGGCACGCTAATGCGTTACGTACGAGGGCATTTCGAAAAGTAAAGATACACCGTACGCCGAAGGAAAAGAAAAGTTTTGGCAAGCAAGTTGGCAACACAGGTGTTAACCTTGAACCGTTAGCTTTCTTCTCGCGGTCGTTCGGCATTTCAACGTTGATTCTGGTTGGAGTAGGTCGTGCTTAAAATGGTTCCGCCGATTCAGAATCCCGCCAAATGCGAAGTGCGCTCCGTCATATGCTTTCTTCATGCAAGAGGTCAGCGACCAGCGGATATTCACAAAGAAATTGTTTCTGTTTATGGGAACATTATGAATCGACAAAATGTAACGAAATGGTGTCGTCATTTCTCTGAAGGTAGGACCGATGTTCATGACGAACAAAGAACAGGTCGGCCATCTGTGATCTCAGATGCCCTTCTTCAGAGAACGGAGGAAGCAATTCGTGCGAATAGACGTCTCCTGTTACCTGAAGTCACATCTTGGAGTAAAATCATTCCACGACGATGATGAGATCAAAGATGAAGTTGGAATGTGGTTCCGACAACAGGCGGAAACCTTCTATGACTGTGGGTTACAAAAGCTTGTGCCCCGACTTAACAAATGTTTGGATAACGGGGGTGATTATGTCGAAAAATAATAAATAATCCAGTTAATAAGATGTAACTTACGTTTTCTAAATAAATGTTTTTTTTTTTAAGGAATGCGAGCCATTGTATCTTTACTTTTCGAAATGCCCTCGTTTATGTGACGCTCGTCGCGAAGGGTTAATTATTGCCGTTCGTTGTTTAATCATAATAACCGCCCATTGCTTGTAGATCAGATTCAGCTGACTTACATTCCTAGCAAATCGATGTAGCGGCAATAGTGGTGGATAATTAATGATTTTGATTGGTTGGGAGACAATACTGCTTGACAAATTAACAATTTTGGTTGTTTCGATGCAAACTAGTGAATTATAGGTCACATGTTTGCAATTGGTTTCTTGCGTTACAGTAAAACCTCCATAACTGACACAAATTAACAATTTTGGTTGTTTCGATGCAAACTAGTGGATTATAGGTTACATGTCTGCAATTGGTTTCTTGCGTTACAGTAAAACTTCCATAACTGACACCTCTGTTTAGCAAGCGCTTTTTCAATCCACCACACCTATTTATTTATATGCTTTTACCTCTATGTACTGGCTATCTCCGAAGCGTGGACAAATTCTGTCGTCTAGAGGTGTCCGGTATTTAGAGGTTTTACTGCACTAATTTTAAACATGCATTTTAAAAATTTTATATATTATAAAAAGAAGGACCAAAATCTATGTATAAAATAAAATTTCTGTAACTTTAAAATATTGGACAAGAAGGGTGGTAGAGTGAGGATTTCGCACATTGGAGAAATTTTTCATAACGCTAACTAAACACCGGAAATAAAAGTTACACTCCTTCTATGAACAACTTCGTGCAATTGCATTATAACGTTCTTAAAATAGGCCGAGTTTACCTTTACTGCCTAAAGTAAAGGCACAGTTTATTTTAGCTCATACCATCGTAATATTGAATTATTTTGAAAATCCGTTATCTTCATTGTTCAAAATAATACACGGAAAAGAGCTATTCTCTGACGATAATTTTTCTTATTTTATAATGGACCGTGCTTCAGGAAAACTGTATGAGAAGGTTTTGACTGTAAACATTTACGAATTTTTGGAAAAGGTACAACTAAGTGGGTTATTTTGTATTTTCTTACGCAAATTTATGAAAAATTTTGAAATCAAAACCGAATTCAGTCGAATTATTGAATGAGAGAAACAAGTTGTAATCTCACCTTTACAACATGATTAAATTTAATTGCTACTTTGAAAAAAAAGCTGTTTTATGGTTTAATTATTTTACTCAATAAATGCACAAAATGGATTGAATTTTCCATTAGATTTGCACAAATACTGGGTTATCCGGAAAGTTCTGAACAGTTATTTTCGTGAAATTTTGAGCAAACGAGAAAAAAGGTTTTATTGTTACCTTTTTTCATTTTTTTTATATCCAGTCCTTTTTGTTAACTTTAAGCCATACTTTAGTCTGTCTAAAAGTCTTGTCAAGATAGATTTGGGCTTATCGGGAGGCAAAAGTATCAAGCATCTTCATCAGCAAATGATTTCCTACCAAAAGAATTTGAAGAGAAGGAAAACAAATAAAAGTTAGATATGTTATAATAAAGGTGTGTTAAAACATCTTAATCTACCAGTGGCGTCCGGTAAGTCAAATATGAGAGGGGAGGCTCAGATCGACAGAAAAGCAGAGACCATCCCCATACCCCTCATTCCCTTTCCGGGCAACAACAACAACAAAAAAAATAATTAATTTGTTAAAAACTTTTTTATTTCTGAATTTGTAAAACTTTTTTATTTCTGAAATTGTAAAATTTAAAATTTATTTTTAACTTGAATTGAAAAATTTATTTCAAAATATATTTTTAACTTGAAGTGAAAATTAAACAAAAATTTGCTTTTCTAAAATTGTAAAACTCGAAAATATATTTCAACTTGATTTCAAAAAATATTTTTAACTTGTAAATATTTTTAAAAATAATTTCATTAAATTGCAAAAGTAGAAAACACTTATTTTTACAAAAAAAAAAAAAAAAAAAAAAAAAAAAGGAATTCATTTTAAATTAACGGTCAACAATTGCAGGTGTAGTTTGAAGGCACATGTCATTGAAGTAAGATGCAGAGTATTAGCGATGAGATTTTTGGTGGAATTCTGCTTTTTCTTCCAAAACTCTGCTTTTTTTTAAAAAAAAAGCTGAAAAAAACCCCTATCTTCCACTTTTCAAAGAAAATTCTCGAGGCGTCTATAAAAGCGCACTATTGATCTCAATTTTAATGAGTGGGAACCCAAACATTTTCTTATCTCAACCTAAAAGTCCTGCACAGAGTCGGGCCGGCCGATTTTACCCGCACGCTCCCGACCCAACCTGCGGTTCGGACCCGGTTGACTTTCATTGTTTCGGGCTGGATTTTGACTCTTGAGGATCGGGTTTGGGTTGACCTGATTTTTCAAAATAATTCCCAAATATATGTTTATTATTAAAAATCTATATACAATAAGATCTCCATAACAGACACTCCCGAAAAGGAGACATCTCTATTTAGCGATCACTTTTTCATTTCCTGACACTTATATATTCGTACTCTTATACTTCTGAATAGTGAACTCACCTCCCAATTTACGCACACATAACATGTGTATGTGTTCATATAAACTATCACAAATGCGACACATGTATTTCTGTTTCTGTGTGTATCAAAAACGCAATTTTGGTAAATATTTTTCATATTCCGAGACACGAAAGAGTGGTTCGTAAAGAAAGATGATCACATTTCTTATATACATTTTATTTCTCATGTAGTAAATTGAATTCATACTCATTACTCACTCATTCACATTCATTCCAACAACGCGACTTACAAAGAACCTAAATATGACCCGCAAGAGATATTCTAGGATGAACCCGATCAGCAGAAAGAAAATTAGAATCCTTCTGATCAGAAAAAAGAAAATAAAGAACAACCCGACCCGATGCAGAGCTATTCAATGATCTCGAGGTGTCCGCTATTGAGAGGTTTTACTGTATTTGAATAATAAATATTTGCCCGTTTTTCTATATAAAACATAAAATTGGTATTAGATATATAAAGGTAGATTACTTTTCATAATTGCATTACTTTCCTTTCATTTCGGGTTCGGTTCGGGTAGCGGGTTAAAGTATTTCGGGTTCGGATCGGATTGCAGGGTTGAGGAAATTTTTTTGCCGGTTTTTGGGTCGGATTGCGGGTTAACTTCAAATGGAATTTTCCGGTTCTTGTCAGGTACAATCCGCGCAGGACTTTATCTCGATCCTGTGGAATCAGTTTTCTTCGGCTCCGCCATTTGGATGTGTTGGATTAATTCGAGTACATTGAGTTTTGTTTTATAAAGCCTAACATTATTTAAAAAAAATATTTAATTTATACTACTAGAGAGGCTTCGCCACTCTGCTCGCTACGCTCACCAACCCCCCGCGTAATCGCTTCGAGATTCCATTCCGTATCGCGAAGCAACCCCTATTTTCTAGCCAACCCCAGACGTAATTGTTTCGCTTTCCCATTCTGGATCGCTTCGCGATCCCTTATTTTCTATGCATTCAATTTTTAGATTCCACTTCGTAAAAACGCACTCCTCCCCAACTCCTGACAATTTTATTGCCTCATCTCCAAGCACATAATCATTTGGCTTACAGAGTTTAATAATTATAAGAATTTTTAAATGTAAAATTTTATATATAGTGTTATTAATATAGTAAATAGTTAGTGTTTGTGCTTAAAATAAGGTAAATAGTTCAATTAATCTCTATTCATAAGCTAATATATTAGTTTTTGACGCATTGAAATTTTTCAATTTGTGGATTTTCTGTAAGTAAGTAAACCCTATTGGATTTCAATGTGCGTCTATGGAAATTTGGCGAAATACTGGAAATAGCGCCAACTTGGCGTCACTTTTGGCGACTATTTTTGGTCGCAAAATTTGGCGATATATCGCCATGTTGGCAATAAACTTGGCGACGTTTGGCGACAGAGCCCCTCCCCTCCCCCCTGGTAACCCTTCTTATAGCGGCAGAAAGCTCTGACCAATCAGATGCTTTTCGCGGTATCTACGCAGATTTTTATTGGTCCATTTCCAAATCGTTACTTTTTTTTTATATATAGAAGGTTATGTTTATACTATGTTTCTCAGTGTTTCAGTGTAAAAAGGTTTTAAATACTGTAAAAGCACTTATTTTCGCGAAAGTGAAGATATCGGTGATTTCGCGAGCTGAAAATTTCGCAAATTTTACATGAACAGAACCGAAAGTTGAAAAATCCCGAAACTACCTAAATAGAATTTCTTTTGCATAAGGCATTTAAAGAAAATTCCTTTTGTCCGAAAAGTTCTTTCTATTAATTGTATTATTGTTTTCATTCAAGAAATAGTTGTAAGTATTCAAGAAATTTTTGTACTTATTTCTTATTTAAGTAACTGTAATCGTTAAATTTTGGATAAGTGAAATTTTTTTTTTTTTTTTATTATTATTTGAGGGTGGGGGGGGGGGGGGATATTTCGGAGGGTTAAATTTTCGCGATTACGACGCTCGCGAAAATCGCGAAAACTAAAGCCTCGCGAAAATAAGTGCTTTTACAATAACCAAAGTTACTCTCTAATGAAGAAAAGTTTAGCTGGTATATTTTAACAATTCTGTGAGCAACTTTATTTAAGTGCATTCAACTTCAAACCCACCGTTACGAAACCATCTGACCTACTGACTTATAATTCACAATATGTTTATAGTCCGAGAGCTATTAAACATTTTAGGGTAGGTACCTGAGGCACCATGAAAATTTGTGTAACACTTCTTTTGCAATGTCTGAATACAAAATCGAATGTCTGGCTGAAGGATCGTGGCCTCGAATCTTGGTTTTAAATAACCAAAGTTACTCTCTAGTGAAGAAAAGTTTAGCTGGTATATTTTAACAATTCTGTGAGCAACTTTATTTGGGTGCATTCAATTTCAAAACCCACCGTTACGAAACCAGTTATAAATCGATATAAACAAAAAGGATCGTGGCCAAAAGCCGACCCGTGAATTTTTAAATTTCCAGAATTTTCGTTGCAAAAAAAATCCTTGAGGCATTTTGAAATTTTAATACCTTCAAATTTAGTATTTAATGAAATAAAAAGTATAAAAGAAAGACACTTTAATCGCCACCCCCCTCCTCAATATATATATATTTTGAAAATGACAGACACTTTTGTTGGAACTTTTTACTTGCCAGATAACATGGAAGGTTAAACGCGAGTTCTAGTAAAGCTGAGCTTGCGGTGCCGCGCTGAAGATCCATTTACTGACTTACGATATAAACAAAGCGTAAACCGCGTTGCAGTGCCTCGCGAAAGCTATCTTAAGAGGAATTTCAACTGGATGCATGCGCAATCACAACAAATCTAACTGCGATAAGGTATATGCGATAGGTATTAAAATTTCAAAATACCTCTAGGATTTTTTTTTTTTTTTTTTTTTTTTTTTCAACGAAAATTTTGGAAATTTAAAAATTCATGAGTCGGCTAAGTGCCACGATCCTTCAGCCAGACATTCAATTTTGTATTCAGACATTGCAAAAGAAGTGTTACACAAATTTTCATGGTGCCTCAAGTACCTACCCTAAAATGTTTAACAGCTCACCTGCTATTACATTACATTTGTTTTCAATAATTTGATTTGCAGCTTTTTGTTGCAGCAATTTTACTTTAAATGATTCAATGTTCCAGTCTTTAAATTCATTTTTCTTCGTTTGTGTTTTTTTTCAATGTATCGGTATGATTAAATTGCTAAAACTTCAATATATGCTTTTGATAAAGTGACTTTATAAAGTATATATAGTCTTATAATAAAGCACACATACTACAATATATATTAAAACACACATACACACATAAATAACGCCTGCATTAACAGTTAAAGGTATATATAAATATTTTACAGACATACATACAATAAATACAATAAACCCAACTGGAGTGAAAAATTAGCCAGAGTCAGGAATCGAACCCGGGACCACAGTATACAAGACTGCTGCTCTAACCACTGAGCTTCTCCGGCCGATGCCTGAGTCTGAATTTTTCACTAATAAACCATGTTGGGGGAGTCACCAGCCATCTATACGACAGCCTTGGATGACCGGACAACGATGAATAGATTTTACTATTACATCGATCTACGATAATTATAATAAAGCACACATACTACAATATATATTAAAACACACATACACACATAAATAACGCCTGCATTAACAGTTAAAGGTATATATAAATATTTTACAGACATACATACAATAATAAATACAATAAACCCAACTGGAGTGAAAAATTAGCCAGAGCCAGGAATCGAACCCGGGACCACAGTATACAAGACTGCTGCTCTAACCACTGAGCTTCTCCGGCCGATGCCTGAGTCTGCAATTTCTCACTAATAAACCATGTTGGGTGAGTCACCAGCCATCCATACTATTCCTGGCTCTGGCTAATTTTTCACTCCAGTTGGGTTTATTGTATTTATTGTATGTATGTCTGTAAAATATTTATATATAACTTTAACTGTTAATGCAGGCGTTATTTATGTGTGTATGTGTGTTTTAATATATATTGTAGTATGTGTGCTTTATTATAATTATCGTAGATCGATGTAATAGTAAAATCTATTCATCGTTGTCCGGTCATCCAAGGATGTCGTATAGATGGCTGGTGACTCTCCCAACATGGTTTATTAGTGAGAAATTGCAGACTCAGGCATCGGCCGGAGAAGTTCAGTGGTTAGAGCAGCAGTCTTGTATACTGTGGTCCCGGGTTCGATTCCTGGCTCTGGCTAATTTTTCACTCCAGTTGGGTTTATTGTATTTATTGTATGTATGTCTGTAAAATATTTATATATACCTTTATATATAGTCTACTCGAAACGATAAATTCTCCTTTGTTTTACTATGTAAAATATGAAAACATTCATAAAAATGATTCATTAAAATTCACTACTCAAATAGGTGTTGATGAAATATATACAAAAAGGTTTTCAAAAAATAAAAAACCTAGATGTTAAAAGTATATAAAGCTCCCGAGCGCTTTCGACTAAAGATAAACCATTATCAAGGAGTTAACCAGTGGAGAAAAGCTCGATGCTGACCGACACCAGATGGTAGGAAACTCATTTAAAAATTTTTGTAAGCGGTCGAAAACAATAATAATGAGGAGGAGAGAGGCGAAGAGTGAATCGTGCGGCTTTCTTTACCTCTCCGCCCCACCATTATTAATAGTTTCCACCGCCTACAAAATTTTTTGAATGCGTTTCCTGTCGTCTGCTGTCAGTCAGCATCGATTGGTTTTGTTTATGACGGCCAATTATATACACGAGCGATATGGGCCCCAAAAAAGGGAGGGGGTGCCCTCCGTGGCGGTTTTTCTAAGAGAACCTAACCCGTATTTACGCAAGGAAATCCAAGATTCGAAGAAAACCACGGAAAAACTCCAAATGATTAGGACGACGGGCGCGATTGAGTTCGAACCCAGCACCTCCCGTCTACACTGTAAAAAAAAATCTGTAAATCTACAAAACTAGTTTTTGTAAAACTACAAAAATCTGCATGTTTACTAGAATTTTATCTGTAACGGGATATAATATTTACCACTCGCATAGTACAAATACATGAAATATCTTAGCTTTGCCTGTCAGCCAATGAAAAAGGACTTCGATAGTGACGTAAGGACTATTCACACAGCCACAGAGACGTTCAAGCATCCATCTTGATTATGGTTTCAAATTAGGATGTAAGTAAATGAGTTAAATTTTGTTATATTTCCTTCTTTATGAGTTAAATTTTGTTATATTTCCATTCTGCTTGATTCCTAATAAGTAAAATTCAACTACACAGTAAGACTATTTGATTTCGAATTATAATGTAATATGATTTTAGCAGGTATTAATGCGTAATCTTCCTATTATTTTTTGTTAAATATTTATCATTCAGTCAATTGACTGTTCTTTACACCAGTGTTTATTACATGCGTTCAATTTCTAATATTTTATGTAATAAATTAAATTTTATTGCAATATGGTTAGCAATTTAAATATTTTACTTTTAATTAGTGATGCAATGAATAGTACTCCCCCTGCGACTGATAATGAAGGCCAAATATTCCACTATTCTTCCGCAGAATACTTAAAATGTATACCAAAATTATCTTTCTTAATATTAGAGTCGTGCCGAGTAATCGGTATTTATTGTACTAGATTCCTGCATCGGGTCGAGTTTACTTAACTTTTTTGGTTCGGATCGGGTCGGTTTGGGTTTTGAATCTTGCGTGTTGGGTTCGGGTTGACTGATTTTTCTAAAGAATGTCTAAAATATTTTTTTCAGGTTAAACATCTAGGTATACGGCAGATGTGCTAGTAATGGACAAACTTCAAAGTTTTTTGTTTATATAAAAAAATTAAACAATAAAAATGTTACTTAATTTTTTTTCATAACCCCCCTCCCCCCCCTTACATGTTTTTATAATCTGTGTTATTGTTGATACTTTTAATCAAACCAATTAGGAAGAAAAAAAGTGATCCTTCGAAGTTCCATTGTTTTTTATTTATGTTGGCGAACATGCAGAGAGCTGGTTTAACTTAATAAATTTATATATTCTTTTACTTTCCTGCAAAATTTGTTTTGGTTTTGGAAGTAATAAAAATTTTTCAATATGATCATTCTAGACACTTCATCAATCGCACACTAGATGAAACAATGGTAGCCCAATCTCCAGTTGAAAAAAAGTTTCATAAGATTTCAATTGTATAAAGTAAAAGATTATTTCAAAAATCAGAAGTGATTTTGCTTCATATACTTTTTATGCCTTCTGAATATTAATGACTCGTTTATGCATAGATGTAATAGTTTCCCTATTCATGGAACATGATACTGTATATTATCCATAATATAAACTAAGCCTTCAAGCATAGGTCTAAGCATTGAACAAATTTTGGAACTTGCAATTTCTTTAATTATAAAATTGTTTCTGAAAATTATGTTTCTATATTGTTCAAGGACATAAGAAAGTGTTTCATTTTGTATTCTATAAACTGAAATATTGTTTTTGTGTCAAACAAAGTTCATTTTCTTATTTTTGTAAAAGGTGTCCCATTCCTCCCCACTCTCTCCTATGCTTCTAACTCTGAATATTGGGTACTTCTCTATCTATACACACGTATCATGAGTATGTGTGTTAAAACTATCAGAAATATTATACATGTGTTTGCGTGTATATAAAAAATGAAATGTTGGTAATATTTTTCCTATTCCTAGAGAAGAATAAATTGTTCTTAACTGTGCCGTAAATAAAAAGAATTTATCACATTTCTTGTATACTTTTATTTCTTAAGCAGCAAATTGAATAATAACTCATTCATATTGAAATATGCATTTATTTTATCTGAAAAATTGCTCTGCTCAAACTTTTTGTGAAAATCTTAACAAGACTTGGAAGAAAACTAAATATAAACATCTGCATTTTAATTTTACGTGAGGTTCTGAGCGATAAAATGCTAAGTTTTTACTTTCTCATGCAAAGAGAGATATAGGGTAGGTAGGGGTAAAGATACGAACGGGGCAAAAATACGCTCCGGCCTGATTTCATATGAAGCAACATTTCGGCTATCATGACCAAAAGGTGGCAGTTTGGTTTCAAGTATACTAGTCATTTGTTTAAACCTTTAATAAATGTAGCAATTTGTGGTAAGAAAATGAGCTAAGTTTAAATTTTTTAATTTTGATCTAATATTTTTAAATTTTCCCTTTATTCTTTAGATGACAATACCTGGAATTTTTAGAAATCCAAAAATTCAGTGGTTTCTTGTTAAGTTCTAGTTAAGTTTTTTTTTTATAGAACGTAGGTATCTACCTACCTACTTTTAAAAATCAATATTCTTGTTTCATGAATAGCTTTTGTTTTAAACCTTAATCCTTAACTCCTGTTAAAGGTCTCACCGACAGCTGCAATATTCAGTTTTCACAGTTTTTGTAATTTTCAATTTAAGTATTAATGTTAGTTTAACTTTTATTTGTTTGGTAAATTAAAAGTATAGCTGAAGACTTCTGAATCCGGGAAATTTTACTATAATAGCCCTTTACATAAAGTTTAGCGCAGAAACCGCCTCTTATGTGTCAGTCAACCATTTTATTCAATCTACGATTATCTACTGTAAGCGGTCTCGGAGACCGCTTACAGTATTTATGAAACATTTTTTGTCACAACAGTTGGAGATTAACAGCTATTTGCGATCTCACAAACCACTGTTTTTTTTCATGGTCTAGTTTACAATTTTCAGTTTAAATACTATCGCAATTTACTAATGGGGCAAAAAGCGGCCGTAATCGGGCGCCTACTCTACATCACTTAGGTGTATCATGTGATTATCAGCAATGTTGAGGACAAATTGTCACCAAGCGCCATTGAAATCAACCATGATGGTGAATACCGATGGCGCTTTTTAACAAACTGTGCTCACTTCAAATACTTGCGTGCAGGATAACCAATATGTTTGAGTATTAAAGTATATACATTTGTCCGTTTTCCTACATAAAACATAAATTGTTATTAGAAATGTAATTGTAGATTACATTTCATAATATCAATAAAACATGATTTACTTTCCTTTTATTTCGGGTTCGGGTTCAAATAAGTCTGGGTTGAGTTGCAGGTTGCCGAAAATTATTTTCGCTGATTCTGGTTTAGGTTGCGGATCAAGAAAATATTTTTGGCGGATTCGAGTTGACTTAAGTATAATATTCGGTTTTGTGTCGGGTGTAACTTGACCCGTGCAGGGCTACTCTGCAGTCGGCTAATTTTCAATATATCAGGATTCGTACGGTCCTTAAAAGTACTTGCATTTTTCAAAAGGATTTTTTTGTGCTTGAAAGTGCTTATTTTCATACAACATTTTTTAAAAATCCTTAAAAGTGCTTTACTGTCATATTATTTCTTAATCGGGTGTGGAACTCTTCTGCATTTATTTTCATTTCTGATTTAAAATAAAAACCGTCATTGCTAACCTTTCTTCTGAAATTTCACCTCACTTTTTTGCTACCTTCTCCACAATACCAAAGTTTAAACTGTTTAAAACGTTTTTTAACCTTTAACTGATGTTACCGGTCTCACAGACCGGTGCTTTTTTCAATTTTCATAGCTTAACTTACGAATTTGTTATCGTCAAACACTACTGAAATTTTGTTTCTTTTGAAACTTTAGCACTAACACCAGAGACTTTTATATAGGTGAGTTTTAATTATAACACTCCTGTGCAAAAAGTTTAGTACAAAAACAACATCCTATGAGTTTATCGCGGTTTTTATTCATCTTTCGATGAAGCGGTCTCACAGACCGCTTCATACTATTTATGTGACAATTTCTGTGACATCAGTTAAAGGTTAAAAAAATTGCTCTACTCTATTTGTTACTTTATAGTGAATAAATAATCAGCCCTAAATTTCATTAACTATTCAAACCATCATATTCATTTCATTAAAATTTTATCTGAATTTCACCTTCAAAATTTCGCTTCTTAGTTTTCTTCACCTCTCACAGTAATAGTACTTAAAGTTTAAAAACTCTTTAAAACTGCTTAAAAAATAAAATAAAATAAAATAAAATAAAATCTGCTGTGTCATTTTATTGTCACAATAAATAATCAAGATTTTTCTTTCCACCGGAATTTGACATCCCCCCCCCCCCCCCCCAAACTTAGAGCACATAGAATTTTAAAGTCTTTAAAACTCTTTATAGACCAGTGGTAGGGGAGAAAAAAAGGGCCGCATTTGGAATTTATTAGGGGAAAGATGGAAATTGTTTTAATCCCTTTACTTTAAGTCTAGAATGAATGGACTAAGTTTTCCCCCTCTTACTAGGTGAGCGGTTGAAGATATGTACAGATTTATAGTCAAAAAACACATTTTTATTAATTATCATAACAATATCTAAAAAAAAAAAAAAAAAAAAAAAACTAACACTATCAAAAACATTGTCAATACAGATGTTGTAGAGGTTAAAATTCTGATTGAAATGTGTACTTACACTTAATATTTTTGTTGAATTTTTTTAATTCTATCTCAAAGTTTTGCCTAAGTCGTTAATCAAGCGTTTGAAGCCAGAACAAACGAAGTTATCAGTTCACCCTGTTTCTAATTTATATATATTTTTTAATTTATTGAGGTATTATTTGAGGATTTTGTAATTATTTTAGGCTTTATTTTGGATATTTTCAGAATTATGGCTTTTGGAGACTTGTCAGTCAGCTTCGGAATTCTCCTCCGTAATGTTAAGTCTATGGAATTTTGAGGCATTCGTATATTTACAATATCTTCTCGGGAAATTCATATTTTTAACATCTTTTTTCTACGTATTCTTCTTAAAGGATCTCTTTTTTTTTTATTATTTGTTTTCAAAATATTTCTAAAATCTAGGCTGAATTTCATACTTTGTGTTAAAAGCGGGCAAACTGTGAGTAAGAATTTAACTCTTCATATAAAATATAAGTCTATACTTTAGAAATATTTTGAGAACTAAGAAAAGGAGATACCTCTTAGGAAGTGTACACAAAAAATAGAAGTTAAAAATATTAATTTCCCGAGGAGATATTTTAAATATACGAATGCATCCAATTCCCATAAACTTTACATCAGTGAGGGGAAATCGGAAGCTGAGTGACCAGCCCCCTTAACCTCTTGATTACGGATTATAGCACAGTAGCAGGAAAAGAAAAAAAAAAGGCCAAATTCGGAATTAAATACGGGAAAGGGGGAAATTGTTTTACTCCCTTCGACATAGGTCAGAAATAAACGTACTAAGTTTCCCCGTCCTACTAGGTGCGGTTTTGCCGCTACGAACAAATAGATAACTTAAAAAGTGCACTATTTCTTGATTTTTAGCATATTTCAAAAGTGATTTGTAAATGATGGGAAATATTGCTTATGATCACTGATATTGTATTTGAAGTATGCGTCGTATTTAATTTGACCTATATAGTGAACAACAGTGCGTATGCATCATATTTAAGGTGGTCGAAAATAATGGGGAGGAGCGAGGGAACAAATAAGTGTGCAGGATTCTTTTCGCTAGAGGAATTATAGGTCAACCAATAGCACGATTTTAAACTTCGATATTTTACGAAAAGGACTAAGATGGTTTTAATAAAAATTATTTTCGACTAGTATACGAGCATCTTAAATTAAATTCATAAAATTTTAAAACCTTCGGAATATTGAAAAAAAAGTATTGTAATCTTTACGTAATTTTTTAACTAAGGTTTAAGGTTGACGATATCAGTTGAGAAATGGCATGTAAAACGGCTGTCAATTATGTACCTCTTTCTCGATAACTACTAAATTATAATCCTCAAAATATACAAAATAAAGCATTAACATAATTACAGAAACATCGCGAAGGCCCCAAAAACTTAAAGAAAATACATGTATGTTATAAACAGTGGCAGTGCGGTTTGATAACTCTGACTCTATCTTGATTAGCGATTAAGGCAAAATTTTGAAATGGAATTGCGACCTTAATATGCAGCAAAAATATTAATATGGGTACTCATTTTATTCAGAATTTCAAATTCTAAGACATTTGTATTGACAATGTTTTTGAAAGAATTAATTGTTCTGAGATATTGTTAAGATAATAAAAAAAAAAGTTTTTCGACTATAAATATGCTCATATTTTCTAATGTTCACCTAGTACGAGGAATAAAACTTGGTACTTTCATTTTAGACCTAAACGGAAGGGATTAAAACAATTTCCAGTTTACCACCCTCATAATTGTGAGTTACAGCCCCCGATCACGGGGCTTTGAAATAGAATTGTGACAATGTTCAACAAAAATATAAAATGTAGTTCTCATTTTACTCGGAATTTTAAGCTGAAGACGAGCTGAATACGAAAATTGCAGAACCTAAATTTCATTTCAGATTTCAAAAAGCTGCTATTTGCAAAATTGCGTCAGCATTACGCACAGATATGTTTGCCCTTTATAATATAGATAGATATAGATGTTATTTTCATATCAAAATCTTAGTGTTTTTTTTTTTTTCTTTTCAAACTAATTTTTTTCACCCTTAAATCCATTTATATCTGAACCAAATCAATACTTGATCATTTCAAAGCTACTGTATAAAATTAAGTGTGTTATTTTTAAATAATATATATGTAATGTGAGTCGTACAGTAAAATGCGCAGAAAAACAGAAAAGTGACTTCGGACAATGAATTTTTTTTTAAGATTAATTTTTGTATTTTTTTAAATGTTTTCCTGTATTTCAAAGAAAATTAAAAGTATATGCTTTTTGGTGTTGTTGTTATTATTTGGTATTAATATTCTGCATAATTTGATTTTTGGAGTCTTATGTGTAATTTTGAAATATGCCTGGAAAGGGAGGGGTGGGGGTGGGGACAAGGTTCTTCCAGTATTTTAAATTCTTCAAAAGCTTGTCGTTATCATCCAGACTCTCTGAAATTTTTAGACGTTAAAAACATAATGTTTTCGTTGCCCGGGTGAAAAAATATTTATATTTATATTTAGTGGGGGGAAAAAGCTGGTAAGATTTTTACCACGATGTAACACTCAGGTTTTTATTAAATTTGTCGAAGTTTTTGCACATTTTATTTAATAAAAAATATTTCTATTTGTCCGAATGTTTCGAAATTCTTGTAGGTAAATGTAAATCTGGCCTGTTGAGTTGCTCTAAAAAGATTGTGTTAAAATACGGATGTTTAGTTAGTTTTAGGGTAGAAAAAATATAGTCTTTGTGAGGCGCGAATTGACCTACGTTCACCAATGTATTTGAAAGAGTTAAAATTCATCATATAGAAGATTTTAACTTTTAGAGCATATATATATATTTTTTTTTTTTCCGGTACTTCTAAAATATCATCCTGGAATAAATTGCTACAAGTTTTCGGAAAACCTTTTTTGATTTTTTTTCAAAAGTTAAACTGCTAGGTGGGGAGAATATCGTAAATTTAACATCGGAATATCAACGTGTCAATATTGGTGATATATCGCGAAAAAATCCCGTAAAGTGTATGCGAATAGAAAAATTTCTTATTTTAAAAGATAAATGGCAGGTTACCAAAAATGTTAGTACAAACAGACGCTAAAAGGAGCTAATAAATGTTTCGTGCTATTTTCTCCTACAGCATCCTTTAAATATACGAGTTGGAACCCGTTGAAATTCGACGAACTAAAATGTTAGAAAGGAACTGTCAGATCGAATTTATAATAAACCTACAAAAATAATTACAATAAAAAATTCATCTAACATTGGTTGTCTCACTCTTAAAGCAAATAATATTTTTAACCTAAAATTACTAAAATATTATTTCCACAAACTTCAACTGCTTAAATTATTGAAAAATTAAACTCTATTAGAATACGTAATCAAGATGAGTAATTATGATGAATTTATCTATTGAGACTTTTATGTTTGTTTTTATGGGATAAAAAATCAGTAAAAAGGATTTCGCTTTGTCACATCATAAAAATTTCCCCCATGAAATCTAAATTGTACGTTATTTTCAATTCCCATAATTTACATACGCACCACTCAAATTCACAATTTGAAAGTATTTTAACGCGCAATAGATTATTAATGAATGTATTTCTAAACTTAAAGTTACGTTTGTCCGATACAACTTTTCATGGGAACATTCGCACAAACTTTAAGTTCTAATGTCAGTACCCGCGAAAAAAAAATTCAGAAATTTGCCTTTATTTGTCATAGTATTGGCCATTTAGTATTGGTCAAATATTTAGTTTTATCAAAAAAAAAAAAAAAAAAATATCGTTTTGTTTGAAATATGACATTTTTACTCACTGAATCATTTTGCCTAGCGTCTCAAACTCAGTATCAGCGTAATGTAAAAATATTGAAATGTAACTGATTTATGAAGAAGAATGCGTGTTTTTTTTAATGTCTGACATCATTTTCTGTTCAAAAATTATAAAAAAGTTACTTTAATTTGTATTGTGAAAATGGCATCAATAAGGATATAATCAATAAAAATAATAAACCATGACTATTTTCCCTTTACTTTCAATATAAATGAAGTACTCCAGTTGCCACAATTACAAAATTTGTATTAAAAACTACAAAAAAATTAATATCTCAAAAATAAATTGAGATACAGCTTTCAAACAAATTGCATTTAAAAGAGCATTTTTTTCCTTATACGATGGTGTTAAAATTTAAAATGTGCGATGTTTAGTTTAAAAATTTGCCGTATATTTAATTGCAAAACCGAAATTTTAATTCAAATTTCAAAGTGTTGCCATTCGCAAAATGACGTATGCGTTACGCACAGACATGTTTGTCCTTTATAATATAGATATATAGGGAAGGTGGGGCAAAATCGGGTACCATAAAAGTTTGTTAGTCTCAAATGCTGTGAAATGGGAAAACAAACTTTGAACACTCTTTTTAATGTAAAATGAAACCTTGGCTATAATGAAACAATTCTTTTCAATATATATATATATATATAAATGTTTATGTAAAAAAATAGATTTTTTCACACATATGCAAAAATCCGGTTTTACTTCGCTGGTTGAGTAAAACCGGGTATCCATTTAAAACTACTGGAAAACTCATTTTGGTCAAAAATCTCTTGCTTAATATAGTAAAAAATACATTTTTATTATTTTTAACAAAACGAAATTGCAAATGTGTTCTTCCATGTGTAAAAAAAAAAAAAAAAAAAAAAAAAAAAAAAAAAAATAAAAAAAATAAAAAAAATAAATAAATCGGTGGCAAATTTTCTACGTTGTATAGGCCTGCTTACTTTACACAGTACGTTTTAGAGTTCTTTTAGCTTCAAAAATCACAGATGAATCTGTCAACATATTCTTCTGCATTACTACATGCTTTGTGTGCCTATCCGTGGCATTTCAAACATCGCATTTGGATTTAGAATTTCAGTAAAGTTCATAGCAAAACATACAGGTTTCATTATCCTTTTCTTCTAAAGATGTGTCCGCAATCTTTTTTGGTTTCTTTTTTCTTTTAAAGAATCTTTTTCGTCTTGCAGTTTGTTTGGCTTATTTCTCCTTAATATATGTTTCGATCTGTAATTTATAGGAATAAATCAAAATAAGTTTTCCCTTTCTTTTCTCAATTTTGAAGCCTTTCTTAGAAGGGGATAAGAACATTTTTGGCGAAATTGGAAATTCAAATTGCTGGGCTACATAGTCTGAAGATGTCGAATGATAATTTTACTTATATATTCTGTAGATGTAACATTTTGACTCAGTGATGACGTCCGTGATTGTGATGTTAACTACTGCATCTGGAAGCAGCTCGACGTGAAAGACGCTGGATGTTGTCAATTCGTTTATGTTCGGAAGGTTGAGCTCCATTATCTTGTTTCAGAAATATTTATTTCTGCAGCTATGCCAACCTGTGGCTGCATAGACCTAGGTGTGTTATATCATGACTTTCATGGTTTCTCCGTCTCTTCTGAAGTAGCAAAAGGTGGTCTGGAAAAATATCATTGTTGTAGGGAAAAATCCCTGTTTTCTCGAACCTTCTGATTGCAGTATTTACAATTGCTGCTCTCGAAAATGCAGCTTTAAATAATTTTCCAATTTGGTAAATTGTTACAGATCGCGCAGGGTTGCAAAATAACCACTTCCTCATCTCTTGTCCTTAGTATGAGCTTAGAGGTGCATGAATGATGCATCAAGGGGCTGAAATCGATGCGTTGCGTAAGGAATATAAATATATAAATACATTGCTTTCTCTTGCTAGATTAACTGGATTCTTTTAGTACGAGTTGAACACCTAATTAAGGTTTTAAAGAACAGGTTTTTCAGGACAAGAATTGGAAAAAAATCTATACATTTTTTAACCAAATAAAATAAAGACCTCTTTCGTAATCCATCCAATCCTATTATATACAGCAAATGAGTCTGGGATAGTATCGTCCATCAAGAGAAGGTTTTTCCTTGCCTGTTTAATATTTGAGAAAAAAATCTTGTTATATTTCATGTAGCCTAGTTATATAGGATTGAGATTTTATAGATTATTTGTCAATTTGGGGAGATAATTTTATTTAGAAAAACAAGTCACGAAATATATTTGCATTTTAAGTAGACCAATAACGGAAGTTATTACACCTCAGATTAGAAAATTATTCATTAAAATATAATAACAATGATATAAAATTATGCCTTAATTAGTACCATTATTTTGTTCATTAATAATTGCAAATTATTTAATTTCATAAATATAAGTTAAGAATTAGACCCACTTTTTAATATAAAACAAAATCGAAATTAAAGTTTTCATTATAACTAGATAAATTTAGAATTATATTATAATTTAACAGCATTAAGAATGCAATTTAAAGTCCCATGTTAATTTATTAACTATACTAAAAAACCATTCTATGAGTGTCGGACAAAACCGGGTATACCCAGTTTTGACCCACTCTTAAGTACTCGGTTTTACCCCACATGACACGGAGTTTAAAACATGGCGTAACTACTCTTAATCCCATAGCAAAAAATCAGTAAAAATTTTAAAATATTATCAGGAAAGGAAATAATTAGATATAGTACTCAGGAATATTTAATATGCTGAAAAAAGTGGTTATACGCGTAAAATCTAGAATCAAATAAAACAATTTTTTAAGTGTAATTGAAACTAAATCCTTCACACGAAAAATAACCGCACACAGTAACGTTTCAATCAGCTATAAATGACATAATGGTTACAGATTATAATTTTCCAACACATTCAGATCTATGTAAAAAAAAAAAAATCAACGTTTAATAAGGTTAAATATGATGGCTAAGTAAGCAAATTACAAAACACGTAACACATTTGAAAATTAAAGTTCAGCAATTATTATCGGTCATCGGAAAAATATCCGAATTTCTTTGTGCAACGCTATATATGATCTATAGAATTGAATATATACTAAATAGTATGCTAAACATTAGTTCAGTTAAGAAACGCATTTGCATAGTTGAAAATCCCCCTTCAACATATTTCGTCAATAAACGGAAATGTATACATCTTTTTTGCAGCCCTGTATATGATTTACAGATTTTATACATACGAAGTAACTAAATTAGTTAAATTAGAAAAAAAAAACACACACAACAGATAACGAACTTCCAGCAATTATTGTTTATTTATACAGTACTATAAGCGAATCCTTTTCTCCCCCCCCCCCCCCAATAAATAAACGATGAATGCTATGCTCATGTTCTATAGTAAGCATCTTTTTGTACACCTCAGTGATGTGTATCAATTTCTGTATGTTTGGAATAGTGTAATATCATTCCAATATACTACAAATGATTTTTTCCTACAGACCATTGAAATAGACCGTAGACAATTTGTGATTTTTAATCAATGATTTAAAAAAAAAAGAAATCAGTTGATTAAAATCGTTAACACCCTATTGCAGCCAAATGGCAAGCATCAGCTTTTGTTAATCACGATTGGTTGACGAATTTTTTCCCCTCAACCAACTGTCGCTTTTTGCAATATTTTTCCACATTTGATTTAAGAATTTCACTATATTTTCCTTCTACCTAACAATTGGAGAATTTTGCAGCTTTTTCTTAAAAACTTCCTTTGCAGTTATCCAAAATTTTCAGCATAATAAAATGTAAAATTATAACTAAAAATTAAATAAACAGCACATAAAGAAATTATAAAATTATTAATTTAGATATTTTATTTCCAATATTTCAATTGACTAAGGTTTAATGCAGTTTTATTTATTAATTTTTTAAAATAAATAAAATTGTGATTTGTGTTTGGTTGCTTTTTTCTCTGGGACGGGAAAATTTCCAAATGAATTTTTGGTGTTCTCGGACCAGCAGACCACCAATTATTTCGAACACTGATTTTTCAAATGCTGAAGTAATTGTAAAAGAGATTTTAATTGATATACTGTTTAATTTTTTGATTATTTTCCCTGTGTGAAATTTGATTATTAATGCTATGTCTGCACAAGAAACAATTTTATGTCTTAAAATATTTACTCTTTCATTTAAAACAGGTGGAGAAATTACCTGATGCTTGGATCTAATCCATTTTACCTGAATTGAAATCCTGATTCAGAACATACTAAGCATCAAGAATTCTTTATATTTGATGACCTGAATGGTCAGAGAGGGTGCAGCACCCACCTAAAACTGTGTAAAATAATATTATATTACAGTAAATATTAGTCTGACATTCTATACATATAATTTAATGTTTATATAATTTGTATTTTCAATAAATGGAGCGGTATACCGCAAACCAACTTAAATGTTTTGCTATTTAATTGTGTCTGTAATCATTTCTTTTTTCAGCTATTGCAAGGCTACTGTTGGTGAATATTTTTCTTTTCTATTGTTAAAAAATAAATAGTATTGTTAAAAAATAAATAAATCTTCGTCATAGATTATCATTTAAATAATACTGAAAAAAATATATAGATAAGTAACAATAATTAGTCGCTTGGTGGCGACACTGCTGTTATTAAATTAACCCTTCAAAGTAAGTATTTAATATACTATAGAAATACATTGTGTATTTAAAATAAGCTTTAAAGTTTAAAGTAATACTTTTGTATTAGCTGATATTAGAGGTTAAATAGATTCTGCTACTTATAGCTGCCTTTTTGATGCTGATTGTTTCGGTGTTTACGCATATACTTTGATTATGTATCCGTTATGTTTGTGCTTTATTTATTCAAAAGTATTATATTAATTATTGAATGTTAAACAGAAACAAATGCTGAACTTTTTTTGTTATTGTTTTATATTCAAATCAATTAATTTTGCATAATTAAGCTGTGTTGCGATATAAATTTTAAAAATATTTATTTTTTTTTGTTAAAAGAAGGTAAAAATTTGAAAACTGTATAATTATAAAAATTTCAGCATCTATAGATTCACAACAATTAAAGAAAAAAAAAACCATATGAAAGTAGCAGCTAAGTGCATTATGGAAAAAAACCTTTTCAAACTCGTGCAAAAATTAATATTGGTTGAAGAAATTCATTCAGCCATTATTTAAGTTAAAATAATAATAAAAACAGGGTATGTATTTAAATCTAAGAAAATTATTATTTTTTTTAATATTTTCTTTGTGAATAAGCAAACACTAAATGGACTATAAGTGTAACTGAGTGCGGAGAAATATTCCAAAATATACAGGGACAGAATGGTAATATTTGTTGGGGAGAAATATGCAATTATTTTGTGAAATTGGATCAAACTGGTTTACGTTTGTTTTTTAAATATATTTCAAAGACTATAGAATCAATAATTAAAACTTTAATAATTTTCGGTTTAATGAAAAAAAAAATATGCTTTCCTACTGCAAAATAATCACGTATAATCTGAAATTTTGTTTATTACACCATAAAATGATAATTTGAAAACCATAGTGAGGGGGGGGGGGGGGAGAAAGCTACGATCTATTGTAACCTTTCCTCATAAAGATGAGAGAAAATCCTGAATCGTGGTTCAAACTTTCAGCAAAAAATTGGAACAGAGAAAACCTTGAATTATGATTTAACCTTTCACCAGAAAATTTTATTTAAAAAAGCTCTGAATCATGGTTGAACCTTTCACCAGAAAATTGGATTTAAAAACAATCCTGATTCGTGGTTCAACCTTTTACCAGAAATTGGATTAAAAAAAACTAAATTATGGTTCAAACTTTCACCAGTAAATTGGATTAACCCCCCCGCCCCTCCTGATTTATGGTTCAACATTTCACCAGAAAATTGGATTTAAAAAAATCCTGATTTATGGTTCAACCTTTCACCAGAAAATTGGTTTTATAAAAAACCTGAATCATGGTTTAACATTTCACTAATATAATGGTATTTGTGAAAGCACCAATAAACTGGTGAAACTTATCACCAATATCTTGGTTTCAGCTAAATTTCAGCGACTTTTCATCATTTTCTTGGTCAAACATCACACTTTATTTTAAACAGTGTATCGATAATTTTTTTTAAAATTTAGGCATACTTTATAAACTCAATAATGATACTTTACTTTTATTATTGCTTTTATTAGCTTTTTTTAATTTAACTAAAAACCGCAAGATCTGCTCATCTTCTCATTTACTGCTGTTCTATAATACTTATTTAATATCAAAATGATTTTGTACCTATTTGAATATCTACAGTGAAGCTTCAGTTTTCTTATGCATAACATACAAATATTTCTGGCAATTGCTGTGGTATTACTGTAAAACACGTCATGCCATATTACTTATTTTGCTACGAAGTATTTTGATTAATGAGAAAAATTCCACTCTAGATATCTAAAATTGTAAAAATTCAACTTCATATTGAAAAAATACCATAACAATAACTCTAAAATAATATAAGTATTAGCATACAAAAACAATTACGTAAAATATTTTCGGAATACTGCTGAAAAACCATTATTGATCTACTGCAAAAATTTTGTAAGTTACAAATACGTTTTGGAGATTGTAAATAAAATATTTTAGACAGAACAGAAAGAAATCATTAGCAACTTTACTGCAATATCTCTTGCACGGTTACAAACTTTCTGACGAGAATACGAAAACTGTTTTAGATACAATACTAAAAAATCATTGGTGATTTTTCTGACGGTACTTTAATAAAGTTACCGAAAATTTTTGGGTGCAATACTAAAAAAATTCATACTAAATGTACTATGAAATCCTTCGCAAATTTACAAAAAAATTCTTAGTCAATGTACTAAAAATTCCTTTGTAAGTGTACTAAAAAATCATTAGAAAATTCACAAAGTATTGTTTAGGAAACTACCTAAAAAAATCGTTAGTACCTTTACTAAATAATCCTAAGTAAATTTACGAAAGATTCTTTAGTAAGCACCCTAAAAAATCGTTAGTAAGTTTACTGAACAATATTTAGTAAACTTACAAGGAATTCTTTGCAAACTGTCTAAAAAATCCTTAGTACGTTTACTAAGCTATCCTTGGAAAATTTACCACAGATTCTTTAGTAAACTCCCTAAAAAATAGCTAGTAAGTTTACTAAGAAATATTTAGTAAATTTACAAAAACTAATTAGATAAACTTCCTTGAAAAACCGTTATAAATTTACAGAACAATATTTAGTAAATTTACAAATTTTTTTTACAAAACTCCCTAAAAAATGGGTAGTACGTTTACAACATATTCAGTGATAAATTTACTAAAACTTATTTAGTAAACTCCCTAAACAAGCATTAGTAAGTTCACTAAACAATATTTAGTAAATTTACAAGAGTTTTATTGGGAAACTCCCTAAAAAACCATTAGTACGTTTACTAAGCAATATTTAGTAACGGTTACTGAAGAAAGTTTTGTAATTTTACATGATTATCTTTTGTTGTGGTTACAGAAAAAGTTCTAGGAATCCCAGTTTCCTACAAAATTCTTAGTAACCTTACACAATTTTTTTTACAGTGTACGAGCTTTGAGAGCAGAACCTCTTAGACACAGAGCATCTCGGTCAGCATCGAGCTTTCTCCACTGATTTTCTCCTTGATAATGGCTTAACTTTAGCCAAAAGCGCTCGGAGAGCTTTATATACTGTTAACATCTAGGGTTTTTAATTTTTGGAAACCTTTTGTATATATACTACCAACACCTATTTTAGTAATAAATTTTAATGAATCATTCTTATGAATGTTTTCATGTTTTATATGTATACTTTTGAACTGGTTCGCTAATTTTTCATTCAGGTGACGATCATTAAGCTGCATTCCATAAAGTAAGGATGAGGTTTTAAGTAATATAAATAGTTTATTTGTTAAATTTGTTTTAAAAAGGTAAAGAATTTTTTTTATTTTTTCAGCTAATTAGCTTCTGGTGATATAGTGTAAGATATATAGTGTGGTCATATAGTGCAGATCTGGTCATCTCCTGTAAAAAAATATGCAAATGAAAATGTTTCAAAAAGTTTAGTATTGTAGAAAAAAGTTGTTTAAAAATTTCGTAATTTTTTATTTAAAATTAAAATTTTCACATTTTATCACGATTTAAAATGTTTCTTGATTAAATAATTTTTTTCACAAAACTAAATAATAATATAATAATATTTCAAAAATATAAAAAATATATTATAAAATACTCAAATAACAAAAATAGTTCAAATTAAACATATAAATAGATAAGTAGACAAAACAATTACTGTAGATGTTTTGTAGATGTATCCATGAATTGAAAAAGATAGACAACTGAATAAACAACAAAGAAAAGTCATGGGTTACGCATAGAATATAAATCGTTTTCCAAGTATAGCAGGATAGCGTTACCAAAAATCCTTTTTGTTACGATCAAGGTAAACGCATGACACAGTTGAAAATCTATTTTTAGCAATTACTTCCTATAGATTCTAATGTATTCGAATTCTTTTGTGTTGTCCACTCCTGGAAAACTCAAAACACAACTGATAACGCTTTTGCGACTATTGACTGTCGGTGTGACAATGCATTTTGATATGCTTTTTGTGCAGCTTTGCTAGCGAATTTATTCATAATAAATTCACACCAAATACTATAGTAAAATTTAGTTTTGATGAAAAACAACAACAACAAAACCCCCTCGTAAAACAGTTCAAAAGGCATTTTCAGAAATTCACTATCCATAGACAATAATTCGAATTATTTGGGTCAGCTTTGTATATGATATATAGAATTTATACCCATCCTATTTTGTTAAATTGGAAACCACACTTCCTGCAATTATCGCTTATAGACTATATTGTATTTGAATCTCTTGTGCAATCCCGTAAAATAATATTAAATGTTACACGAATAATTTTCTAAATATAGGAACGTTATTTTACAGATGGTATGGATGATACATAGAAAATCACAAACTGCAATAGCGTATACATTAACTTCATTATATTAGAAATAATATAGAAATGTTATATTGCACATCAATAATTACTGCCTATAGACAGTAATGCAATCAAAGTATTTTGTGTGTAAGAAAGAGGTTGCAGTGCTTATCAATTTCGTAATGTTTAAAATTGTGTACATCATTAAGATGTACTTCATATGATTATTGCTCATAGAGCAAAATGAATCTAATTTTAACTGAGTATTCTTTGTAAATGAACTGTAAATTCCATGTAATTTTTATAAATGGGAAACACGTTCTTGTAAATATCAATAATACACATAAATTTCCTGGAAATCAATTAACAAACGTTAGAGTGTGGACAGACAGATGGACAGACAGACAAACAGACCAAAGTCATAACTAATTTTCAACAATGTTGGAAAGTTAAAAAAGTAACTTTATGAGGCAAATAATGAATTAATCATTAGAAAAATAATTAACTCTTTTTAATAAAGAATATTCAATAAAGAGTTGTACAAGTAAATTGTTGCGTAGTTTTAAATTTATAAGAAAACACCCAGGGAAAATTCTTTTTAGATGTTTGAATTAACGGCTGCGTACATATATAACGTTTTCAACTTTTTAGAAATTTTGGACCCCCTTCCCCCCCCTTATGATATCATACGTTATCATTCCTCGATCTCTCCTCTTCCGTTTATGATATCATTATCTGTGTCTATATATATGTTTTTTACATTTTTTTTCCTTTAGTTTTATTTTTATAAGTTTGAATGATATACAGATATGGTTATACATATTTATTATTTGCATGCTTTACTGATTTAAATGAGGAGAAGTTAATAAAACGTCAATCACTATTATACATAATATGAAATAAGATTATATTAAATAACACCTTAAAGAACAACTTACTATAAAAAAGTATTTTAAAATAGGTTTTTGTTATACTAGCCGCCCTTGGCGACCAGTTTGGTCTCCCTTAAAATTTATGTTTGGGAAAGCATGCTTAGCATTGTATCATGTTACTTTTATTCATAATTTAATTTACTTGCACTCCCTTAAATATAATTAATATAATCCCTTAAGCCAATATTAGTTTTTGTTGCATTAAAATATCTCAATTTGTTGATTTTCTGTAAGCAAGTAAACCCTACTGGTTTACAATGGAAGTTTATTTGAATTTGGCAGAGATATATCGAGATATCGCCAAGTTGGCGATAAGTTGTCTAATTTTGGACGACAAAATTGGCGACAGAACAGGGCCCCCACTATGGTAAACCCCCTTATAGGTATGGAGATGCATTAAATGCTGTTCAATAACCAATGAGATGTGTTTGATTCGGGCGTTGTCATTAAACAATTAACAAATAATCGCGATTTCTGTGCCACATTAGATAGCGTAATATATACACAGATAATGCATTCAACAGTAATATTATCTTCTTGCATTTTGCTCCCTGCACGGGGGTAAGCAGAACTTCTGATAAACAAAACAGGTGAACAACATTCTTACCCATTTTTGGCTAGTAAGCATAACGAATATAATTTCGAACCTGGTTTCTCTAACGGGGAATTGTATGCGCATATGGCAGAAGAATAGGAATGGCGAACGTTGGATTATTCCATATTTTGGAATGAAAGATTTTATAATCCTTTAATGGCTTTAATAATAATTTTGTATTTTCATAAAAATAGATAACAGACTAAAAAAAAAAAAAGAAACGGACTATAATAATTATGAGAAACGAAAAAAATAAAATTTTGGTTGAATAAAAAATAATAACGATATCAAAAGGCAACCCCCCCCCCCCCCTAAAGATATATTACGATACCAAGTGGTAGACACCTCCTCCCCTCTAAAGTTATAACGTTATATATGTACAGCCCCTTATGAAATGTTAATTAATAAGCTTATATGTGCGTGGAAACCATGCATTAAAATTTCTATGCCTACAAATATTCATTCAATTTCAGCAATAAATATTCTGTGAGCTACTTCTGATTATATTTAAAATTAAAATTAAAATCAATTTTTTGCTAAATTAAATTGACTGAAAGGGGAGACTAGCTCTGTTTTAAATTTATTTATTACTTACTTTATAATCCATTATTTGTCTCTTGCAGTAAAATAAATAAGCTAATAAAAATAAAAATACAATCGTTCTTTTTCAAAGTAGTTGCGCCGAATAAAATTAATAAAGTATCGTAGTAAAACAAAATAAAAGACAAGGCGAAAATATTAAGCACCGTAATTTCAAATGATGAATAGATGGAAATTTCTACATTGAATTTTTTTTCCTCCACTGAAATACAGCAGCAAAACTAAAACAAAATTCTCTATTCAGAAGTTAAATGAGGCGAAGTATTCATTTTGATGGCTTTCTTTTTTTAAAAGGCAAAGAAAGAAAAATAGAGAAAAAAAATCTATTATTTAAATTGATAGATATATAAAGATTATTATTTTTTCTATGGATGCAAGCTTGAATTCTGGGAAGAGATTTTTTTTAGTAGTAAATTTTATGGGCAGATTCAGTTATAATTCCAGATCAGTGATGTATTAAGCATTGCGTATAATAACATGTTATTTTTGAAGTAATTAACTTTATTTGTGAGGTATTTGATATTTAACTGGAATGGTGATTTAACGTTCCGAAATTTCTGGTCTTCAGGTCGCCAAAAAGTTATAGCTGTAAACTAGAAGGTAGCATACTTATGTATTTGTATGCGGTCATTTTCCGATCTTGAAGCAACATTTTACATAACTACAATCGCCAAAATTTGATAGTCATCCATCGCTATGAACATATTTCCGTTTTTCTTGATTTCTGCAGGAAAAAGTGCATTCCACCTTTCAATACCATAATTTAGTCAGATTACATAAACATATCAGATTGTTTATAAATATAACAGAACAAAACTGTTTATTATTTTAGAATTAAATGCTAGTTTAAATTTAATGTTATATGGTATATATTTTCTAGTTTCCATCATAGTACGCCTGCTTATTTATTTATTTATTTATGGGAATATGATGCTGCCACATGTCGTGATGATTAGGCATGACTGTATCCATGGTTTGATTAAAAGTTTTACAACTTTTTATCAATTTATGGATACAATTTAAATAATTTTTATTAATTGATATTAGTTTTTAAATCGATATTAGTTGTTATATTGTATGCAAATCCAATAAGTGTTACTGACAATTAAACTGCACTAGATAAATAGTAAATGAATAAAAACGTCCGAATTACATCTTCAGACAATAAATAATGATATTTCGACTGGTGTAACATCGTTGGAAAGAAGTAATATTTTTAATCTGTTGATTACTTTTAGACTTAAAATATCGCGGATTTATCCACCTCTTTTTCTTTTTAGAACACCCCACTTTAAACGAAAAGTATATATGACCGTCATTTCTCTCTTTTTAATTTCCGTAAACATTATCGGATTCCACGCAATTTAATATGTTAATATAGGTCACTGTAGTATAGTCCCTTTTGAAAATGGCGTGCATAGAATATATAGTTTTTTAACAGAGATATAAAAAATTCGTATACATTATGGTTTGTGAGCATTAATTGTTTGATGTAAGTTTTAATGACACTTCTTCGAAATGAATGAAATTTTCATGTACTATAGTGGCTGTCTACAGCACCCTTTCAATTTAAAATAGAGTATATAGTGTTTAAGTTTGCTTTACAGTTATTCACAAAATAATACTTTTAAATTATAGTCTGTGGACAATAACTGTCACCAGAGTGTTTTAATGACATTAAAATATGAATGAGGCTTATGCATGTTATTTATGATTTCAACAGCATTCTCCCTATGGAATATAGTGTGTCTAACGCTTTAATAATTGTTATAATTAAAGACAAAAAAAAAATAATCACTCTAATTTTGAATTGACGAATTCTACATTTATTTTTTCTTCTTCTTCATCCAAGTTGCAGCAGCAAACCTAAAACAAATTCTCTATTCAGAAGTTAAATGAGGCAACGTATTATTTTGAAAACTTTAATTTTTTAAAGGCCAGAAAAAAAAGGAGAAAAATCTATTACTTAAATTGACAGATATAAAAATATTATTTTCTCATCTGATGTGAGCGTAACTTCAGAAAAAATACATTTTTTTTTCGTCGCAAATTTTATGGATAGATTCAATAGTAATTCGAGATCAATGATGTAGTGTCAGTAACGTAGTAAGCATAATAACTTGTTATCTTCGAACGAATTGATTTTATTAGAAAGAATTTTATATTAAACTAAAATTAGGCTTAAGTGCAGCTTTTTTTAGTCTTTCATTCTCGCTTTCTTTCTCTAACACTTTCCATCACAGTTGGTGTTGAATTTAGGGGTGTCCCGGGAGGACATCCCCCCCCCCGGAAAATGAGGTAAACCCCACACCCGGAAGACTTGAAATTTTGTATTTTGAATGGAGAAATAATTACAATTTCCCCCCCAGAACTCTGTAATGTCTCCCTCGGAGCCACAGAAATCTCTCCCGGAGTCTGAATTATCAACACTAATCACAGTTGAAAAGGGCTGATGATAGCCATCTGTGTCGGTCTAACTTCAGTAAACATAATAGGATTGAATAAAATTTAATTTGCTAATAAGAGTCAATGCAGTATGTTCTCCATTGGAAATGACGTGCATGGTATTTATAGTTATTTTATAGACACATAAAATAATTAGGATACATTATGGTCCGTGGGCATTAATTATTTGATGTGTGTTTTCATAGTATTAATCTTCTTCATACCGGATGAAATTGTTATACAATACAGAGGTTTACAACAGCATACATTCTTTAACCGTTTATGACCCGACGGTACTTTAAAATGCCATTAAAATAACTTGTTACAAAATTCATTTAATACATTGATTAGTAGTAATACAGTTTAGAATGAGTTATAGATGCATTACTTTATCTTGTTCCAAAAGCATTATTGGTTGCACAAAACAAAAATATTTTTAAAAGATTGATTTCTTTTTGATCTGCATCTTTTCAGCTTTCCTGACGTTGAAAGACTGTGGGGAAAAAGTTTCAGTTCGGAAATATTTCTATATTTCTATTGTAAGAACATCATATTTGTACATTTACTAATTCTATATAATACAAAAAAAAAAAAAAAAAAAAAAAAAAAAAAGATTTGATTAGAGTTATAAATATTGCACAAAATCCCTATAAATTCAAATTTAATTAATTAATTTTAATTGGTAAAATCCTACTAAAATTTATTAAATGATTATGTAAATCTTTTAATACAGTTACAAAAATTCATGAAAAATGCTTTAAAAGATGAAATTCTCATGAATTCATAATTTGGTAACAAAGGGTTAAAAAATGATGCATGTTGCATTTATGTTTGATTCATGGGTTCATAGGGGCCCACAATAAAAGAGTTCACACTATAGTCTATTGACGATAACTTTTTGAAGATCGGTGAGAGAAATAAAAATGTATGTTGTTTAAGATCACAGCAGTATGTTCCTATAAAAAATAGCGTGTTACAGTAATTTTTTTATAGGAAAAGGCGAAATCGAATAAGAATTCTAGTATTAAATAATTAATAGAGAGAAATTTCTACATTCGTTTTTTTTCCTTCACTAAATAGCATCTACAAAACTAAAACAAAATTCTCTATTCAGAAGTTAAATGAGGCGAAGTATTCATTTCGACAGATTTCATTTATTAAAGGCAAAGAAGAAAAACAGAAAAATATATTTTTTAAATTGACATATATAAAAAGATTGTTATTTTCTTTTCGGATGTAAGCATTAATTCACTTAAGGGGTCTCAGGACTTTTAAAACTGGAAAAAAAAAAAGAAAAAAAGACCGTTTTTAACATTTAATATTTTAAAATGTATTTGATTTTAAGACACAATTTTAATTCGGATAAAAGATATAAGTATGTTCTTTCATTTCCAGTACTTAAAAAATTTCAAGATGCAGAATTAGAATTTACAGGGGGCTCCAAACTGTCAGTCATTTGACGAGCAGAAAATCGGCATAATAGATTACGTGCAAGATTACAAAATAAATTTTGCAATTAGAATGAAAATTTTGGTGCCTACTTATACTTAAGATTGTAATAATTACCCTGAACCTAAATAAATTTCTATTTAAAGCATTTTTATATTTTTAATGCAAAGTTGTATTTCACTAATGAAAAATTTAGAAAATTTCAACAGTGTAATCACCTAAAAAATATATTTTTTTGAGCAATAAAAAGGAAATTTTAGGTTCAGTTTATACAGACTAACATGAAACATATTTTTTTGAAAATTTCATGAAAAAATATTCAGAAGTTTTTGAGATATAGTGCACGTTATACCCAAAAACGTCATTTGGAGAAAAATAACTTCAAAGTATCGGAAACGCCGCCGCTTCAGTTATTGGGTGGGTATAATTCTAAAAGCCATAACTTCTGGTCTCATGGGAATTTCAAGAAAACAATTATATCAAAATGTTCAGAAAAGATGGGCGTTTAAAATCTAAAAAAATAAATAAATAAATAAATAAAATTTCGAAAATTTTAAAGCTATAAGAGTCCTGAGACCCCTTAAGCGAGACTTTATCGTTGTAAATTTTATGGACAAATTCAAATGTAATTCCAGTTTAGTGATGTATTAAACATTATATATAATATTTTTTTGGGGACGGATGAATTCAGTTTATCAGAGAGGAATTCGGTGCTTAATTAGAATAGTTAAATGTATCTTCATCACCCATTTTTTTTTTTTCTTTAACAGATGGTAACGAATTGTTTAAGGTGGTTCTCAAATCCCCTGCTTTACAACACCAAACTTTCTGACACATTTTCTGACTCATTTTAAAGCGTAAAGGCATAAAGTTGGCAGACATGACTATTAAGAGCTATTATTTTGAAAGTCAGACAAAGTGCGATAGTTGTATTTTTTGTTTTACTTGTTTTTTTTTTATCTTGAAGTAGATCATATTTAATGATTAATGTGCAATTTTGAAGCTCTGAAAAAATTTCCTGTATCCTGTAGAGAATGTCAAAGTTCAAGACCATGAATCCCATTTTTCATGAAAATTGAAATGCCAGTATGTTTGGATTGCTATGTCTCTGGAAAGCAACAACATCCCAAAATTATTTTGTCATAAACTGTTTGTATAACACTACATGCTTAGTAAAATTTACTTGGTTCCATGGGGCATTGTTCATTTCCATTGTTATGTTGCCACAAAATGCAATCAAAACGACGTTTTTCTCCGTTTTCTGCTCTTATTATCTTAGCTAAGCAATAGTATTCCAAAATTTTTCTGATAGAATTTGAAAGTTTACTATTAGGACAAGCTAAGTAATATAGAACTTCACCGGGATATCGATGCTGTTAGCAGATATAATCTGTTAAATATTGAAAAGTTTCAAAATCTGCAACTTTTTAAATAGTCCTACATCAAAACAGCCTCACAGTTGAATAAAACAGAATATATCAGGTAGTAGTTGAACATATGTACAAAAACATGGAAACGAAAAATAAGTGGGCCCCATGCTATTTTCAAAAGAAAAAAAATGAAAAAAGTTACAAAAAGGCAGTGAAATAATCAGGCTTTTCCCCTAGAAGAAGAACAGAAAAGGGATGTTCTATTTACTCATGGGGGAAAACATAGGAAAGGGAAAGAGAAACGGGATAAATCATTTTCTGATAGGGAAAAAGCGTGATATTGACACTGCCTTGGTGCAGAAAACGAAAAAAAACGTCATTTTGATTGCATTCTGTGGCAACATAACAATGAAAATTAACAATGCCCATGGGGCAACAATGCAATGGGGGGGGGGGGTGATGGGACAGTCGCCCTGGGCGCAGAAATTGTGATGGCGCCAACTTTATACTACCAATCATATTACTATTATCCTTTTTCTTTGTAAAAAATTTTTAGATATTCATATCGGGATTTTTTTTCCCAATGAAAGTATGTGCATATTTCGTTTTAAAGTTATTGCATCACATCTTACCTTACTCCAAAAAACAAATTTCCGACAAATTTCTTCCTTTTACTTACCCATCATACGTAGTTATAGGGTAAGTTTTGTAATCGTTTTAATAATCGAAAAAGTTTTTTTGACAGATTTACACGTTTCAGACACTAGAGATTCCGAAAAACATATTTTTAGAAAAAAAATTTTGGTGTCCGTCTGGGTGTATCTGTAATCGCTCTATCTCCCGAACAAATTGCGATAGAGGCTTGAAATTTGGTGTGTACTTAGGAAGTAATAATGGGAAGAAGCCTATTGAATATCAGTAACCTCGATTACTCGGAACTATTTGTTTCGACTCTCGAAATATTCGTTCTAATAAAAGGTATACAAAAATTTTCGAAATTGTTTATTTGAAGGAGTGAATATAAAAGACAATAAAAAAACATAAATTTTGCATTAAGAATGAAGTCAATCAGATAATTAGTTACCGAGATATTTGTAATCCTATTTTTTACACTCTTCGATTTTTCATGATCCTGTATTTCATTCAAATTTCAATTCAAAGATATATTTTAATTAGAAATGAGACGCTTAATCCGACGCAGTAAACTGTTAGTTAATATGATTATAATTTTTCGAGTTATAAGGATGTTTCTTTTACGCAGCTCGGTACTACTCGATTATTCCGCCGACCAAAAAACTATCGCCAAACTATAAGATTAAATGCCAATAATGGCTTATCGTAAATGTCAAGCATCTCCGTACCTATAAGGGGGGTTACCATAGGAGGGACCCTGTTCTGTCACCAAATGCCGCCAAGTTTGTTGCTAACTTGACGATATATCGCCAAATTTGGCGACCAAAATGAGCCGTCAAAAGTGACGCCGAATTGGCAGTATCTCTAATATTTCGCCAAATTCCCATAGACTTCCATTGTAAACCAATAGTGTTTATTTTACAGAAAATCAACAAATTGAGATATTTTAATGCAACAAAAAGTAATATTAGCTTAAGGAATTATATTAATTATATTTAAGGGAGTCCAAGTAAATTAAATTATGAATAAAAGTAACATGATACAATGCTTAGCATGTATCACATGTTTTATTTTCATATTTTATATTATGTATATAAATGATGGGTAAGTATAACGGTGGCCCCCAACGACTAGTTTAAAACTTGTTTTAGGTCTTTGTCTTAGTTTCTTTTGGTACCTTCTATTTTCTGAATCTAGAGTTTACTTCTGGCTCTCTCAAAATAGCATGTTGTTTGCTTTTTGAAATACAAAAAGGTGTAAAAGTGTTATACTGTACTGTTAGATGCATTTTTCCACACCTATTTCCCAGATTCTATTGTGTTATCTAGTTGTTTGGAATTTCTGAATTAAAATTAAATTTTTAAAGTTCCAAAATAAAAGTGAAATATGTATTCAATAGAATTCATTTCTGTGTCTGCACTTTGTCAGTTTTGTGACATTTGTCACAAAGAGAAGGCGGGTGGGGAAGAGTAGGGGGCGCCAAATTGAAACTTTGCCCCGGGCGCAGTTTTTACTTTGCAGTGTCTTGAATGCAGTTTTAGAAATATTCCATCCAAATGCCCTAAACAAGGAGAGTAGATCCTTTCTAATTTCTTCATAATTTTGAGACTTTGCGTTCCGAAATATTTTTACCATACATTTTATAAAGCATCCTGTCTTACTTTCTCAACAGTTTATTTTTAGATAAATATAAATAAAAATAGTTTTTTAAAAAACCCTATTTTAAAATCATTCAATGGTCATCTTGAAAATACCGCGTAATTGATTTGCATCAAATTCATGTTTTTACCCAAAAATTTCCGTTACAATTCATTAATTTGGACGTGGGCAACGAACTTCAAATAAAATACTTTTTTCATGAAATTGAGAATTATTTAATAATCAACACATTTCGAACCATCTTTTATAAGTATTTAATGGTCATCTTGAAAATACCGCGTAATTGATTTGCATCAAATTCATGTTTTTTCCCAAAATTTCCGTTACAATTCATTAATTTGGACGTGGGCAACGAACTTTAAATAAAATACTTTTTCATGAAATTGAGAATTATTTAATATTCAACACATTTTGAACCATCTTTATAAGCATTCAATGGTCATCTTGGAAATACCGCGTAATTGATTTGCATCAAATTCATGTTTTTTCCCAAAAATTCCCGTTACAATTCATTAACTTGGACGTGGGCAACGAACTTTAAATAAAATACTTTTTTCATGAAATTGAGAATTATTTAATATTCAACACATTTCAAACCATCTTTTATAACCATTCAACGGTTATATTGAAAATACCGCGTAATTGATTTGACTCCAATTCATGTTTTTTCCCATACATTCCTGTTCCAATTCGTTAGTTTGGGCGTGGACAACGGACTTTAAATAAAATACTTTTTTCATGAAATTCAAAATGATTTAACTTTTTCGGGTCCGATTTGTTTTTCAGTTTTGAGAACAAAATTTCTTTTACCTTAATAATGTTAATCGTAGCTATCCAAATAGATTTACTGAAGTTTAAAGATTATCCCAGCGTCTGAAATCTAAGGAATGTACATAGTTTGCGTACTATTCACTTCATATTTGTATGATAATAGGTTAAGGAAGAGTTTTTGGAGACGTTTGGAAAATATCGTATTACTACAGGGTTAAACAGATATTACAACTTTCTAACGTTTTTTGCTTTTTATCACACATGATTCGTTTAGAAAAGTAACTTATAGTTTAAATTTAAAGAGTGAAATATATGTATAAAATAAAGGAATCGCCAGCAGTGCAAAGAGAACTAAGCAAACTTTTATTATTATTGTTATTACTAAATGTCAAAATATAAATGAAGTCTTTATGAGAAAGACATAGCCGTATACTATCATTTATACGCCGTACATGGTTCGTATGCCTCCTTGAAATTTGCAGACCAGAATTTTTTTTGCACCAGTATTATCTTATAGAAAATCTCTTTTTAAAAGAAGGCGAAATTTTGCGGGTTTAACCCAGATTTCTTTTTCTATAAAAAGATACTGGTAGTTTTCCTGGAGAAATAACGGTATCCTTGCAGATGCAGTAGCGAGATGCTGTAGCGCCAACTTTTCAAAAATATAGGGTTTGCTGAAAAATTTTTGAATATTTTTCCCTTAGTGTGTATGCGTGTGTAGAGAGAGAGAGGGGAGGGGTGAATGACTAAAAATAATTCGAAATTAAATTATGTTTTTTCTAAGCAAATATTTAAATTATCATAATTTAATTGTAATTTTATAAATAATTTTATTAAATTATATTCTTTTAAGTTCTTCCTTATAAATAAATAAATATTTATTTTAAATGATATTGGGATTGCTAAGTACTGAAAGTTCAAAAACCAAAATGTCAAGAAAAGCATACATTTTAGTCACCTAAGTGCTTTATCATTTCAAGACATCAAAACAGATGACAAAATATGCAGGAAATTTGTTTTCGGGAGCAATTTAACTATACATCCGCTGAAGGAGCTTTAAGTGCTCTTGTAAGTCTAATTAATGTCCTTACTATTTTTCAAGCAAAACTATTTTGAGAACATTAATAAAACCAAATTTCATTTCAGCGATTAAATAAATAAAAAATAAATGAATTATGAATTAAATCAATTGAAATTAGGTGGGCGGATAGATCAAATTATTGGGTGGGCTCGCGCCCCATGGGCCCATATAAGTTGGAGCCTGTGTTTATATGTAGATAGTAACAAAAGTAATTGTTAAGACAAAATAATACTCGATGAAAAGACATGGACTATAATTAGTACACTAGACCCCAAAAGGTTTAATATTCAACACATTTAATTAATTACTTAAAATGAAGATAAGAAAAAATATATGTTAATAAAAAACTTCGTTTCAAAGGTTCCCAGGTTTTTTGTCCGTTTTAAAGTTTTAAAAATTTGGACCTTAACTTTAATTAACTAAGGAAGGAAGTGATATGAAAATAAACAAACTGAAAATAGCAAAATGACCTAAAAATTTTAAAAGTAAATAAAGTAAGACGATTTTTTTCGAATAATACATTTTTTATTTGGGTAAGAAATTTTGTAAATATAAATTGTAAACAGTGTAGAGAGTTTGGATTAAATTTCCGAAGCACTTTAAATGCTATTACTTTTCTAACAAGATAAAAAATGTTTATATATATATAACTATAAAATCTATGTAAAAAAGTTAACCGAACGTAAAATAAAATACAAATGTTTTGAAACATACTTATCTATTAGAGCAAAACAAATGTTTAACATATGTTATTTTTATAGAAGAGTAAATAAAAATGTAAACTAAATTATCCCTTAAAGTAAGATTTTAATTAATGTATTTTTTTACAACGCTACAATGTAAGAAAAATAGATAACTTCTTTCCTAGCATCAATAAATAACTTCTTTTAATTTATCACTCATAAAAAAAGTAATTGAGGTCACCAATGACTTTTTTTTCACTGGCTTGCAGCCAATTCAGCATTCTTGAATTTTGGTTGCCTTAGATATTTATCAGACAGGAACATAGATTCATTTGTAGCTAAGGAATTTTCTAGGTTAAAAACTTTTGCAGAAGGAACTTTTCTGTTTTTACGTTAAAGGTTATAAATTAAGTAACTAGAAATAGTGACTACTCCCAAAATAAAATATAGTTTATGATCTGTAAGTTTATGAGAAAAAGGAAAATATAATGCCTTGTAAGAAATTTACAAAGAAGATTTCAAAATAATATCCAGTCGTTTATAAATGTAGAATTAGGATAGTCCAATTAATATATATTTCTGCCATGCTATTATAGAGTTGAAATAACTTATATTATTAATTTTAATGCTTTTCCTAACTTTTATTATTAATATTATTTAATAATAATATACACAAGGCCAGGCCCTGACTATCGCATGGGCACCCGTACCCGTGCCCTGGGCACGAAATTTCTGAGGGGCACAAAACTTTTCATAATTTCATATAAATTTCCATTTAAAAAAATCATAATTGTGAAAAAATGTGATATTTGATATATTAATACGATGAAATGACAAAAATATATCTCAATATATGATTAAAAGCACATTTCAATAAATAATAGAAATATATATATATATATATATATATATTTTTTTTATATATACCTCGAACTGTTTTTCAATTTTCCGGAAAACTTAATTTTTTTGAATTGCGCTTTTCGAATAAGTGTGCTATATGTAAAAAAAAATAAAAAGAACAATTAGCATTTGTAAATCAACCAATCTAAGGGGGCACGAAAAATTGAAAGTGCCCTGGGCACAGAAACTTTCTAGTCGGACCCTGCACAAGGCGTCCAGATAAAGTGAAACGCATTTTAATGTTTTTACTTCTTAAAGATACATAAACAATGTAAATTTCAGAAGTGTTCAAAATAAGTTAGGAATAAAGAATATGTTAATGAAATATTCCGGCCATTATTTATCAAAAAGTTACATTTTTGAAATTTTTATACGGTCCCTGGATCCTGTAATTTTTATTTAGACACATTTTGTCCAAAAATATCATTTCTTACGACCAAAATTCAACGAGTTACAATAATTTAAAGTTTATGAAATTTTGGAGTTTGCTGGCACTATAGAAAGTTTTCAATTTTCATAAAATTCAAAGCATCACAACTCGACGAATTTTCGTTGAAAGATGAATGAAATTTTTACTGTTGTACTTGTCATCTCACGGAGAAATTTTTTCTAAACACTACTTATACCCAAAGACCAATACAAGTTAAAAAAGTGCAATAAAAGTAATGGCAGGGCTATTTCATCAACATAATCTTAATTTCTATCTCATTTTAAATGCTTTTGCAATTTACATTACCTACGTATTTCCAACAGACAAAAAATTATACCGCGTTTCAATATTTTGGGGATATCCTGTATATTTGTTACATTATAACTTATTTTAAATAAAAGATTCATATATTATTTTATATTACAGTAGAACCTCGATTATCCGAAGCAACTGGACCGACCATCTTTCGGAAAATCGAAATTTTCGAATTATCGAGAATGCTTCAATTTTAAGATTAAGGAGAAATATATGCACTATTTCTTATTATGGTAACAAGGACTTAATTAAAATAAAGCAATAGCAAAATAGAAACAAGAATAAATTACCTGAATTTTAATTTTGAAACTAAGTACCTTTTACATATTTCACAAGGGTTTGAAATAATGTTTTGTTTGTCGCAGTTTCGATTGAAGCTCTATCACGAAGTTTTTTAATATTATCAGTTTACCAAGTATCACAGTCTTTCTGCTGGTCCAGCCAGTTTTTGCAAAACATTCAAAAGCTTCAGAATTGCTAATTTGTTCGTTCGACTCCGCAGAACGGGAATGAACACGGGAATTCAAGTTAAATTTCAATCTAATCAAGTTACGGGAACTCAAGTTAAATTCAAAGGAATTCTAAGAAATGGGATCAAAAATATTTATGTGCACTCGTGGTTCGAAAAGGACCGCTTGCACACAAGGAATATGATAGTTAAAAAAAAAAAAAAAAGCTTTCAAAATGGATTTTGCACACAAGAAATGTGATTGTTAAAAAAAGAAAAGCTTTAAAATTGGATTTCGGTTAATCGAGAGTTTCGGTTAAATGAGTTTCGGATAAAAGAGGTTCTACTGTATTTGTATAAAGATTATATTTTTATATGCCATCTTGTAGCATTTATGGCAATGATTTCTAACCACCGAGCCGTCAAAAGTAAAGGTTATACTAGAAAAATTATGATGTATTTTAAATGCATAAACTACATCATTAAATGCTTAAAATTATGGATGTATTTAATGTGGTGGGCTACCTTCTGATGCTCTTAACAGACTATTTTTTGAACTTATGACATACTGTTCTTCTTATTAATAATTTGATATGTCTCAATACCCTCTATGCACTTATCGTACATTTTCAAACTTATTGAGTCACACCAATTTAACTAGCTCAATTACATAAAAAAAAAAAAGTTTTAAAGTTCATAAAATGCGACTTATTCAGCAGAGAAATATTTTGCTCGAAAGTTGAAGGAAAAAAAAAAAAAAAAGGTCAGTTGTGAACATTTCTATAAGCTTATTTTTATTAACTAATCTAAGTAAGTAGGTAATGCAATTATTTAGCAACATAACCAGGAAGTTTAATGAAAAATCTGTTCCTTGAATAAAATAATTGATAAAGAACAAAAGTAATGAAATCCAAGTATAAATTTACAGCTTTAATAATAGTAATAATTGTATACAGTTGAATGTAGATTTAACTATTAAAAAGGGTCTCAAGAAATTCATCGTTAAATCATGGTTATCCTTAAATCGGGGAACTCATTAAATAAAGCTGAATAAAATAATTAGGCATTCCTTTTACTGCAATAAATATATTTCGAAAGAAAATACTTGATAACAAACAAAGGGCTGTATTCTAGATTGACTAAGAACTATTTTACATGATTATGTACATGCAAAATTAAAATCTTCAGCGTTAGATAAAGGAATTTTGCCTAGACCTCTTGGCCTCACGTTTTAAGTATACTTTTTATTAGTGAAATCTCAAATTATCCCCGTTAATGTTAAACCTGTGGGCGTGTAATGCATTCGTATTTACACTATATCTCTTCAGAATATTAATATTTCATTTGAAATGTTAAAATCTCAACGAGGCGTGAGTAAGAATTTAACACTTCAAATAAAATTAAATATATATACTTTAGAAATATTTTGGCAGATAGAAAAACGAGAAGTCCTTTAAGAACAGTATACAGTAAAAAGAAATTAAAAATATTATTTTCCCGGGGAGATAAAAATAAGAATTCATTACATGACCATAGGTTTACCATTAGGAAGGGGAATTTGTCTCACTGACCTACATGTATGTGTTTGTGTAGGTCTCTTTTTCGTAAGCCCCGATGTATGCGCCGCCCCCTGAATAGTAGGCCTGAGCGCTGACACAAAAATGGCGGCTGCCGAAGGCGGATTTTTTTTACGCTGGTATGGTCCCTTAAATGTAGACACCAGTATTTTATAAAAGATTTCTCTGACTTGTTTAATCTCAGAAAAATGAAGCGGAAAAAACTTAAAAAGATTATTGGTACGAATATTTAAGGGATCGTGCACACGCTGAAAAAAATCCGCCTTCAGCAGCCGCCATTTTTGTATCAGCGCCCAGGCTTAGTATTCAGGGGGCGGTGATGTATGTGTCAGTGACGTAAGAAAGCACCTCTGAAAACTCTGGTGAACTCTAGTGCTGCCATCTATGAAGAGGAGCCTGAAACGTTCTGAAGATTTCCACATATACTTGTAATTTAGTATATTTAGTCCACATATACTTGTCCACTACCTTGTAATTTGTAAAAAAAAAAAAAAAAAAAGAAAAAAACCCTTTCTATTGGCAATTTTTTTTAATGTATCGCCTCGCACAGCTAAGAAAACCATGCATTAAAGTTGTTATTAATTTCTAATTCAGTTTTAAAAATATTAAAATGTTGTATTGTCGTCGGACACATACGACATACCTATTACCTACAGTCCTCAGCAAAAGTTTAGACACTGGTGATTTTTAACCTTTAAATAAAAAATACGAACAGTTGGGTTATACAAATGGCTGTAATTATTTTTAAATATATATTAAACATTTTAGGATGTAAATAACGGTTTTAATGTAGTATATTATTTAATTTAACTGAAAAAAGTGAAATTTGCATAATGCAAAAGTTTAGACACTTTTGTGAGTTTTGGCAACTGTTCACGGAAAAACGCAATTTTCAAACTTATGACGTCACATGCATGAAGTATTTAAGTGCACCTCGCGATAGTATCGGTTAGTGAAGATGCCTTGAGATAGAAATTTTCAGTCAGATGAAGTAATTACAGCATGGAAGCTGAAACCGAAAGGGAAGAAAGACTGTTGCAGAGTTTTCAGCTACTTTGAATCATCCAAAGAAGTCTGTCTATCATGTACTGTCTAAGGGTGACTCTTTCAAAGCAAAACATAGTTGTGGAAGTTCTCGTGTTGCCAGAAAACGAGATTATAGAAGTATCCATAAACTGGCATCTAGACAAATGATGATTGCTAATCACATTAAAATTGAGTCAGACCTTTCTGTGTCAACGGATACTTTCGTAGATGAATTAAAGAAAGATGTAAATTAGTTTACGTGAACATGATAAAACAACCAGTCTTGAAATCTCACAACAAATTAACCACTTTCTGTCGCAAAGTAATTTTGTTTGTAAACTGATAAAATACTGAACTGACACCAGAATTTATAAATGAATTTATTAGAAAATACGAAATTGCTTATTTCCACGTACATTATAAAAGGAAAATTTTAATTAAATAGTCTTGGTTATTGAATTTTTATTGTGAAATCACGGCAGTTAAATAACTGAGCTTCTCTTCATGAATTATATTTAGAAAATAATGTTTTCCCTTTTAACATCTTCACAAAAAAGGAGAAAGATAAAATTGGCATGCTCCTACCTTTATTTTCAGCGTTGATTGAATCCGCGTAAGGTAATCCAACCTGCTATAAAAATCCAAAGTGAATCAGCATGAAAATATTCCACTCAGTAACAAAAGAGGGCACAGGATCACAGGACTACACTATTTAATTAAAAGCACATAGATAAAGTTAAAATTAAATTTACATTCAAAGTTATATATTTAATTAACATATATCTTTAAGGTTTTTCAGAGCGCAGACACACTGCGTGTTTTGCTTAGGGCATATATTTAGAGACTGACTAAAAAAGGAAGAAAAGTTTTCAGTTCATTAGTCTTTCTTATTGCATCTCGTTGTGCAACACTTTTATGTATACCAGATGTTGGAAATTCCTTTTTTTTTTCTCTCTCTGCACGGGAAAAGAGGGAAATGGGTAGTTGCTCTTCACTCAGATAAAATAAGATTTCATCTATCAAATGCAATCTTGAAACACAGCTGTAATTATTTCACCATGTCTTGCAATTTCGGTAAATCATTATTCAATTTCTAACACCCCTGCTTGATTTCTGAAGTTGCAATAGTTCTTAAGTTCAAGTTGTCTCTGTGTTTGATAAAGTCAGGTTTGGGAAGGGGCTTCGTAAAGATGTCTGCAGTCATTTCCTTACTGGGACAATATTCTAATTCTATGATTCCCTTCTCTCGTAAATCTTTAATTGAATTAAATTTAATATCCACGTGCTTTGTTTTTGAATGATGTTTATAATTTTGAGTCATCTTGATGCATGACACATTATCCTCATACAGAATAATTGGTAGGTTTTGGTTTAAATCTAGATCCTTTAATAGCTTTATCAACCATATGGTTTCTTGTGCTGACGTGGCTGCGGAAATATACTCAGCCTCAGCAGATGATAATGCAACTGAGTTTTGCTTTTTTGTTGACCAGGAAATCGCTGCATTTCCTAATTTACTTAAATTTCCTGTGGTTGATTTTCGATCACTTTTATCTCCTGCCCAATCTGAATCTGCAAATGTCGTCAGAATCGGATCATATTCGTTGCTTATAACTAATTTTAATTCTTGTGTTGTTTTTAAATATCTTATAACCCTCTTGACTGCCCTCCAGTCTTTTTCTCTTGGTTTCTCATTTCTGCGACTAAGGATGTTAATAGCCGCTGAAATATCTGGACGAGTTATCGTAGCTATGTATAGCAATGCCCCTATGGCTTGTCTATACTTATGATTATTAGGTAGTAAATTTTCATCGTCATCTAAGTTTAAGTAACCTGCCTCCATCGGAGTATCACAAGGTTTAGAGTCCTTTAAATTAAATTTTTCAATCAGTTCTTTTATTTTATTTTCCTGATCGAGTGCATAAGTTCCTTCTTTAATTCTTTTTATGTTTATGCCTAAGTAGTAATTTACCATACCTAAATTTTTCACTTCGTATTCTTTACTAAGTTGTTTCATTATTTCATTTATTTCCTTAGTATCTCCTGAAATTAACAGATCGTCGACATAAATGATGATATAAGTTTTATTTCCGTTAGTTTCTCGTGTGAAGAGACATGGATCAGCGGTGCTTTGCACAAAACCTAGTTTGTTTAAACTTTCAGCTATTTTAATATTCCATGCTCTTGCTGCTTGTTTTAGGCCATATATAGCCTTGCTTAGCTTACATACTTTATTTTCTTCACCCGGTTTAATATGTCCTTCTGGTTGCGACATATAAACAACTTCTTCTAAATTTCCATGGAGAAACGCGGTTTTAATATCTAAATGGTTTACATTTAAGTTTTTGTGAGCTGCACACGCTAGAAATGCTCTTAGCGTTGTATAGGCTACTACTGGTGCAAAGGTTTCATAATAGTCACTACCAAATTTTTGAGAATAGCCTTTCGCTACCAAACGCGCTTTGTATTTATTAATTTCTCCATTTGAATTATATTTAACCGTAAAAACCCACTTATTTCCAATTACTTTTACGCCTGGTGGAGGATCAACTAGATCCCAGGTGTTATTTTTTATTAATGAAGCAATTTCTTCACTAGTTGCTTCGTACCATTGGTTTTTCTCATGTGGATTGTTTAGATTTTTAATATCTTCGAAATTTTTCGGCTCTATAATTTTATTTTCTTTAGTAATGTATGCGAGTCTGTCTGGTGGAACACCTCTATTCGATCTTTGTGATCTTCTAGGTTCATTTGTTGTATTTTCCTCACTGTCTGTTTGTTTTTCTTCCTGCATACTTATTATAATTTCTGAGGAATTTTCCCCTGCTTTTTCGGGTTGTTTCTGAACTTCGCTATCATTTTTCAGATTTAAATTTGGTGTTGTGTTTGAATTAAAGTTTTCTAGAAATCTGACGGTTCTTGCTCGTATAATTTTATTATTACCAGTATAGATCCTATAACTTTTAGATCTATTGTCGTAACCGACAAAAATTCCTTCAATCGCTTTATCATCAAGTTTTCCTCTTTGGGATTTGTCGAGATAAGCGTAAGCTTTGCAGCCAAACATTCTAATGTTGCTTAAATCCGGTATTTTATTTGTCCATAATTGGTATGGAGTAGAATTGTGAGCTTTTGTGGGGAGTCGATTAGTTAAGTATACCGCTGTATTTAGAGCTTCACCCCAAAACTTCTGAGGTAGTTTCGCTTCCGATAACAGGCATCGCGTCATTTCAACTAGTGTACGATTCTTCCTCTCCGAAACACCGTTTTGAGCTGGAGAATTTGGCACGGTTAGCTGATGGTGTATACCTGCTTCTTTTAAGTAATTTTCTATCTCATCACTGGTATATTCCCCGCCGTTGTCAGTTCTTAATTCCTTTATATTGCGACCGAATTTATTTTTCGTTATAGCTACGTACTCTTTTAGTTTAGTGATGACTTCACTTTTCTTTGATAAAAGAAATACCATTGTAAATCTACTGAAATCATCAGTAAATGTGAGAAAGAATTTCTTTCCTCCCATACTTTCTGTTGGCATCGGGCCACATACATCAGAATGAACCAAATCGAGAATTTTACTAGCTTTGTTTGTAGCTTGTTTAGGATACGAAGCATTTGTTAATTTACATTTTATGCAACTTTCGCATATTACTTCATGTTTACAATTTTCCATATTAAAACCTGTTGCTAAACTTTTAGTTTGCAGTTGCTTTAAAGCATTTATATCTCTGTGTCCGAATCTCCTATGCATGAGTTCAATACAGTTTTTATTCTTGCATTGATGAGCTAAATTCGCATAGTTTACTTGTTTATGTTTGTAAAGGTCTACTTCATATAAATTACCTTTAATTTTCCCTTCTATAAAGGTTATGCCGTTTTGGATTAATTTACAGGTTTCGTTTTCAAAAATGAGTTTACACCCATGCTTCACTGCTTTATTAACAGACATTAAATTTGACTGTATTTCTGGCACGTACAAAACTTCATTTAAAGTAATGTCGTTTGATTGTGTTTGTAATTTTATTGTGCCTGTCCCGTGTGAAGCAAGAATTTTTCCGTTTGCAATCGTGACTGTGTTCTTATTATTTGTATCAATGTCACTGAATAGGTTTATGTCGTTACAAAGGTGTGAAGAGCTCCCTGAATCAATTATCCAGGTAGATTTATTTTCAATGTTCGCGTAAAAGGAACAATTGTTTTGAGACACCTTTGTATCTAAAGTGGTTTTGTTTTCTTTGCTACTATTCCCCAGAGTCTGTGTGTTTGTTTGTACTTCTACTTCCGGAGTGATTTTGTTCGTTTCAGAACATAATGCAGCATTCTGTCTCCCTTTATTCATTGTTTGGTTTTTAGAATTTGAATTTTTATTCTTAAGGAACCAACAATTTAATTTTATGTGATTTCGTCTTTTACAATATGTACAAAACATATTTTGTTCTTGTTTGCGATATTGTGGTTTAGTATTAATTTTTTCTGCTTTGTACGCATTTTCGCGCGACGTATTATTCGAGCTATCTTGTCTCCTTTGATACTCGGTCAATTTTCCTTTTATAAATTCAGAGTTTAACTCCTCTTCATTTCTCGCTTCAAGTGCGATAATCAAAGTATCATAACTCGGTGGGAGGGAGCATAAAAGTAACGCGGATAAATGCGTGTCCTTAATTTCTTCCCCTATCGCCTTTAATCTGTCGGCTGTTTCTAGTATTTTTACGATATGACTTATCATATCTCCGTTTTCCCCGAGTTTTATACTGTATAACTTTCTGAGTAAATATAATTTGCTCGAAAGGTTTGCGCGCTCGTGTACAGTTTTTAAAACATTCCAAGTTGTCTTGGCTGTCGTTTCATTTTTCACATAAATAAGTTGTGAGTCTTCTAAAGTTAATATAATTGTAGCCCTAGCACGATTATCTCGCTTAGTCCACTCAGTAGTTAGTGGTGTTGGGGGTTCATCCTGTGTATAATTAAATAAATCTTCCCTCATTAGGAGCATCTGGGTTTTAAAACTCCATTGGGCATAGTTATGCGGATTTAATTTTTCGATATTAAAAGTTTCTTTTAGGGAGGAGGCCATTGTTTTATCTTTAAAAGGTTTCTTTTATTTTAGTTTCTTAACTTTCAAGAGTTTTCGTTTATTTTCATTTATTGTCACAATAGTTTAAATAGAAGAGAGCGGTAACTTGCCGTGTTCACAGCCTTCAGTCAGTCTCATAATCTATTGAATTTTTATTGTGAAATCACGGCAGTTAAATAACTGAGCTTCTCTTCATGAATTATATTTAGAAAATAATGTTTTCCCTTTTAACATCTTCACAAAAAAGGAGAAAGATAAAATTGGCATGCTCCTACCTTTATTTTCAGCGTTGATTGAATCCGCGTAAGGTAATCCAACCTGCTATAAAAATCCAAAGTGAATCAGCATGAAAATATTCCACTCAGTAACAAAAGAGGGCACAGGATCACAGGACTACACTATTTAATTAAAAGCACATAGATAAAGTTAAAATTAAATTTACATTCAAAGTTATATATTTAATTAACATATATCTTTAAGGTTTTTCAGAGCGCAGACACACTGCGTGTTTTGCTTAGGGCATATATTTAGAGACTGACTAAAAAAGGAAGAAAAGTTTTCAGTTCATTAGTCTTTCTTATTGCATCTCGTTGTGCAACACTTTTATGTATACCAGATGTTGGAAATTCCTTTTTTTTTCTCTCTCTGCACGGGAAAAGAGGGAAATGGGTAGTTGCTCTTCACTCAGATAAAATAAGATTTCATCTATCAAATGCAATCTTGAAACACAGCTGTAATTATTTCACCATGTCTTGCAATTTCGGTAAATCATTATTCAATTTCTAACATTGGTGCCGTTTGTCAATTTTGGAATTAAAATTAGCGGACCTTTGCCCTCGAAAGGGTTAATGATTTGGGCCTCACTTTGTTTAATTTTCAAGTATCTCTGGAGTTTCTCAATGATCGCCATACTGCGTAAGACTACATACATACACTGGTAAACAATTTACAGCCATTTGATAAACTTTTAGCTCTTCCAAAGTATGTATTTGAGCAAGATAATGCTCATATTGCATACAATTTCATGTTGCATACAAATCAAAAAATTGGTTTAACTCTCAAAATATTACCGTTCTTGACTGGTCCGCGTGTAGACCTGATCTGGACCCAATCGAAAACTTTTGTGGCATCATATGTCATACGGTTTATGCAATTTGTTTTACAATACTCCTCTGTAAATGAACTTCGATCTGCTGTTGAACGTGTTTGGTACGAAATAGACTCCCAAGTGATGCGGAATTTAGTTTCTTCGATGGAAAGTTACATTTTTGCGTTAATAGCAGACAATGTAGATGCAGTTCGATTTTAATTAATGGATATTTTTCTGTTAACAAACAGATTGTCTATACTTTTGCCATAATGTTAAATTTGTTTTTTTCTCATTATATATTATATAAAGTGTATAAATTAAAATTTATTGTTTGTGAATAAAGGATAAGTCCCCAGTAATGTATGACAGTTGAGTTACAACAATTCGTTACATACTTCTCAGTACAGAAGCATAATAGATCATTGTCTGAACTTTTGCTGCGCACTCTATGTACGGTCAGTCGTGAAAAAAACAAAAGAAAAAGAAAAAGAAAACACCCCATGCTAACTCTGTAACAAATTATCGTAGAAGAAAGTTACAGGTATCAAACGATTGGAAATAAAGTCTGCTTTTAAATGATGTATGTAAAATTTGCTTGGGGGAGGCGGGCATCTGCATATCAAAACGAACCCAAGCTTTTTTTTTTTTTCAAGTTTGAAACCATAAATAAATTCTACACCCTTCAATTAGCCTAAATCCAAAATTTCATGAAATTCGTACGATTAGTTTCTGAGAAAATAATTATTTTAAAATGAGCATATTTTAGGGTCTGTATCCAAATTGAAGTTCGGTACTCGATAGTTGAAATGCTACAAAATGATTATGTTACTTTTGTAATGTATTTTTTCTTGACAATATGACTATTTCACTCCCTCTATATATTTCGACTATTGCCATCCCAAATATTTCAATAAAATGAGTAAAATATATTTTTTCAAATTATGCTTTTCAGCACATCATAGACGGCCCCCTAAACCGTCCTTTTGACGTTTTTTAGTGTTAATTCGAAAACTACTTGAAAGCAAAAATTGAAATTGAGAATTCGTATAAAGCAGGACATAATAAATAACCTACAAAAGGAAAAAAAAAATGTAGGTTGCAATTCATATTTTTTTCGAATATTAATTTTATAATTCATAATTCATATTTAAAAATTTTTTTAATTACAAATTCAATTTATTTATGTTTGGGCTTTTAGTATTACATTGAATTTGTAATCAGTATTTTCTCTATATTGGTTAACATTTGAGATAACGAAAAATCCACTAAGCTTTTTACACGTATTTTTTCAACCTAAATTTGTTCGCGTTGATGATAAATTTTTGATACTACATTTTTTGACACGCGAAACTATCGCATTAGAATTATAATTTCAGGAGATGTTAATAAAAATATGAAAATATAATTTAACATCAGAAGCTTTAAAATTTGAATGTTTATAATTCAAAAACTTATCTTTCAAATGACTAGAAATTTCGGCATAGTTTGAACCGAAGATTTATGATATATTGTCAAAATTTGGTGTTGTCATTGAAAAAGATAAAGTTTTGTCTCGTTTTTATTTGTAGATACTAGCCTAAGCAAATTTTATGTACATCCTTTAAAAGTAGACTTTATTTCCAATCGATTGGTACCAGTAACTTTCTTCTACTGTAATTAGTTGCAGAGTTTGTAGGGGCGTTTACTTTTTTTCCCACGACTGTACATAACTTTTATAATTCTAACGTATTAGGAAGTGAGTTCAAAATCGATTACGAAATTCCGTCTTTACATACGCGAACAAAGTTAGGTTGAATAAAAACGTGTAAAAAGCTTAGTGGATTTTTCGTTACCTCAAATGTTAACCAATAAAGAGAAAATACTAAAGATTCTACTTACTGAAAAAGTCTTGCAGCCGTAAAAAAAAGATAAAAAACAACAATAAAAAAACGCAAGTTATATCTTATAGGACACGGATGGCGAACCATTGGCACGTAAGAAAACTTCTCTGGCACACGAAAAAACTTATAGATCATATTCATTTTATGGAGAACAATCCATTTAATATAGGGTAGATGTGCCAGTAATGGACACCCTTAAGGAATTTCTTTAAAAATTATTTTTTTATTAATAGTTAAAATTATTTTATTCCAGTTTTTACAATATTATATTAATCTATCAACAGTATTTAACCATTCTTATAGCCCCATTTCCCAATATGAATAGAAATTTAATTTTAAATAACAGAAATATATCAAAACACCCAAAAGCCCAGTAATGGACACCCTCTGGCCCAGTAGTGGACACCCTCTGTTCCAGTAATGGACACCCCATAAAAAGTAATAAATATAATTGTTTTTATGACTATTTAGAACCAGAATTTAATGAATACATACTAATGAAACAAAATAGTTATTTTCAAATAAATTTAACATTTAGGATACCAGTAATTAATAAAGTATTTGTGATAATCATTTATTGTTTGCATCAATTATTGAAATTATCAGAAGATCGATGTTTTAATTATTTTAGATGGACAGATTAAAATACTAAATATCAGGCAATTACAGCTATCAAATTATTGTAACAATGGTGGATTTAAAAGGTAATTAAAAAAAAAAAGTTTTGGAATATTAATGTTTAGTTTAGTGCCACTATTTTTAAATGTTTAGTTTTGTGTCACTATTTTTAACAATCTTCCAGAAACTACTTGATATATCATTTATAATAATTAATATTACAAATATGAAAGAAATGATATTGTGAGTTGAATATTTTAAATACTAAATAAAATAATTTCAAAATAAAACTGTAAAACTGATGTTTGAGGCCACTGATCTGCAGATTTACTAGTTTCATGAATTGAATATTACCTATAACTTTCATTAATAGTATTACATTTTTTTTTTTAATAAGGAAACATTTAAGACAGAAAATAGATTTTTAATAGCTTCTGTAACTTAATTGTTTTTATTTAAACAGAGAGGGATTAAGCCCTATGAGCCCCTCTTTGTCTGTGCTCTTAAACAATATTTTTTGCTTCCTGGCTGGTTTGATTGCCAGATTATAAAATATGCAAGGTATATGTACTACATAAAAAAAAAAAATAATAAGTAAAATAAAATATTGAAATTTCATAAAATAACTTAAAAGCAGCTATTTATAAAAGTTATGGTGTTATTACATTTTGGTAAGTATAATTTAAAAATTAAATTTGATTATTTAGGTTTGCAGTTAAGCCAAAGTATTTTATGCACTATAAACATTACTAAAATTGCATTTTTAACAATGTCTACATGGGGTGTCCATTACTGGAAAATGACTAATTAACCATCCCAGTAATGGACACCCCTCTTAAAATCTTAAAAATAAATGAAATTTTGTAAATAGTCATTGGTATATAAAATTCAAAGTTTTCTATTGCTACTCAAACAAAAACATTCAAATTTTGCAAGAAAATAAATAATATATAAATTAATTAAACGAAGCCAACTCTTAGCCTCTTCATTAAGATTTTCACAGAAAAACAGCGAAGCTTTGAAACATTATTTTCTGCTTCCTGATTGTTTTGATTAAAAGTGTCAACAATAACCCAGTTTTATAAAACATGCAAGGGGGAATTATAAAAAAAATAATTGAAGCTAAATATTTATTAGTTATTTTTTTATGAACCAAAAACATCAAGGGGTGTCCATTACTGGAAGGGTGTCCATTACTGGCACATCTACCCTATATATATTTTTTTACAAAAAGTATAGTTTTGTGTGACAGCTAGTATATAATTTACTTTAAAATAATCCGTTACTGTTGAATGAATTAAGGTAGTATAAATTTCAATGAAAGCGTCTTGTAGCGTCATTTTGTCGCTAAACCATTCAGCATACAGTGTTTTCTAAATCATCTTACTTCTCAATCAAATTTCAAAGGTTTTGTTTTTGAAAATTAAATTTTAAGAGATAGTTTGCATAGAGTAATATACCTAAATGACACGCTTCTAATTCAGATTAGGTTTTATTTTATTTAGATTTTAGGGCTTTAAGTTACTTTTGGTTTTAATATATTTACGTTTTAATTTTGAAAATTGAACTTTAACTGTTATTGTAAATAATATTAGGTATCTATTCCACCTGCTGCTACCTGAAGAACTAAAAATGATCTGATTCGGAAGGATACAATAAAAGAAAAACTCATTTATAGATTACTAATACGGAATTCGATGCGACATGGCTATATTATTGGTTAAAATGTTTCTGGCACGTTAGAATGTTGGTACATAATAATTTGAAAATTTTTGGCACGCATACTCAAAAATGTTCGGTATTCCTGCTATAGGAGAAGAGTACACGGTAGAGTGTATATGATATAGCTTTACTAGACAAACAAAATGCATATGTACTTCTTAAAAAATTCAGAAGGTACATGGCATATACTACCGTATACCCTACATTACAAACGTAATGAAAAGACGTTTAAAATACATGAAATTCATGAAAAATATCGGTAAATGGAGGAAAGTTATTATGAAAACAGATATAACATATAAATAGAAATTCAGACCAATAAAATGTATCGTTAAATTGAGAAAATCTTAAATCGGAGTTTTTTAAGTGCTTCTTTTGTCTTTACGTGCAGAATCGTCTTTTCAGAGATGAATTATATTGAAGACAGAAAACATTATTCTTTGCAATAACTTAAAAAAAATGTTTTCGTTTCAATCGGGGAGATTTAAGTATTCTCACCATCTTCCTATTCTGCCCCTGTTTTTATTAAATCAATTTTGATATGTTTACCAAAAAGCCTACTGAGAAGATAATATCGATTATATTGCTGGCCAACATTGCTTCAAAATTTCACTCCTTTGAAAATACTTAAAAGAAATATTAATAATTGTTAAAGATTAGTTTTACGATGGAAATTTTTGAAATGAAATGACACTATTGAATGATTCTTGTAATTACGAATTATTTTTATAGGGAAATACCAATGTTTCCGAAATGTTGGCTTAGCTCTGGAAATAGTGGTAATATAGAAGCAAAATATTTCTTGTTAATATTGCACCATTTTTTAATGAAACGTGAACATCTCAATATTGAGGCTAATGCGGTTGAACTCGGCTAATATGAAAATTAAGGGAATGATCAATGTTCTCGTATTAACGTTAATCGTAATATCTGGTAATATTATAAGAATCTCAAAAACACACACATAAATAAGGAATTTGTAACTATCAATTGTTATTACGATCTCACTGCTAAAATTAACATAATATCATAAATTTTCCCTGAAAAACTCGTCTAACGCTGCAATAGTCTCAGCAATTTCCAAGCTCTTTGTTTCAAACATCCTTTTCATTTTACGAGGGAAAGTCAATAAGTAGGTCGGAAATCAGTTGTAAATTGTTTCCAAATATACCAATAGGTGGCAGCATAATCCAACTATAAGAAGTTAATTTCGAATTTATGAGACAGAAGTTGTACAAGATGAGTATGGTCGTTCAAAAGTTGTTGACGAAGAGTGAAGTGGTCGTCTAGTTGAGATTGCGACAGAAGAATAGTGCGGAAGGTTGACGAATTGGTTGCTGCGATGCCTATTGTTGTTCCTATGTCAGCTTAAACCATTTCCTCTACCTTCCTCACTGATTCTTCTGTCGCAATCTCAACTAAACGACCACTTCGCTCTTCTTCAACAACTTTTGAACGACCCTGCTCATCTTGTACAATTTCTGTCTCATAAATTCGAAATTAACATCTTAAAGTTGGATTTTGTTGCCAGATATTGGCATATTTAGAAGCAATTTACTACTAATTTCGGACCTCTCATATCAGTTTGTGACCTACTTACTGGCTTTCCCTCGTAAAAGTACAATATGAGGCATGAAAATGCACTTTACTATAGTCCAGAATCCAAATTTAAAGGAAAAAAACAAATAAAGGTTTTCTTCTTGATCCTTCCTTTCATTGCTCAGTTGTAAATCTTACAAAGGGGCGGTACTTAAAATGTCCGTTTCTCTCCTTTCATTCTTTCAAGACCTCAGGTTATTCCTTTCCATTTTCATGGGTTAGGGGGGAAGCTTCCTCGAAGGTTAAAGTTCTGCCTGGTGAAATTGATAAATTATGATATTTTGACACACAGTTGAAATGCAGATGCAGACATATTATGGCTGAGAAAACAGCATAGCTGCCAACTTGTACGGATTTCTCACACCACTAAAATTTAATAGAAAATATTATCTAATTGAATCACCGAAATTTTAGCAATTTTAACGTTTAAATAAGTCAAAAATTTCTATAAAATTTTAGTGGCAAGAAAAATCCGTATAAGTTGGCAGCTATGGAACAGTAAGAAATGGATTTTTTCCTAATTCTATCCTACTTTTCGCCAAAAATCTCATTGAAATTCTCATATTTTGCTTGCTTTTGCCGTGTTCCTGCTTTTGTAATTCGTAGAAAGCAAGAAAATTTTAATATACAGGGTGTCCATAATTAAACGACCCTATTTTAAAGTTGTCTACACATGAAACTATTGTTCAGGAAGTTGTGAAATTTTGTGAAAGACATACTAAAGGGGTATGCCTTCATGGGGTATCTACAGTATTAATTGTTAGTGCGGTCTTTCCTACATTGGACAAACCAAAAGTTGCTTAAAATTTCGCATTAAAGAACATCAACAATATATTAAAAAACAAGAAACCAATAAATCATCTATTATAAAACATTGCTGGGAGATGAATCATACTTTTGAGTTTAATTCGGTTAAAATAATCCCTAAACCTACTTCTATGCACGAACTTAACTTCCTTGAAGCATTTCATTTCATATTTATGAAAATTTTGAAAATATTAATTGTGAATTCGATATTTCCCCATTAACAGATTGTTGGAAATATTACATAAAACGCACCTTTTCTTAATTTTTTAAAGCAATTTCTCACTACTTCGGTTCCATTTCCCCTCTATTTTCCTATTGGCTGCTATCTGCAATTCTCTGTTTTCCGATTGGTCAATAAACCTTTAACTTGAATCCTCATCTCTCCTACATATGTGAGCAAATTTCCGGCATCCTTAGTACTGAGGACGGTACGCTAGATGCGAGCGAAACCGGTATGCTAAAAATGTAATATTATTGGTGCTTTTATCGTTGTTATTTTTACATTTCTGTTATATCGCACCAAGCTCCATCTTAATAATTAATAATTATGTATGGAAATTATTTGTTGAAACAACAACAGCAACAACAAAAATAGTTCAAAATTTTGCCACCAGAGCACTTTTTTAATGAATTACACATTTAACATACATTTACGATAGTTTACAAATCTTATTTATCATGAGTAACTTAGCTTTACCTGATCTTAAAATCATCATTTCACGACATGTTATTAGCATTTCCCAGAACACATTGCGGTCAAATGTAGAACATGCTATCTTACGATTCTACACTGCTCAAAACAATTAGGGGAGCACATGGTTTTAACGAAATTACGCAAATATTTACACCGATAAGTAACGTGAAATAAAACATCCATAATTTAAAGTGTTGTAGAAAACAGATAAAGAGAACTTCACATGTAAATTAAAGTTTATGACGCAAAAAAATAGAAAAAGGAGATAAGTGCAGAAATCGGGATTTTGCAGAAATGTCTGTTTCATTGCCTCAGCTGTAAAATTCAGTTGCTCAGCTTGTGTTTTGAGAAAAGGTGGCTTGAAAATGCCACAACAACATGATTTACCGCAATCCATGGCTTGGCGTGTTATCGGGACAGTTGAATTTGGGGAAACACAACGAAGTGTAGTGGACGCTGTTGGAGTCGCAAGAAGTGTCCATGAAAGGCTAGGGAATCGATTCCAAGACACATGGAATGGTAGTCATCGACAAGTGCAAGGTCGAAAATGTGCTAACACAGAAACTAATGACCAATATATCCTGTTAACAGCTCGTCGAGACGGAACGGGCAATTCTACTCAGCTGCAAACACAGTTGTTCTTGGCCACAGGACGAAGAGTGTCCAGCCAAACAGTCCGAAATAGGTTTTATCAGGGTGGTGTCTATGCACGTAAGCCAATGGTCTGTATTCCGTTGACCTCAAACCACTGTGCGGCCCAAAGAAGGTGGGGAACTAAACATCGAGTTTGGAGGCAACGTTGTTGAAGTCAAATTCTGTTTATAGACGAGTCCCGATTCAGTCTGGATGTGACATCTGATGTGTTTTGGCATAGAGAGAAAGATGCACTCAAAATAATTCCATTTTCGTTCGTGAAAGATCGTATTACAGACGAGGTGGGTTGATGCTCTGGCTGGAATCAGCATAGGTGGACGTATGGGCCTGCATATCATTGGAATGGCACTTTGACGGTCCGAAGTTATATAGACGAGATACTGGGACCTCATGTCGAATTTTATGTTACAGCAATTAGTGATTTCTTTTTTTTCATGCAGGATAATGCCAGACAGTTCGTCTTGTGGAAAACATGCTTGAAGCTAAAACAATACAGCGTATGGAATGACCAGCATGCTCTCCTGACCTAAATCCGATCGAGCATGTTTGGGACATACTCAGACGACGCATTGCTGCGAGACCGAGGCCCCCTTTTATTGTCCGGGACTTGGAGATTGCAATTCTTGAGCAGTGGAACAGTATTCCCCAAAGTCTTATCGATAACCTCATCGCATCCATGGAAAACAGGTGTGCAGCAGTCTTAGCTGTTCGAGGACACCACACGCCTTATTAAAAATCTTGCATCATTTCTAAACAATACTTTTTTTTTATCATTTACATGAAACCAAATTGTTGCCCTAAACCATCTTATCATGTTATTTTCCTCTTTTCAATGAATAAAAGCTCCCTTACAATTTTTTTGCGTCTTTTTTTCTGTATTGCGCATTGATACACGTGTACTATCCCTTTTATGCCCATACATGGCTGTCTTGCACTGTTCTCTTCACTTTTTTGTTTGTTCTCCTAATCTTTTTGAGCAGTGTAGATGGTAACTGAAATGATGACCATCATGTGGAACATGTTTGGTTGAAATAAAATTTGCAAACTATCCTAAATGTTTGCTATGTAATTTGTTATAAAAAGTCCTCTGGCAACGAAATTTTGAACTATGTTTTTCGCTGAAACAAATTCTTATATGTCATTATGTGTCCTTCACAAATTTTCACAACTTTCTGAACAATAGATTCGTCCTTAGACAACTTTAAAATAGGGTCGTTTAATTATGGACACCCTGTAGTTTAAACTTGTGAACCATTCTAAATGTGCAAATTAATCTTTTTAACCGGACTCTCGTGTTAAACGAGTTCGACTGTATTTCCAATATTGTCCAAGATACAGCCAATACAAACGATATTGAATCAATATTGTATTGCAGCTTGGGAGGTTATGAGAAGTAAATTTTGTATATACGCCATTCTAGGTTTAAAAAAATTTACTTTTTTATAAATGCAAAAATTTCTTTTATAATACAGATTTCTAGAACAATTAAAAAAAAAAAAAAAAAAAAAAAAAACTGAACGTTGTGCAATTGAATACCTTTTACCAATAAATAAATCAATAATGAAATACTAAATAAAAGTTTTGTTTGCAAATTTATTTTGCTTGTTCTTAAAGTGGTCTTTAACCTTTTCTGCATTATTACCTTTTTCCAAAAGTTTTCATTATTTTTTTCGTTTAAGAAAGTAGGAAAGATAAAACACATGGAAAGTGTAATTTTCCCTATAATAATGCTGACGCATCTTTAAATCTTACTTTATGCTCCTGATGTTCAGCCTGCAGTTCAAATTGATCAGCAAAATATTTCTTTTCCCGTTGGAACAGGTGTGCCAGAAAGCAAAATCATTAAAAAGAAATAGAAGGCAATTTGACAGACCCGGCATGTGACTGAAGTTTCTGCAACTAAGGCAATATTTTATGTTATCGATACATTTATTCAGTTATTTATTCTGTATCTTTTTCCAACAAACGGTTTTTTCTACCCAAATAACAAAAGTATGTCATTAAAATATATCATGTATTTTCTTTTATAGAAAGGTACAAATATAATTGCAAATGTATATAAATAACTAAATGAAATGTAAATATGTACAGCGGTGGCCAAAATTGTGGACATTGTTTGAAATTTTCATGTTTTATAACTTTGTATGCTTGAAGAATATAATAAATTTCACATAATATAAATGATTATATATCAAATTCAAGAAAATTTAATGTAGAATTTAATAAAAAAACATAATTAAAATATCAGCATTACAAAAAAAAGTTACGCTTACAAAAAATAAGATTTAACTTAGATTTTGTTGTATTTTAAAGTTACACTTCCACATTCAATATTTAGTAGAATAACCTTTCTTTTTTATTACAGCTTCACAGCATCTTTTCATTGAGAGAACTAGTGTTTGAAGTTCATCCTTTTTAATCACGTGATGCCACGAATCAATTATAGCTTCAATAAATTGCATTTTATTAGATAGGCGCTTTTTTTGTACAAAGATTTTCAAACGTCGCCACAAATTTTCTATAGGATTCAGACCAGGGCTGTTTTCTGGCCAAGGTGATAAGTGTATGCTTTTATTTTTAAACCATTCTTTGCATATTTTTGCCGTATGGCATGGAGCTGAATCCTGCTGAAAGAAAAATGTTGCTTTATTGGGGAAGAGATACCTGATGGAAGGCATCAATTTTGGTTCCAAGACAGTTTCGATGCATTTTTTTGCATTCAGAATGCTAACAATCACTTGAATGCGGCCCACACCATCTGCAGACATACAGGCACAAATCATGACATTTGTTTTTCTTTATAGTTGCTTCAATGCAATCAGGATGCAGCTCTTCCCCTACTCTACGTCTTACATGTTTTCGCCCACCACTACCAAAGACTTTTACTCTCATCGCTTCAGATTATTTGCTTCCACTGATTTTCTGACCAATTAATGTGTTTTTTTTGCCCACTCAACTTGTTTCTTGCGTTGCTGAAGATTTAAAAATGTTTTTTTACTCGGAATTCTACCTTTCAGCCCAAAACATGCTAATCTTATCTTTATTGCTCTTAAAGTAACTGAAATACCCATTGCATTCATTTAACATCTAACAGCATCTGGTGAAATTCTTCTATCTTTGAGGCATATCCTTGTTATCTTTCTACCGTCAGAAGTACTTGTGTATTTTTTTCGGCCTGATCTTGTCTTATTTATCACTGATTTAGAATCTTGATAACGTAAGCACAACTTTCGTACGCCAGATAAAGTGACTAATCCACCAACCTATCTTGCAATTTCAGAATAAGAGAGACCATTTTCCTCAATATGACAATTTAGCTTTCTTTTTGTAGGTGTCCAATCAGTTCTTGTTGTTGATGACATTGTTTTAAATTATTTGCACTAAGAAAAAAAATAGAAATATTTAAAAAAAAACCCTTATTCTATTTAGTTACACTAGTATTCACCCTTCTGCAAAATTCATTCCAGGAAAATACCGCTTTTACAAATCAAAACATGCTACAGTTTAGTTACTGACATTAGATTGGTTCTTAGAACAGTCATTGTGATTGGCTAGGAATCTTTTATTACAATACACTTCAGCATTCATGACTAATTATCTTTGTATTTTAGACTAAAGTAAGTGTAATTTTGTTTGTAATGCAGATATTTTAATTCTATTTTTTTAATTAAATTCTGCATCAAATTTTCTCGAATTTGATATATTATAATTTCTACTCAAGTGAAAATTAATATATTCTATAAGCGCACAAAGTTATAAAATATGAAAATTTCAAAAAATGTCCACAATTTTGGCCACCACTGTATGTCTCCTATGTTAGCCGGGCACAAATCTCGCCAATAGCAATCTTTTTACTTGCCTTTATTTTTCGTGTGTGTAAATTAGATACAATACTTTGGTGTTGAAATAAAATAACATAAAAGTACCGTCTATTTTTATCCCTTCATATTACACGTAGAATAATAAGAATCAAATGTAAAGAACGTACAGGATGGCTACTTACAAATTTTATGAGGAATTAGACCACACTACAAAAAACAGTTTTATGCCTGTTTTGTGCGAAACCAGGATAGCAATTCATTAACTTTTTAATGTTCGATTTTTTATTTTGTTCGGAAATGCAGTAGAACCTCGATTATCCGAAGTAATTGGGACCGACCGTCTTTCGGAAAATCGAAATTTTCGGATAATCGAGAATGCTTAGATTTTAAGATTAAGAAGAAATATATGCAATATTTCGTATTATGGTAACAAGTGTTTAATAAAATTAAAGAAATAGCAAAATAGAAACAAGAATAAATTACCTGAATTTTAATTTTGAAATTAAGTACCTTTTACATATATCACAAGAGTTGAAAAATGTTTTGTTTATCCCAGTTTCGATTGCCTTTGCGTTGAAGCTCTATCACGGAGTTTTTTAATATTATTAGTTCACCAATATCGCAGCCTTTCTGCTGTTTCCAACCGTGCCAAACCTTTTGCAAATCATTCAAAAGCTTCAGAATCGCTAATTTCTTCGTTTTCTTCGTTCTATTCCGCAGCTTACAGGAGCTCAAGTTAAATTCAAAGGAACTCTAAGAAAGGGGATCGAAAATATTTATATGTACTCGTAGTTCGAAAAGGACCGCTGAAAAAAATAAAGCTTTCAAAATGGATTTCGCACACAAGGACTGTGATAGTTAAAGAAAAGCTTTCAAAATGGATTTCGGTTAATCAAGAGTTTCGGTTAAAAGAGTTTCGGATAAAAGATGTTCTACTCTATTTATATCTGAGTCTATTTTTGTTAATTAGCCACTAGAAAAATAGTGAAAAAAATTATTTATGTTTCTGTTGGACATAATGTCATAATGTTACTCTTGAGTTGCATAACAAAAAATGGTCAAAAAATGACAATTTTAAAATATATACATACTTTAATTCCTTAATTCTCGCTCCCGTCAATATCACGGGCTGAGGTGTCGTTCGTTATTTCTCACCCCCGTCATATTTCCGGGCTGGAGATTTATTGCTGGAAAAAACTTCTGAAACCAGAAAAATTTAACTGGCATTTCGGTGTGAAGTCTTTGAATATTGCCGTTTGGCTTTTGCGCTGACTGTAATCAGTGTTGCCAGATTGGGGATTTTGTCCCCATTTTGGGGAATTTGGTACCTCTAGGGGAATTTTTTGGGGACAAGTAGTTCGTGGGGAAATTTTTGGGGACTACAAACAATTTTGGGGAAAAACTTGGGGATTTTTTTTAAAAACTATTTTCTGTAAAGATTTCTTGTTGTCCTGTAGAAAAACTTGATCTGTCTCAAACTCAATTTTGATTTGAAAAACGAAAATACAATCCAGAAATCGGAAATATCAATCATTATTCTCCCGGATGTTGTCGTGTTCGTTGTTTACTACATTACAGTTCACACGTATTATAGATGCATCAGACTCTTTATAAGTTTAAGCCTTAAGCAGCTTAAACCTGCACGTGACTAAATCTGAAGGACTTATACGAAAAATTCTTTCGCCGTACTTAAAAAAAAAATTAATTTAAATATGTAAATACAGCGAAAATAATTTTCATTATGATCATGAACTTCAGTATAGGGATGAGACAAAAAAAATTAAAACTGCTACCTTCTCGGATTCATTCAAATCCCAAGTGATAAGAGATTGTCTAAAGCTATGGAGCTAAATGTAACAATTCCCCAACATTTTTAGACAATACTTTTAAAAACAAATGTAAAATAACTTGTCACTGCAAAATATATTTCTCAATCTTTTAATGTAGCTAACAAAATATGCATTCAGTCCAGTTTAAAGTTTGTTTTTTGTAAATGGTAATTTTTTTCAAAAAAAGGCTTAATTTGGGGAAAATTTTTGAGCTTAAATTACTTAAATATTTTTAATAGAGGTAAGTTGAAAATTTAAAAATTCCCTTTTGGAGTAAAAACTGAGTTGGGGACTTTTTCGGAAAAGAACACTGATTTGTGGAAAATTTCAGAAATTTTGGGGAAATTGACTTTTGACTATCTGGCAACACTGACTGTAATGTTGGGCTTTGTATTGCATGTTTCGAAATATGTAACACTCAAAAAATTATTAATAATCAAAATTTAATGTATATATATTATTTCAATTATTAGTTGTCAAAATGTGTGTGATGATGATAAATAAAGGTCTAAAATGTGAAAAATAAAGGTTTTATTCGCATTAATTTGTACGGTGAAAAACAAACATTAAGACACAGAATTCTCGCATGATGGCTTTTCTACAAATATGAATTTGTTCTATAACATCTTTTTTTTTCGCCTTAAAAAAAACGAATTGCATATTTTATTTAGAAACCTTATAATTATTCAATTTCTGTAATAAAATAAATAGGTACTTTTTTGATGGTTTTTCCAAATATTAAGCGACCGTGAAGGGGTTAAGGTGTTTACACTGCACAATAACAACTATTCAACGATATAATAATTTTTATAATAATTTTAATAGTTTGTAAAATTAATAGTCACTACCTTATAAAGATAGAGAAAAAAAGCCAGTTGAGCGCATAGCAAGCAGTATTAACAAAAGATGTTATAACCTCCCCGTGATAGAAATCAGAACAAAAACAGACATCACGACCTTAAATGCATATTATCACACGTAAGTAACACATAACAGTTCACCAAAAGACCAACAGAAAGCATCAAATGGCACAAAAAACTGCTTTTATCACTCCAAGTTAACTGAGGATTTTTGCAGATAACTTTAACAATAATGAAGCGACTTTAACGAAAGTTTAAGCAGACTTGCCTTATTTTGTGTGAAGTGTAACGGTATCATGAGAAGGGGAGGAAATGATTACAATCTGTATCCGAACAGCGCTCAGCTAAATGCATCATACTTTGGAATGCAATTAGCATTACATATGACATTATTAAACGAAGTGCTGCACATTTCCAGCTGATTTTGTAATTTCATCACCTTTTACACCAAGAAAAGTAATTTGTTTTGAAAATTTCTTTCAAAAATTGAAAAATTTCGTTATTGTTAAAGTTATAAACAAAAATTGGGTTTTGGAATGGATCGTAACACTCTGAATTTTTGATAGAAAATGCCGATTCCAAACCTGCTTTCATATTTAAAAAAAGGTTTTCTTGATGGGTACAATTCCCTTTTTCATATTGTCCCTACGTTAAACTTTGTATACAGGGTGTCCACTGTCAACGGTGTACAATGGCTAATTCCTAAACTGTTAGTCATAGACACATAGTTCCAATTACAAAAATGTTTTAAATGAGGTAAAGAAATATTTAAAAAGCGATTTGGTTCAATAAAAACACTTTTTAAAAAGTTACGAAATTAAAATTTTTATACGCCCCCCCCTGGTCCTATAAGTTTCTATATTTAATAAAATTTTCCTATTACACTGACTAGAAAGACATAAAAAAAGTCCCGTTCACGTAACACCAAAATTGATCGATTTATGAAACTTTAAAAATGCATGACTTATGCCACTTTTCTGAATATGAACACAAATGAGTTCGACCATGCTTTGAGGGGTCATATACCAAGTGCTTAAAGTACTCGAAGAACTTATTTCTTGTGTATCTGCGCTTTGAAAAAATCGCATAGGTGCCAACTTGTACGGATTTTTCTTACTACTAAAATTTTACTTAAATTTTTGACTTATTTAAACGTTAAAATTGCTTGGATTTCGGCGATTCAATTAGCTAAAATTTTCTATTAAATTTTAGTGGTATGAAAACTCCGTACAAGTTGGCAGTTATGAAATCGTACAAGTATTACGATTGAGTTAACTTTTATTAAGTTTCAGGTTGGCTATAATAATTGTATTTTAACATACGTTTTATTTTGTATGGATTTGAGACTGTTTCTTTTGATGATTTCTTTTAACAAAAATTATGTTATAAGTTTTTATTTAATTTGAACAATCGTATCTATGTTTCTCCAGTTCAAAATTTGTACTCGAACTTTAACTCACTTTCAAATATCCGATCGAGATTAAATTTGTATTCTGACGTAAATCCGATGACAATCTAATATTATGATTTTCGGCGGTTACCATTTATACTTATTTTACAGGATAACACAAAAAAATTCTTATAGATTGATGCCAAAAAGTTTAAGAAAAAGTTTTAGATTAGATAACACAGAACTATGATGGTTGTGTTTTTCTAACTTTCATGTATTTCTTAGCATTGAATCCGAAAATTACCTTAATTTTTATCCATCATGTTAGAATTTTTCACAAATCACAAATTGTCAAAGTTAAAAAATAACAAAAATCGGCTACTATAAAATAGGGAAGATGGTTATGTTTTTTAACTTTTGATAATTGAATTTTATGTACTTTTTTGCACTGAATCTGAAAATGCACTTCATTTTTAACCATCACGTTGGAATTTTTTTGCAACTTGTAAATGACAAAGCTAAAGTATAGCGAAAATCTGATACTATAAAACAGATGTAAAACTTTATTTATTTAATTTAATTTAATTTAATTCAATAATTTATTCAGTTTTTTGGTTTATACTGGGATTCTTACAGCTAAACATCTCAGGGGTCCGATGAAGATGGGGAGGAAGTTCAATTTTAACTTTGAACATTTTAACTTTGAAATTTACAATTTTCGAAAAATCGTAACTTGATGGTTAAAAATGAAGGTCATTTGCGGATTCAGGTAAAAATACATTAAAATCAATTATCAAAAGTTAAAAAACACAACAATCACATCTGTTTTATAGTATCAAATTTTCGCTATTTTCTCTTTTTTTTCTCTTTAAAATTTACGATTTTCAAAAAATCTTTACGTGATGGTAAAAAATGAAGATCAATTTCGGATTCAGCGTTACATAATACGTAAGAACCAATTATCAAAAGCTAAAAAACATGACATAACCCAACTTTTGCAGGCTAGTGTAATCTAATAACATTTAAAAATATATATCATATTGTAAAGAATTGAGGCTGTTAATTTTCATCATTTCATTTAGCAAAAATTCTGTTTTTTTCCCTTCTTATATTTTAATTATAAATTGCATATTTTGCAGTACTATGTCAGAATGATTATACATTTCACATTTATATTAGATATGTCAAAACGATTACAGATTTCAAATTTATATTGCAATGTTAGTTTTACAAATATTTTTTAATATATTTGACGGAATTGTATTTCTACTAAATTTGTGAATGACCCCTAATTTGCAGCAAGAAATATGTTCCAACTTTAAACAAGCTATTACTCGGTCAATTTTAATAGTAGAATAACGATACTTTTTTTGTCTTACTTATCAGTGTACCAGGAATATTTTACTAAGTATAATTTATAGGACCGGGAGACCGTATGAAAATTTAAATTTCTTATTTAAAAAAAATGTTTCCATTGACACAAATCACTTTTAATATATATCTCTACCTCATTGAAAACATTTTTGTAATTGGAACTATATATCTATAACTAACGGTTTAGGAATTAGCCATTGGACACCCTGTAAAGTAATTCGGGGGAAGACGCCACATATAATGATGTTTTGCTTAGTAGAGCCAATAAAAAATATACCACCATGCTCTTTAATAGTTAATTGGTTATGTACACTCATTAATTATTTTCCCAGTGTTTAAATGGCTGACAAATTTAATGTTAAATAAATTCGTGTAATTGTGGCATGCTCCCCTATATATACGGGTAAGATGCCACCTGTTATGGGGAAATATGCCACACCACAGAAAAAAGACTAATATTGGAACATTACCTGTGAATTAACAATAACTATGATCAGACAAACAAATGTGTAAGCTGAAATCATTTTTTTCAAATTCACTTTGCTAAAACTAATAAGGTACAAGCCTGTACAACATTTCATTTACTGCAAATGATCACCATTGTAATCTTCGTGCAACCATTTCTTGCATTCGATGCACTGAATCCAACCACACTTGAGACCTTTTTTAGCGTAAAAGTATCCTTTAGATACAGCACAAAAATAAGCATCATTATCCTCATCAGAACTATCACTACTACTATCCAGAGGAATTTCTTCACTTGAGGAAGACGCGCTTACACATCTCTTTTACTTCTGTTTTTTGGAGGTTTCTTTTATTTATTTTTTCCTTTTCTCGATTTTCTCTACCTTTTCTTTTATCTTTTCCCGCATAGTTTTTCTCCTCTCTGATGCAGTTAAGATCTATGCTGCTTGTTTCTTACACCCCGATGGATTAGGTTTTCTGACCTGAGGAATACTACTGATTGCTTCTAGAGAGAAAATCCCTTTTTCTGTGCGGTTGGAGGCAATTGCTGGTGACAATCCACTGCCACTACATCTGCTTTTGAAAGCAACTACTGGTGTATGTTAACATGATCTGTTTTTGCAATCAACTGATGGTGTAAACCTATTGTCACATACGCCTCTTGTGGAAGCAGCAGCTCTATCATTAATGGAACCCTCAGAGATATCAAACGCATGTTCTGGGATTGCTTGTGGGTTATAGGGATAAATCCCAGTAACTTAAAACCCAAAAGTGCCATTTCGTACTGTGGCTGCCTTGCTATAAGCTGTATTCAGAAGAGATCAGAACTGAAATCCTGAAAGTTTACGATGTGGCTGGATGTGGATCCAGGCGTTCAGGGCTTTTCGCCAATATGTTTTTAATGGTTTGAAAAATGAGGGATCAAGTGTCTGTAAGTACTAGGTACTGTGATTTGGAAGCAAAGCGATATAAGTAAGCGTCCTATCTTAAATGGGAGAGGTAACCGTAAGATTAAAAGCGAGGTCACATCAATCAAGGTCGCACGCCACGTAGCGGACGGGGTGAACTACAGAAAGATGCCTAACTGTTTTCTTCTTTATGGATAATCTATTAATTGCACATCTATGAAATAACTGCGCAAGCGCAAACCGTCGTGTTTTCATTTGTTTGTAGCATTTATATTCTGACAGTAATAGAATATTCTATTAATTTTTATTCGTGTTTTTTGACTTATTTATTATAGTTAATTATTTAAATAAAAACAATTCTTTTTAGAACTAATATTATTTGTTAAAATGCAAAATGTTGGCCCGAATAACTGTAGTTTTCGAAATTGTAAGAAAATTCTTTTTCTTATAGAATTCATATCTGTCCTTTCCCAAAGAGTAAAACAAGTTAGTTACGTATTTTAACTTTAATTTATTAAAAAAGATAAAATGTTATTTAATATATATTATCAAATGTTGTTGATTTAAATACGCTCGATTTTAATTATTTTCTTTTAATGAAATGAAAAATGACTCATAAAAATTAGTAAGTAGTTAATGTGTAAAGATTGAATTTTGTAGTCTTATTTTTTACTTAATTCTTGATGTGCTAAAGTTATAAAAAATGATATACACGGTTGTATTCCCGATGAGAATATAACGTATATGAATGTTTAGAATATGCATAGAATTTAATTATAAATAAAATATTCAATTTTAAGTCTTTTTGTTCGCTTATCATGAGCAAGCGATAAATTTCCAATAATCTCTTAATCGCATTGCAATCATCTTATTTAACTAACAAATATTTCATTCATTTAATTTAAAACTCATTTCATTTTATATTCCGAATCACTTTCATTTAAAATGCTTGCACTAAATGTTGTACTATTAAACGAGCAAGTGTTGTTCATTTATTTCTTTAAATATTTTGCGAGTCTAACTTCAATAATTTTTCTAAAATCGCTAGATTAGATTTTTTTTTGAAACAGACAAAGCCATTTAGAGAATCCCTGTTAAAAATTCAATTACGAATTTCAGATTGTTACTTACTCGCAGAAGATGAACCTTGTTTGCCAGATTTATTGGAAAATATTTTTGTTACAGCTTGTTTTGATAAAAATATGAGTATTTTTTAAAAAAAGTCGCAATGTCATTTTAGTTTAAGGGCAAAAGGCAGTAATGCTTCCGTAGCATTAGTGCTTTTCTGCCGAAATTAAAATAATATTGCGACTATTTTTTTTTTAAATGTACATAATTTTATCAAAACAAGCTGTAATAAAAATATTTTGCAATAAATTTGGTAAACAAGATCCATCTTCCATAAGTGAGTAAAGATTCAGAAAATATGCGCAAGAGATGCGCAGATAGTACATATTCTGACATATATGACGTCATACTGAAAACCGGCGTATTTGCATTATTCACCCCGTCCACCAGATGGCACAACTGAGTCAATATACTCCAGATTCCAGTATTGACATTGCACGCTTACTTATATCGCTTTGTTTGGAAGAAAGAAAATAATTAATTAATTTTTGTCTTCATTTTAGCTTATTTCTGAACCATGTTGCGTCTTCCCCCAAGTGTAGGGTGAAAATGCCCCACACACTTATTTCCATATTGCTGCAAGATAATGACCTCTTCTGCTTGCCTTTTGTGCGTAACAGAATGTGGATTTCACTTATATTGCTAATATCTCATTTTAAATAAAACCCCCTTTTATAAACTTTAAATATGAGCAACAGGATATTACAAGGACTTTACTCACACGTTTACTCACTCCCAAGATAAAAAAAATAACGGCGATTAAAGGCGACAAATTAAGGTAAATTCACAAAACACATGCACACTGGGGCAAGACTCGTCACATAAGCCGGTCATTATTTGCATCTGTTGACACATAAAAGTACTAGGAACAAACTTGCGTCTTATCCCGAATGACCTTATATTTTATAACTGTATTTAAAAATTATATTTCATTTGCATTTATCGCATGCATACATACATACATATACACATATAATGCATGCATAATTATATACATATAATGAATAGATACATAAAAGGAAATCTTTGTCGATTTTTTTGACAATAAACTGTTGGCATGTGGCTAATATGAAAGCGATAATTTTATAAAGTAAACACCCTTATGTAGCATTATTCATGTGTGTGCTAAACAATTGACTTTATAATTATTTTCAATATTTATAATTTGAGCTCCATATCTTAATATATAAACATTATAATACTGTTTTATCGTCAATTTTCAAAAATCCTGTTACACGGATATTTATAGGTGGTCTTCGCCTTCCGAAATTTCAACTTTTGAACACATGCGAAGAACCAGTTATGTTCAAATACCGAAAACTGCTAGTATAAGTTACTTGTTTTAATAATACCACCCTAAAGTTTAAATTACTGTCAACGTGGAATGGCTTTGAAATCAAATAGATCTAGGTCTGGGAATTTTATGTAAGTTTACATATTTTCAGGGATTTTAAAACTTTGTTTTTAAAATAAGAAAATTGTTTAATAAGAGCATCGTTTTCTTTAATAACAAAATGCGTTTTGAAAGATAAGTAATAATTGATTGATTTCATGACAGTTAACTTGATGCAAAACGCTATATTAAAATTTATTTATTTCCCAGCTGTGCAGCATAACTTTGCATTCATTATCGCAAAAAACATTCAAGTGAACTTTCTAGGAAATGGATGCACGGTATACGGTGCATCCATATATATCATTTATCTAGTCCAAGAACTCGATATTTTCTTAAATAATTTATCGCACAAACTTCTTTCATTCGGTTTTCTTATAATAAATTGCCAACTGATATGATAGGCGGAAAAATCAGAAGTATTAAGAAAAGTTAAGCAAAATATGAAATATTTACTATGAGGCTTGAAAAATTATTTTTTTACTTTCTCAGTTTCGTTGATATGAAATTTTTTTTGAACACAGACTTCATAATTTGTTTTGATACTGTGATATAAATCCTATATTTATTTTTATTATATAGACTTATTCTAAATTGGTAATGAATACGTTGGAAACAGAAAATTTAGAAATAGTTCAAATATTAAGAATGAAATTTAATAAAAGATAGCTTTGGGTAATCAATATATTCAAAAGTTGATCACTCTTATAAAAAATGCGCTCTGAATGATAGTCTTTATTATGGGTTTGGTTGATTTTTGACGGCCGATTATCTACTCGAGGGATATAGGTCCGAGGTGGAAGTACCATCTGTGTGAGGGCGAGGGTCTTTCTAAGGGAACCTAACCCGTATTTACGCATGGAAATCCAAGGTTTGAAGAAAACCACGAAAACTCCAAACGATTAGGCCGACGAGCGTGATTGGGTTCGAATCCAGCACCTCGCGTCTACCAGCTTCGAGAGTAGAACCTCTCGGCCGCTGGTCTTTATTGTGGGAACGATATACATTTAATTCAAATTATTTACGTTTGGTCATTAATCTTTGACTTTTAAAAATTATTTATTTATTGACATCATTTTATGTTCTAAAACTAAATTTATACATGTACTTTACAAAGAATTTATTAATGTTTATTGACACACACACGTATATATTAGGGTGGATCGGAAAACCGAAAGGTGGATAATCGAATCGGCGCGGGGTGCAAAATTTGTCTTTTATGTATGTCAGTTTACATGTTTTCTTTTATTGAAATACATTCATATCTTCCGGTGCCCCAAGCGCCCCAAAAATAGTTAAAAATTCATAACTTTTTGGTGTTTTATCTTTTTATTAAATTACTTTTGGCGCGGAACGCGAAAGTTGAATTTTAAGTATATTGGTATACATGCAAAAAATTTTCAACTTCGATAAATTTCTTCCGGTGCCTCAAGACAATTAAATATTTGCCGAAAATCGATTTTTATGCAAATTTTGAACAAAGAATTATAAGTAAAAATAAGAGTTAAAGATTCACTTGTATAGCGTAAAAAATAGAGCCAGAGGTTGAAAAATTATTTATCGTTTATTATTAAATGTATAAAATTATTATTATTTTTAATACTATATAGAAAAGACAACACAAAAGTGCAAATGATGAAGAGCGCAAAGTACTACAAAAAAATCACAAAAGAGGAACATTATACTCTTGTAAAGGAACCTGACTCTCTATATATTGGACACGTTACAGTTGCAACAGGAGAAGCTAAAGCCATAAAAGAAGCAATTATCATTTTTAAAAAATCGAATAACATCAATTATATGGGCTTACAGTAATTGGATGCGACGGAATAAATGTAAATATTGAGCCAAATTCGCCTGATGGAGCTGAAATTCAACAGACCCTTACAATGGTGCATTTGTTTGCTTCATAAAAATGTATTGCCTTTACGACACTTACTAAATTTCCTTAGACGGCGCAACAATTGGTCCTACAGCCTTTTCTGGGCCAATTAGTATAGCAATGAAAAGCTGCGAGCTACCTGTAGCTTTCTTTTCCTCAATAAATCTGGAAAATATGCCAGGAAAAATAGATAGAATGGTTCTCAGCAATGATCAGCAATATTTATATGATGTTTGCATAGCAATGTAACGTGGTGAATGTGGTTCTTACCTGGCATTGCAAAAAACCTGGTTCAGTTGTTCACTCAAGATGGCTAACAACTGCAGGTAGAGTTTTAAGGTTGTATATGTCCACAGAAAATCCGTCTGAGAATCTCATTATTCTTATATAACATATATTATGAAAGTATATGCACCTGTATGGTTCCATATCAAAACAAATCTTCCATAACAGAAGGAGCGGGGCATACTTAGAAACTTATCCCATTTTCTAGGTATTTGGAATCCAATAAGAAAGATAGTAGACGCTACTGTTCAACGAAATAGAATTTTTTGTCATCGAGAAAATTTGTTATTGTGAATGCTCTCATATAACAGAGAGCATATTAGGTCTTCAGCAATACGAAAGCTAATTTATGCTAGACATGAAAATAGAGGATCACCAGAAGTAAGAATTTTTCAAGAACCAAAAATACACTTCAAAACAAAGGATTGTTATGAACTTATTAAATAGCAACGAGTTGGACATTTCGAACCACCTGTTTTGATGACTGTGCCTTGCGAAGAAATTGAAGCCATGATAAAAGTAGGGAAAAGGGTCAAAATGTCCATCCCATAGCCAAGCTGTTGAAAGATGTATTCGCCTATTATCTGAGACATCAGAAAGTGCACTTGGACAAGAAAAGAGATACGGATGAATACTGAATAGAATAAAATCAAGAAGCCATATCAAACAATACCAAAAAGGATGACAAACTTTAGAAATATGTAAATTTTCAAAACAGAAAAAGTAAAAAATTTGAAAAAAAAAAAATTATAAATTTTCATAAAAATTTCAATTTTTAATTATTTTGTGGATGTTTGGGGCACCGGAAGACATGAATGGATTTCAATAAAGAAATGTAAACTAATATACATAAAAGGCAACATTCGCACCCTGCGTCAAAAGTAATAAAAAAAATATGAATTTTCATAAGAAATTTCATTTTAAAACTAATTTTGGGGCACCGGAAGATATGAATGGATTTCAATAAAACAAAATCTGTAAACTAATATACATAAAAGACATCTTTTGCGCCACGCGCCAAAAGTAATTTCGAAAATTTTTTTCCTATACTTTTAGATCCACCCTAATATAACTATTAAAATATTTCTATGCGTATTTACTTTATAGGTATAAGGTGTGAATTTTATTTTCTTTAAAACTAGCTGAAAGTATAAAATATGTTAATTAAATGTTATTATAACTAATTAGTTATTATAAACAATTAGTACATCAAAATAAAAATTTGCTCTGAAATATTAAAGTTGGTGCCGTTAAAATTGCTTTGAATTAAAAAAAAAAACTTATGCCTGGGGAATACGCCTGGGAATACGAATGTAATCTTGCATACTTTCTAGTTTACATTTTTTAATGAATTAATTTTTTTTTAAATGAGAATATTGATTTATTCACACGAAAAAAAATTTCGAAAGATAAAAATAAGTTGATACATTTATTGATTAATAACAGTTAACAGTACACTGTACATAGTTACTAGTTGCGTGGCAGCACAATGTATTGCTTTTGAATTGCATGGGATCTTTTGATTCTTTATGGAAGTGTAAATTTGTTTATATTTACGAATAAACTCCTTGGTTGAATGTAAAACTTGATAGATTTTTTCCTTTTTGTTTTCTAGAAAAAAAATGATTGACCAACGATGCTAGCGTTATCAACAAAATTAGTAATTGATTTGGCTATTGGCTTATAATTTTGGAACTGGTGTATAAAAAATGACGCCATATCTAAAATTAATAATAAAAAAAAGATGTCACCTTGACGAATTTGCATAAAAAAATTCATATTTATAAATGAAAACAAATGATTAAAAAAATGCTCTTATTCTCGCTTAGTCATTCCAGTTATTGTGTGTTTGTGACAAATTTTAACTAGCATCTTTAGGAAAAGATTAGGTGAAAAGCTATGTTTCTTCTTTAAATTAATTACTTATAAAAGGGGGCAATAATTATCTAGTTAAATGCGACGGGTGTAAATTTGTTTATATTTACGAGCAAACTCCTTGGCTGAATGTAAAACTCAATAAATGGTCGCCGTTTTTTTTTTTTTTTTTTTTTCTAGGAAAAAAATGTTTGACCAACGATGTTTGACTATGTAAAATCATACCTTTATTTCTTTAATTTTTTTTGAAAATTTAATTTAAACACAATATTGTTTTTACCATTTATTCAAGTTAAAGATAATTCTACATTTGATTTTTCAATGAGAAATGACATCATTTAAAAAAAAATAATCCATGTAATTATCCAATAATTCGAATTGCAAATTACACAATTTTAAACACTTCTTACACCAAAGATTTAGCATTTAATTTCAGAAAATGACGTCAGTTTTCCTCACGTATAGAAAATACTTCAGTTTAATGAATTAACTATGTATATTCTACCTTTTATACATTTTTTATTGCTTTTTTCTTCTAGAGCCCATAGAAAAAGTTCTAAACGCTATTTATTTAACAAAATAGTATGAAATTAATTTTGTTTTTGTTTGACCTCCTTGTTTGGATATAAAACTCAGAAAAGCTACAATGAAATCATTTCTCTAAACATCGTCTGTCGACAGACGATGTTCTGCTTTCTAAAATAAAGAGCGCATGTAGTTTAACACGTTAAGCGCCACGTCAGTCACCGGTGACTGACACTGAACTTTCCGTTTAGAACGCGTCATTCACCAATGACTGACGGTCTAAAATATGATATAAAAGTAAATATAACATATATTGTTTTAAGTAATTACTGAAAATTTATTTAAAATTTACTTACCTTTTATTTATTACAGGATTATATTTTCTTAAAAATTACTTAAAATACTGTAAATTTTTCAGCTTCAGTCTCAGTCACCGTGACACTCAACGTGTTAAATACGAATATGCGAAAAATAAGTTTTTATTTCTTCAAATATGTAATTTAATCTTAATATGTTCACACCAGCTGTTGAAATAAAAGATAATTTTCATTTTCAATTTCAATTTGAAAATGACGTCAAGAAAGGAAATCTAATAATCCCCATCGTTTTTCCTTTTCACCACAAAAATAAAGTGTGTTAGTTGCCATAATTACAGAAACGTCATTAAAAATTAAAAAAAGAAATTAATATCTCGGCAACTAATTCAAATTTTAGAACACTGAGATTTTATAGAACGTACTTTGACTCTGACGAATTAATGATGTTAATTTGATCGCCCAACGTTACATATTCTAGGAGAAGTAGTTGTGAAATGCAAACGGTCAGGCAGATTTTAATATAAAAGATCCAGCCAAAGAAGTATAGATTTTCATAAGTAATTTATTGCACAAATTTCTTTCATTCAGTTCCTTATAACAAATTGCCAACTGATATGATAGGCGAAAAATCACATGTTTCGAGAAAAGTGAAGTAAAGCATAAAATATTTTGCATGAATTCCGATAACGAATTCGTTTATCTTCATAATTTCTTCGGGGTAAAAATTTTTTCATCTTACAGACGTTATAATTTATTTCGGTGCAACGATATAAATCGCAGACTTTTTTTTCTTTATGACATTATTCTAAATAGGTAATGTTTATAAATCAGTTGACTAAAGAAAATGTAAAAATAATCAAAATATTCAGAAATAAGCTTAATGAAAAATAGCTTTGAATAATCAATATATTCAAAAGTTGACTCGCCTGCTCGATCAATCTTACAAAAATGCGCTTTGAATGATGATATTCCCCCCTTTTTTTACTGGAGAGATGCACATTTATTTAAAGTTATTTATATTTTGTCATTAATCTTTGCTTTTTAAAAACCGTTTTCTGATTAAAATATGATTTTATGCTCTAGAAATAAAATATTTACATTGTAATCTTAGAGCTATTTATTATATAAAAATACTATCTTACTAAAACATATCAAGAGATGTAAGAAAGTGCCTTAAGAGTATTACTCCAAAATTTTAGGATCTCACACGTAAATGTAAATACAGTCGAGCCCGCTTAACCTTTTATCTACAGAGGGTACTTATAAGTACCATTAAAATAACGTGTTATAAAATTTAAATAATACATCGATTTGTAGTAATACAATTTAGAATGAAGATACATTACTTTATCTTGTTCCAAAAGCATTATTATAAAACACTATTATTGGTTACATAAAACAAAAATATTTTTTAAAAGGATGATTTCTTTTGGCTTTGCATCTTTTCAGCTTTCTCGGCGTTGGCGGAGGGGAGGGGGGGGGGGATTTTTCAATTCGGAAATATTTCTATATTTCTATTCTAAGAACATTATATTTGTAAATTTCCTAGTTCTACAAAATACTAAGAAAAACATTTAAAATAAAAGATTTGATCGTGGTTGTAAATATTCCACAAAATCCTTATAAATTCAAATTTAATTAATCCTTCTAAATCCTTCAATCTTTCTAAAATCCTTCTAAAATTTATTAAATGATTATGTAAATCTTCTAATGTAGCTTCAAAAATTCACGAAAAATGCTTTAGAAGATAAAATTTTCATGAGTTCATAGTTCAGTACATAAAGGTAAGACGCGTTTCAAGGGGGTGTAAAAAAGTCACGTATTAAGCGTGATCGCGTGTTAAATGTGATTTGTACAGGTTGCTGGAACTGATCTTATTTACATATCTAATCGTCTAAGTGACCTTTAAAGAGTCAATTTATATGTTTACGATCGAAAATAATGTCTTTTACGCATATTTAAATTAAAATTTAATTGTATTAAACTTTAACGCATTGTTTCTTTTTATAGAACCGACTGAAATAATAAGTGAAAACTAGAAAACAGGAATTTTGCTTTTTCACAATTTAGTATCGACCCCGATGAAAAAAAAAATGCATGTATACAAATATAGATTGTACAAAACATATTTCAGTTTTAAGACTTAATACATACACTTTTATTTTATATAAAATGATGTTATTCGCATCCGCTGAAGAATTACACGTTTACAATCCAATTTTAAACAACATCTATAGAAAGGTATGCATATGACTTCACTATTGCAGAATAATACACAATTCCAGCAAAAAGCGACGTCGTCATTCAAGAAACTCGACTAAAAAAATCGGCTATTTAATGATTCACATGACGCGTTTCAAGGGGGTGTAAAAAAGTCACGTATTAAGCGGGATCGCGCATTAAATGTGATTTCTACAGGTTGCTGGAACTGATCTTATTTACATATCTAATCGTCTAAGTGACCTTTAAAGAGTCAATTTATATGTTTACGATCGAAAATAATGTCTGTTACGCATATTTAAATTAAAATTTAATTGTATTAAACTTTAACGCATTGTTTCTTTTTATAGAACCGACTGAAATAATAAGTCAAAACTAGAAAAAAGGAATTTTGCTTTTTCACAATTTAGTATCGACCTCGATGAGAAAAAAATGCATGTATACAAATATAGATTGTACAAAACATATTTCAGTTTTAAGACTTAATACATACACTTTTATTTTATATAAAATGATGTTATTCGGATCCGCTGAAGAATTACACGTTTACAATCCAATTTTAAACAACATCTATAGAAAGGTATGCATATGACTTCACTATTGCAGAATAACACACAATTCCAGCAAAAAGCGACGTCGTCATTCAAGAAAGTCGACTAAAAAAATCGGCTATTTAATGATTCATATGCCTTCATTTGTTTGTAACATTAATATAGCTACTTAAAATTAAATATAGTTTATAATAGCTCCATGTTTCATCAAAAATCATTCATTTATATTTTCTCAAAATAGCACGTATTTTGATAAATTTTTTTATGGGAGAATGGCAACAAAAAGATATAATAGTCTACTATTTTCCAACTATTTTTCCTTTGCTTTCTATAGAAATGGAGTACTTCACTTACCAACATTAAAAAAATTTCGTTAAAAACTACAAAAAAATTAATATCTCAAAAATAAATTGAGATGCATTTAAAAAAAAAAATCACTTTTTTCCCTATACGACGCTATAAAAATTGAAAATGTGCGATGCTTAGAAGTTTAAAAAATTGCAGTTGTTTTACGGCTGGCTTATATAACGTAACGTTATTTTTTAGAGACGACATTTTAATTGCTGGCCGACAGAAATAGCATAATCGGGGGCTAATAAACATGGATTCAAACATGACTTTATTGTCGATTAATGCGTTACAACCAAAAAATAAAACAACAAAATTATTTTCTTGTTAGACCAGTGTTGCCAGTGGGCTACTTTTTTAAAATTCAGATTTCTTGATTGGCACCGCTTTTTTGAAACGGTAAAATTCACTTTGTTTTTGCCTTAATTAATATGTCATCAAATAAGTCACATTTTACCATTTCACAAAAGTGGTGCCATTCAAGAATCTGATTTAAAAAAAAGTAGCCCATCTGGCAACACTGTGTTAGACTTATTTTTTTAACAGAAAGAAAGAATATTAAACCTTTGAAGCACAATACATTTATTAAAATCCTACTTCGCACTTGTGATAATGAGTATCGTTATACTCTCTCCTTCCTTTTTAATATAATTTGAAAAAAAAAAACATCCTTATAAATCTTTGTGTAAAAAATATTGTAAAAATTGAAGAGAAGTTAGGAAATACAGGGTGTCCGGGCTAAAAGTATCCAAGAGTTATGGCTTATTTTTACGGAACTACCCATTAGAATTAAAAAAAAATATATTTAAATAAAAATAGCATCTCACAAAGTTTTAATATCAATAGATTTCGATGTGTACACCTTTGGTAGTACGACAAATGTCTGAACGGTAATCCAGTTCTCTTCCAAATGTTTCGTAGCATATCAGGAGTTATTAGACAAATTGCTTCTATGACACGCTTTTTCCACTCATCCACAGTTTCAGTTTTTTGTTTTGTTCAATGTTTTAAAATATTGGAGAGCTTTTCAATCCACGGAGGTGAAGTCTATTATATTCTAATGGGTAGTTCCGTAATAATAAGCCATAACTTTTGGATACTTATAGCTCGGACACCCTGTATAAAAGAATTATACATCCTCAGTCGTGTTTGTTTAATGTTGAATCTTCATGAGTTTCATTTTAAGCCTATAAAACACATCCATTAAAAATATGCTATTATAATAGTAGTGACATAACTAACATTTAAAACATCACTAACACAAAAGGTATAATAATCTCTAATCATAATAATTTTTATAATGCATCTGAGCATCCTGCATTTGTCTATCTCTCTCTAATACAGTTAAAACATACACGAAGCGAGAGACAAAGAATTGAGAACGCGAGATCAAAGAAGAACTGCAATGTTGATAAACTGGCGATTTTTTTAAATTCAAATATCTACCACTATTTCCAATTATCATTGTTCGCATTAACCAATTTGTTATTAAATGTATCAAACTTTAGAATTCGGAAACAGTGGTTTTTATCTGAATAAAAAAATCCTCTAATGTTTCAACGCTGGTGAAGAGAGAAAGAATTCGCATCGTCATCTATGAGATTTTTTGCCTCATAAGTCCCAAAAACTATCTCGTGTTAAGTGAGATAGCGTAAAACGGGATACTTTTGCATTAGCCTAATGACGCTGCCCAAAGGACCAGGGAAAAACATCCGCGTATTAACCGTGAGCGTCTTGATCAGGTCCGACTGTACTACTTTTTTAAAAAAATGTTACAAATATATCATATGTTACAAATTATTGAAGGCATATGAATCATTAGATAACCAATTTTTAGTCGAGTTTCTTGAATGACGACATCTTTTTTTTGCTGGAATTGTGTGTTATTCTGCAATAGTGGCGTCATATGCATACTTTTCTGTAGATGTTGTTTAAGACTGGATTGTAAACGTGGAATTCTTCAGCGGATGCGAATGACGTCATTTTATATAAAATAAAAGTGTGTGTTTTAAGTTTTAAAACTGAAATATGTTTTGTACAATCTATATTTATAAATATAATTTTTTTTTTTCATCGGGGGCGGCACTAAATTCTGAAAAAGCAGAATTCCTGTTTTCTATTTTTCATTTACTATTTCAGTCGATCCTATAAAAAGAAACAATGCGTTAAAGTTTAATGCAATTCAATTTTAATTTAAATATACGTAAAAGACATTATTTTCGATCGTAAACATATAAATTAACGCTCTAAAGCTCACTTAGATGAAGAGATTCTACTTCTTTGGTCTCAAATCCACAGGTTTTTATGACTTTTCATTTCGGTTACACAAAGAAAACAGATATTACGTTCGGGCTTCGTGCATTAGATTTTTTGACACTTCTCTTACATATTTAAAATTCTGTGTGTAAAAAAAAATGGATAATACGCCTTGTGTGATGGGGAGTACTTGTTGGTGGGCGTAGTGAACTTCCAATCACGAGACCGTTTTTCTCTGGTCACAAGTATCTAAAACAAATTTGGTCACTAAATTATGAAAAGGTTGGTTGGTTGGTTGATTTTTGACGGTCGATTATCTACACTAGGAATATAGGCCCGAGGGGGGAGTGCCCTTCGTGGGGGGTCTTTCTAAGGGAACCTAACCCGTATTTACGCATGGAAATCCATGGCTCGAAGATAACCACGAAAACTCCGAACGATTAGGCCGACGGGCGCGATTGGGATCGAACCCAGTACCTCCCGTCTACCAGCTTCGAGAGCAGAACCTCTCAGCCACTGGTGGGGCAAATTATGTAAAAGAATTACGTTCTCTGGGGCTTAAGGAGTCTCAAGACTCTTAAAGCTTCCAAATTTTCGAAATTTCAATTTTTTAGATGTTAAACTCCTATCTTTTCTGAACGTCTTGATATAATTGTTTCCTTGAAATTCCCATTAGAACAGAAGTTATGGCTTTCAGAGTTATACCCGCTCAATAGCTTAAGTGGACTTTCCGAAACTATGAAGTCATTTTTCTACAAATGACGATTTTGGCCATAACGCGCAGGATATCGCAAAAACTTCTGAATATTTTTTCATGAAATTTTCAAAACATATGTTTCATTTTAGTCTGCATAAAGGGAATCTAAAATTTCTTTTTTAGTGTTCAAAAAAATATTTTTTTAGGTGATTATACTCTTGAAATTTTCAAAATTTTGTATTAGCTACACTCTAAATCGAAATGTCTTAAATTCAGACACTTAAGTGTCTGAAACGGAGTGTTCAATTTTCAGACATTTTAAAATGTCTGAATTTTTTCAGACACTTTTTGCGTCTGAATTTTAGACACTTCAAACGTCTGAATCGCAGCCATTTTTTTAAAGCATTACACGTAGCCATGTTTGACCACGTTGATCCTAGAAAAGTATATGGCCATTATTCTGCCCTACTCTCTCTCCCCCCCCCCCCACACACACACAGCCTAATTTTAGGGGCTCCAAAATATGGTATGCAATTTTCATAAAGCTGATAATTGAAATCTTTTTCGACTTTGTACTGATTATAATCAATATTTTGAATTTATAGAGTAGAATAAGATTAAAAATTAAAATATTTGTCACAATACAGTAAAACCTCTCAATAGTAGGCACCTTAGAACCGTGGAATTTGTTCGCCATTCGGAAGTGTCTGTTTTTCTGAGGTAAAAAATATAAAATATGTGCATGTTGTTAATAAAAAATGTGCTTCTTAAATAGTTGTGTCCTCTATGTAGGAGTGTCCGTTATGGAGATTTTACAACAAAACTTTCATAGGACAATTTTCTTCAGCGAACACTGACCTTTTTCAAGATAAAGACATTTTTTTTACCTCATAAAAGCGAACACAATCGAATAGCAGGCAAATTCATCGTTCCAAAACGCGTTCAATTCGCGAGGTGGCCGCGATTGAGAGTTTTTACTGTATTTATTTTTTTATTTACTTTTTAATCTAATTCTACTTTTAAAGTTCAAAATGCTGGTTATAATCAATAGAATGTTGAAACACATTTAAAATATAAGCTTTAAAAAAAAATCCATATCGAATTTGGAGCACGTAAAATCGTAGGGGGGGGGGGGGGGAGGGTCTGCCCATGCTTTAATCAGGCCCTCCTTCTGGAAAAAGTCCAACCCTGTATTATGATTCGATAAATGTACGTGTCAGTTTTAAGTGCAAAATCTAGCTATATGCAAATAAATATTTTATAAAAATCTACCTCTTTACTTTGTATTCATTTTTAATTTCAAATTACTTTTTAACTAAAAGTAATCAAAAAATCAATATTATATAATTATTTCAAATGAAATATATCTGTATATTTTTACCGCATTCTTACAATTACGTTAACGGTACATGATTACATTAATTTAAGAATCTAAAAATAATCATTAAAATTTAACAAAGTGACTACAGATAACGCGAGATCCTTTTTCTAAATCTTTGCTGAAATCAACAAATTTTTTTCTGATTCAATGTCTACATTAGTGACGTCGATTTCCTCTGAATTGAAGCTGTGGTTTTGACTTTTGAATCATAAAAAGATTATATGTTGACTATTTTCAGTATGGCAAATGGGATATTTCTAAAATTCTCGGAAACACTAAAATTATAGCAAAGGGAAATCTTTTAATTAGAATGACCGGATTTAATGAGTTTTATCAGTCAAAACATTTTAAAATAAATAAATGAACACAAGTAATTCGCTGTATTAAAAATATGGGGGAATCAATGAATGGAAGGATGTTCGAACTATATTCTTTTTTAAAATTTATGATGTACACACTATGAGGCAGAAGAAAACTTCATTAGACAAGAAAAGCATAAATAATAAATAAAAGCAGCTATTAACAGGAATGTTTACTATAAATGCTTTTGAATTCCAGTACATAACACATAATAAATCTATCAGAAATGTAAAAATCGATGTAAACATTACAAATGCTGCCGCATTAAATGCTTATAAAAATATTGTATATGTAAATAAATAATTAAAAAGGGTACTTCAGAGTAATAATTACACCAAAAAATACTATTAAGGTAGTCTTGATGGTAATTAAGAAGTATGAGCCAATCAACAGGCGATGTCACTGCGATTTTTAAAGTAATGGCTACATAAGAAAAGGCTTAGGAAGGTGTAAAATTAATAAATTCAGTAACCGCTAATATACACCATGCAGAGACACCAAAATTTATTTTAAAGATAACATTGGATAGAAAATAATACAGAAATATGATTGCAGATGATTTGAAGAGTAGAAATTTAAATATTAGCAAAATAAAATTTTAACATGGAAATACCATAGGCAAAATGCTTTGAACATATTTTGGCATAACTCAGGAACTAATAAAGCTATAGACTCGTGTGAGGTCTTCATTTAAAGAGAAAACAATCACAGAGAGTTTTAAATACATAGTTAAGACCCCACTTACCTGGGAAAAGGTCTGATTATTCCAAAAGCACATTCGCCCAAAGGACGTCCGGATTGGTGGCTACGTTAGTATCCGTTAATTAGGCAGACTTGGATATTTAAAAAATAAAATCCCCTTGCACATCCGGCTAGCTCTGTTAAAAGGATGGAAAATTTCCATCCTGAAAACATAGCCCGCCAGACAACAGTTCTCTTTACAAATTTGACGAGATGAAGAACACTGTATTAGTTTTATAGATAAATATTAATACGGAGTACCACTATGTCGATAGAAATTAAATCCCGAACTTCACATTCCGCAAAAAACAATCAAGTCAAAATAAATTATTAGTTAAAATGTACGCGTACATAAAAACAAGCATTCAGTTTGAATTACAAACGAACATCGAGTTCGAAAGGAAGACGCATGCGCAACTGAGAGTGCCCCCTGGTGAATGCGGAGCGGAGTTACAAAGTGTCTTAAAATTAGACACTTGCAGATTTTTTAGACACTTTTATCAGTTCGTGTACACTATGATCATAGTAAGACACTTAGGTGTTTTAAATTAAGACATCTATTGTGACTGAATTTTCAGATTCAGACACTTAAGTGTCTGAAATTCTTTTTCAGTCACATATGTATCTTAATTTAAGACGCCTTTATTTGCAGTGTAAATATAACTTTGTATTAAAAATATAAAAATGCTTTAAACACAAATTTATTTAGGTTCAAGGCAATTATTATAATCTGAAGTATAATTAGGCACAAAAAATTTCGTTCTAGTTGCAAAATTTATTTTGTAATCCTGCGCGTAAGCTGTTATACCAATTTTCTGTTCTACAAATGTCTGACAGTTTGGAGCCTCCTATAAATACTAATTCTGCATCTTGCGATTTTTTAAATACATGAAATGAAAGAACATACTTATATCTTTTATACCCAATAAAAATTGTGTTTTTAAATCATATAGGGGAGACTAGGGTGGGTTGACCATACGGGAGGCTTGACCCACCTATCAGTTTTCATACTTAAAAGAATTTCAGAGTTTTATCAATAGGTGTTAAGCAAAGCCACTAGAATGCTCAAACAACAGTCTTTGTTTCATACAGATATTCGAAATATGTGTGGAAAAAATGAAGGGTTTTTACCTTAAAAGTTATGTTTTTTAGAAATACTTTGTAAGCTTTTTTCAGATAAAATATATCATAGAAATTTAAGTAAGTAGGTTTTATGTAATGCGGAAATATCGAGCTTTCATTCCAGGCATAAAGATTGTACAGTAAGTTAGGCTTAACATAACAATGTGCTATTCTTTAGAAAAGGGATATGTGGGGAGGCTTGACCCAGTCAATGTGAGGGAGGGTTAACCAGATGCTCAAGTCTCCCTTAATCAAGTGGTTTTGGAAATCTTTTTATTATGCACGGTGCAAAATTAAAGGTTAATGGTTATATAAAAAATGCACATTTATTCTGTAAAGCTACAGTAAAATGGGATGATGGAAAAGAAAATGTTTAAAACTGATTAAAGAAAGATGTGAAAAATTTCTATAGTATACACCGCAAGAAAACATTTAATAAAATATAAATGGGAAAGTTTATAGGAACTTTTTTCCATTTAAATATTACTTACAATAGGTAAAGAGAAGCGGTGGAAATTAGAAAGTATAAAAGCAGCAGTTTATACCCTTTCAGTGGCAGTGGTATGTTTATGAAACCGCTTAATTTTAATCCCAAAACGCCGCAGTGACACCAGAATTTTGCTAAAATCTTTTCTATTTAATATGTATGCGAAATATAGCCTTTTTCTTACTTCCAAATCAATTTGTTCGTAAATTCAGGGGCCAGTCGTTTATTTCAACATTTTAGTACTGAAAGTACTTTGCCACTGAAAGCGTTAAAAGATGTCAATGATAAGTTAAGTGCTCATGAGCTGTAAAAGAACATAGAATCGATCGAAAAACATTAGGAAGGTCTGTAGACAAATCTCACCAGGATGAATACAGTGAGATGAAGCCAAACTATATGAAAACTACAGTTGTCAGATCGAGTGTCACAAAAAGTAAGACAAGAACACAAAAAAGGGGGACAGTGGCTCTTAAATCCAGTCATAATAATACATGAAACCCTATGAAAACTGAACCTATCTCTAACGTGTCTGTCAAAATTTCATTTTCACTGCTGTGCAATTATACCTACTCAGACAAAATTATGTTTAAAACAAAATTTTTCTCCTCTGACATGCAATTGCGTCTAAACAGGTTTGTTTAAGCATCATATTTTTAAAAAATATATTTTTTATAATAATTAAAGCATGTAGCATAAAGTTATTTTTCTTTTTTTTAACTAATTTTATTCCTCTTCACAAATATTTCAATATAAAACAAAGTGGGTTAAGCCTCCCATATAGTCGGTCAACCCTCCCATATGTGGTGAGCCTTGATCCATTATTTTCTCATGATTAAAATTAATGATTTTACAAATTTCTTATATATTACACTTATGTAGCAATTTTATTTTGATAACTGATTATATAACAAATAAAATGATATATCAAACTTTATTCTAGGTTCAATATTTAAAAAATAAAAAATAATTTTGTAAAAAGTGGGTCAACCCACCCTAGTCTCCTCTACATTTTACGATATTAAATGTTGAAAATGGCTTTTGTTTTTCATTTTTTCCAATTTTAAGAGTCCTGACACCTCATAAGGGGACAATTGACTTTCAAACTCATTTTTTTTACTTTTTAAAAATTGCACCTTAAATACTATTCAAGGGCATACTATGTGAATTATGGCATATATTTATCACGCAAGAAATTTGAAAAAGGAAAGTTGGGAGAAAAATAAGGAATTTTCCTGAATATTTTAAGCGTTATCAAGAACTTTCAAAATGTCCCAACATCACTCCATATCAATTAAAATTCCAATATTTTTTATGCCAGTATGGTTTACATATACAAATAAATCTGTGCATAGTTTTTTGAAACTAAATATAATTGGAGAAGTTATAAGGGTAGTTAAGTGCAGAAATAGGATGCAAAAATGCTGAATATTTCATAAAATTTAGAAAATATTTTTTCTTACCTATATATTCACATATATAATATTCGATGCACAGTTTTATTTGTATATGTAAACCAAACTTTCATAAAAAAAATATTGGGGATTTTAATTGGTATGGAGTGAAGTTGGAACATTTTCAAAGTTCTTGATAACGCTTAAAATATTCACGAAAATTCCGCATTTTTCTCCCCAAATTAAAAAAAAAATTTCTTGTGTGATAAATATATGCCATAATTCATATAGTGTGCACTTGAGTAGTATTTAAGGTATTTAAGTATTTTAAACTATATTCATAAAGCCTGTCTGGCCATTTTATTGACCAAATTATACTCAGAATAGAAATAAATTACGGTTATGTTTTCTAGAAAAACGGCTTATAATGTCTGGACAGTTTGCTACAAATTTTTAACAGTGTATCCTACAGTCATTAAAAATTCTGAATAACTAAATATTTTTCATTTTACCGCCTCTTCTAATAAAATGACGCTGTTTTTCGGTTAATATTTTTTAAATACTACTATTAAAAGAAAAAACATCCAGCTACTTTACTATCCTAATTGCAAATATATTTTAATAATAGCGTTCCCTAACTTGGAATATAAGTATACAAAATTTACGAGTCATTTACGATAAAATGGAATTAATAGTTTTTTACTTTGATGCACTTTTTTGTTGCTGATATATATTGTTTGCGAAAATGTATCCCCATGTAACAGCTTATTTCTCTCAAAAAGGCGGGGAAATTCTCAAAACCGATTATTTCTTGTAGTAAAAGGTCATTCTGAAAAAATCAATTTCTCAAGAGAATGCACGCTTCATCTTAATGGGTTATTAATTTTTAAGTTAGATGCTCATATTAAATGAAAAGTTTGCGCTTATTTTTCAAAAGAGCAGTTTTATTGAATAATTAGTGTTATCGTTAATTTTTAAGAGAATTAGAAGCTGAGTTTATCTATTTTAAAGTAAACAAGAACAAAACGTAGCAATTATATTGCCTCGTGATTTTTAAGGAAATATTTAGTTGTTTGGAAAAGAGTTTAGAAAGACTTAGATTTAAGCTTTTGTTGATGTACCGTATGTGTTACGCAATAAATAATTAGTTTATGAAGTAAACATTTTAATTCAATTAATCCAAATTGTAGAGGAATTTTAATACAAGATATATCGCTAGAAATAAAATAGTTTAATAAAAAGAAAAGTGCCCAGTTAAACTGTTGGGATTGAGCACACAGGCTATTTACACTAATTGTATATTATACTCTATGTCTATTATTCTTAAAATAAAACTAGCTCTTTTTGAGCAAAACGGTAAATAATCAGGGAAGCGTCTTGTCAGAATAAACCGGTATACCAAATTGAAGCAAATCGGATAATTTTGCATGCAAAACCCATTTATCTAAATTAAGGGGAGATTAGCCCCCCCCCCGTTCTTGCCCTTTATACCTAACCAATGATTCTTCAAATCTAATCAAGGAAATGCCTTATCAAATAAACCTGTATACTAAATTTGAAGCTAATCGGCTATTTCTGCATGAAAAACCCATTTATCCAAATTAAGGAGGGTGAGGGGGGGGGGGTCTCCCCATTCCCCCCAATAATACTTAACCAATGAACCCCTAAAACGAATTAGGGAAGCGCCTTATCAGAATGAGCCTATTTACGAAATTTGAAGCAAATCGGATATTTCTATCAATAGTTATCGCGTTACGTACGTACATACGTATATACAGAACCTGCATGTACATTAGCTCTCAGGTTGTGATAGACTGGGAGCTAAAAACAATGGACATTGCAATAGACATTGTAATTTAACACAGTTTTTTAGTTCTACGAAATAAAAACTTAATGTTGAATACTCTCATCTTAATTTAACAAGATTTTTGGGTATCTAACGCAAATTCTAATATATACCATAAATCATTAGATAAATTGAACAGCTCAGATGATAAAGGTGGTATGTGACAAAAAAAAGTTCAGTTAATCATATGACTGAAGATAATCAACGATCCTCTACCATTTATTAAATAACTATTTGAAAAATTCGGTACTCATAGAGATTTTAATTCATAAAGAAGGCATTTGACAATGAACGCAAATAAAGGTTTGGAAGTTTACAGCTCATGTTCTCAAAATGATGATTGAGTCACTTACCACCTTTATCATCCGAACTTTTTAATTTGCTGAAAAATCTACTTTAATAAGAGTTATAAAGACTGGAAAAGAAATTGGTTTAAACTTCGGGACAAACTGGGTTTGGGGGAAATAAAGTCTAGTCTGATAAAATAAGTCTAGGAATAAACCATGTTTCTCGCAACTCTAACGATAATAAACCAACTATTTACAGAAAGTGGCTCTTTCCATCTGCGAGCTTTCTCAGAAAAACAGCTTTTAATATCACCGTTAATTTTTAAGTTTGTAATTAAATGGATCATATTTATATAGTTTAAAGAAAATAGGTAAAAAGAAAAAAAATACAAAATAGGTAAAGAGAAAAGAAATAGGTAGCGATAGAAATTAAATAAAGATAAAAAAAAATTAATAATTATAAATAATATTTAATAATTTTTAAATATAATTTTAGTTTTCCAGAAAACAGTTTTCAAGAATTTTAAACCAAGGTTTTGTTTATTGTATGGCAAATCGGTTATGCAACGGATATTTAGTTTTCGTTCAAGTGATCCAGTTTTTAGCTGAATTCAAAGCAGTGCAAAGCTCAATAAATTTAACCCTAGAATACTAGAAGTAGTTTAGATTACATAGTCGTGATAATTACGCCCATCTAGTATTCTAGGGTTAATAATATAAAAGAAGAACGAAATTCATGCACCAGGAATATATAATGAAACACTTTCCAACACGAGCAGAATATTATTAAGTAATTTCATTCTTCTATTCAATGAAATACGATATCTAAATAAGCAATTTAATCCGTTCGGGACCAGTATCTTTTACATGAGTTTTATTCGGTTGACACCACTTTTTCTCAAATAATTAAATTTAGTTTATCAATCAAGAAAAGGTCTTAATTAAGTAAGGAAAATTTTACTTTTATTTTTTAGTGGTATCAAAAACAAGTCTTGTAAGCATCTTTTGAAGATGCATATATGCACTCATGGTTCCGAAAGGCTTAAAAAACACATAACTTAGTAAAAATATCCATTATCAACAATTGCTTTCCATATCCGGTAATGTGTGCGAATTCTTTTGTGCAGCCCTGTATATGATTTACAGAAATTAAACCTACCATGTAAAACACTACGATAAAACACATAACACATTCTTATTTATTAACTTTCAGTTTTAAATTTCCAAATTACTTGCTATTTAAATTCTAAATTAAAAGCAACGACCATCTCTTAAAATTAAAAATATTTCTATAATTAAAATTTTAATTCAAAAGCAGCAATTTTCTTTTAAAATAAATGTTATTAAAATCATTATCGGTTATTAAAATCATTAAAAATAATTATTTAATTCTGTTTACATTAAATATCTATTTGCCTTTCATAACTATTATTTTTATCAAAGAATCTTTGTGAAGTAAACATTCATTTTAACTAAGATATTTAACTGCAACAAATTATTTGAAAATAATGATTTAAACGTTTTTATTTTATTTTCAGTAAGCCTAATTAAATATATCTTTTTTTTAATCATTTCTGATCATTTTTATCAGAAAATTAAGGCATTAATTAAAGAAAAAATACTCCCTTCATTTTTGCTATTTTAAATTCTCCGTCATAAGCGTCAGCGAATTCTGACATTCCGCCAACCCTTTATCTACTGACGGTACTTATAAGTACCATTAAAATAACTTGTTATAAAATTCATTTAATACATCGATTAGTTGTAATACCGTTTAGAATGAGTTATAGATATATTATTTTATCTTGTTCCAAAAGCATCATTGGTTACACAAAGCAAAAATATTTTTAAAAGGATGATTATTTTGCATTTACATCTTTTCAGCTTTCTTGGCATTGGGAGGGGGGGGGGGATTTTTCTATTCGGAAATATTTCTATATTTCGATTGTAAGAATATTCTATTTGTGTATTTCCTAATTCTACAAAATACTAAGAAAAATATTTAAAATAAAAGATTTGAGTTGGGTTATAAATATTGCATAAAATCCCTATAAATTCAAATTTAATTAATCCTTCTAAATTCTTTACTCCTTCTAAAATCCTTCTAAAATTTATTAAATGATCATGCGAATATTCTAACGTAGTTTGAACAATTCACGAAAAATGCTTTACAAGATAAAATTTTCATGAGTTCAGTACATAAAGGTTTAAATTTGCGCTTTCTCTCTACGTCTAAAAAACATGAGCAGATATTTCCCAAACCAGCTTTGTAAGATGATTGATTTGCGATGATTTGACAGCAATGGTTTTTTTATGCAAGATAAGTTTCGTTTTTAATTTCTGTCGGCTAACTTTTGGAGAGTTTTTATGACTAAAAGCAATCTTAGCAGTTTGTTTAAAATTTTGTTCTAAACTGTTAACAATGAGTGTTCTGCATCTAGGTGCTTTGCCGTTAGTTTCTAATTTTATAGACCTGAGTTCGAATCCAGGCAGCCAGCGGAGTGTTTGAAAGAAAAAAAAATGGAAAGTTTTAATTTTTCATCGTCGGCGGTGGTTAACGCAAAAGAAAAAATAGCTCGAAAGAAAAAACAGTTTTTTCGAATAATCAATATAATTGCTAATTTTAAAGCTTATAATTAAAAGGTCCCCTGCTTATTTATTAAAAAAAAAAAATAGATAAAGGTCGAATAAATGAAAAGGATAGACATCATAGTATTTTTTATTGGTTTTAAGAAAAATTTTAACTGTTCAGAAAAAAGTTTTCAAAGTCTGAAAATTAAACTTTGGTGCATGTAATCGGTCTACCTTTTATGCAAACAATAATTTCTGAAGTAAAAGTTTTTGTTGAAGTTTGAACTGAGCTTAAAACAAGATAAACCGTAACAAATTATGTAGTTTAAAAACGCTGAAATATATGCTCCCTAAACTCGAAAATTTAATGTTAAGCTGAAAACTATGAAGATAGTTTAAAAGGAAGGTTTTCTAAAGGATTATGGAACGTGTACCTGAAGTACACTGTAGATAATTAAAAAATATATATATAGAACTTAATTTTTTAAACGCATTTTTGAACACTCTTTGAACTCTCTTTGAACATTTTTATCGTTTTATTATTATCAAAACAAATCGAGTAACTTAAAATTAATAATGTTACTTCCAACGTTAGTGTATGTTTGTGTTTGTACTATTGTGTATGTACAATTTATGTGTAATAAATGAAAAATTTACAGCAATCGTCTGTTTGCATTTGTGTGCTTTTCGAGAAAAGCAGTTTTTTCGGATAAATAACACACCGTGTTGGAAAAGTCTTTCGCTGATTTCAAAATTTATTAATATCCAGTAGATCAGTGGTTCCCAACCTTTTTTTGCCCGTGCCCCACCTAAGCCGCTCTAAAATCATTATGTCCCCCCCCCCCCCTCCCTCCGTTCTATATCATATAAATTTTTAACTTTTTAAAGTCATTTCCCATTCTTTAATTTATCAAAATCATATTTTTTCTATTACATGTATGTTTTTAGCTTAACTCTATGTATGCAGTGAGGCCATGGATCTTCGCATTTACATCTACAAAAGTTTTATTGTTTCTGGGCAACAAACCCTCAGATTTAAAACTGATAAATAGCCTAAATTTTCATCTTCGCAAAATTTCTTGAAATATCTCTCACATTTTGTATTACATCTGATAGAATTGATATATTTTACAATGGATTTTAGTATGTACTTCATTAAGAACAAATGATTTTTGTTTATCATCGAGACTGTATGGATAATATAATTCACAAGTAAAATTTCCGGATTCACGCTTTTATCCATTTTAAGCAATTATTTTTCTTTCCCGTCATGACATACTTCTTTGATAGCGCACTTTCTTTTTCCCATTATTAATATTTGGCCATCATGTTTTGTTCGCTTTCAAATTCTAAAATGCATATGTCATGAAGTATCTATATATATATTACGCTAACGTACGTGGCACAGAAATCGCGATTATTTGTTATTGTCTAATGGCAACGCCCGAGAAACGCATCTTATTGGTTATTGTGAAAAGTCCTTTGGCAGGATTCAGGGCGATCGGGTTTATTTACATTTCGCCGTAGAGGAAAGAGCTCCATGATGTTTCCCTCTTTCGCTGCAATTATAGAGCTTCAAAATATCATTTGAAATGCCCGTAAAAGATCTCGGTGAATACTTGAAAATGAAGAAGAAGCCGAATTAAGAACAGAAAATTGAAATAGATTGAATCGGGAATAAAGTTAAACACAGAGCATAGGCGATCGCTAAAATAGTCTTAATAACCGCAGAGTGCACGCGTTGCTTCTGAAATCCAAATTATTGATTTAAACGTTCCGAGGGGCACAACTGTGGAACTTTGAGTAAAATGTACAATTTCTGCAAAGCACTATATTGGAAAAGCGAATTAATCAGCAGCAAGAAATTTAAAAATGTTGTCATGACGTCAAGTAATTTTGTTTATTTCCCTCTGTACGGATCTCCGATTCGAATTTCAGGTTCATTTAAGAATATTATTATGGGCCCACCAGAAGTAAGATACAATAAAACCTGCTTAGACGGAAACGACCAATGATAAATTCCGTTTTATGCAGGTTATTTAAATTGAACAAAGCATAATAGCATTTTTGGGGAGAGAGGGAAGCTGGAATTTTTTTTTTTGTTTATTGCAGGATTCCATTAGAAACAGGCTTTACTCTATTAGAAAATAAATTTGCTGGATGGTACTTTTTAAAACATTCTATATAGTAATATTTGCTTACAATTTTTTATTTCTTTTTCAATTATTACAGTTTATGTTGTATTTGCAATTGCTTTTTCATCTAAAGATTTTAAATAAAAAATTAAATTATTGAAAATATAATTAAATTTTAATTGAATTTATCAATTAATTTGGAATAAAAAGAGCATGAGATATATAAAAATGAAAAAACTTAACTTGTGAATTTACACAACTTTGGAACTGAACAAGAGTCGAGCCCTGGTAATTTGCAGTCTCCACTCCGACTCCCCTCTGTATGCACCTGCGATAAAAATTTCAGATACATTTAAGAATATTATTAAGGCCCGGGCAACGCCGGGCGGGTCAGCTAGTGTTTATATACTGCGTGTGTAGTCTGCAGAAGAGCCATTAGAAGTTTACTTTCTACCTTTCCTTCCGCGATGCGCACGCGAATTTATTAATTTCATAACATAAGTACCTCATTTAAATAATTCAAAACATTTTTTAGATTAACCATGTCAAAATAGTCAATTTTAGATATACCCTATAAAATTTCATATGTAAAAGCTCCTTAATGAGTCATATTGTACTATGAATAGAAGTTTTATAACTATATATATATATATATATAGTACAAAAAGAGAGATGTGTTTTATTAAAATAATATTAAAACCAGAAAAATTAACACGATTTTTTAATGTATAAAAGATGACCAAATTTGTAAAAGAAATTTAGATAATTAATCTAGTATAAGTGTATTTTCAACTTTGAAATGAAAAGGTTTCGAAAATTAATTTTTATTCAGTTATTTTTAAATTTTTCATCTATTATTTCTATTTTTAGACTAAGACACTGCTTTCATTAGAAAAAAAGAAAATGACAGAAAATATGTTACTAAGAAATCTGAAATTGCCCCCCTGAAAAGTCATATTGCCCCCCTGTGGGGCGTACGCCCCACGTTGTGAACCACTGCAGTAGATATAGACATGCGAAGGCGAGGCCAAACTGTTGGAAAACCAACTAAATTTAATGGGCAAGAAGAAAGAAGCTACAAAATCAGTGTTGAATTCAAGGTGTGGCCCGTGGGACAGAATTTCCCCCCGGAGCAATGAAATGTCCTCCACGGAAGATTTAAGATTTTGTGTTTTCAATGGTAAAAAAATGCAATCCCCCCCTCCCCCCCCGGGAGACACAGAAATCCCTCCCTGAGAAATTCAACACTGCTGTACATGTGGCCTTTGTAAGCATGTAGCACATCTAGTCGATAGTCAATTTTCTGTCTAGTTCCGACCGAATCTCGTGATACCAGAGGACCAGAAGTTGTGCTTTGAGGAAGGAAAAGTAGTGTTTTTAAAAGTGTTTTAGTATGTGCTGTTCAGATGTCGCTTCTGATTTCAGCTAAGGCAAATTACAAATGCCGTTTGTTCTCCATACTTTTGAAGGAAAAGAAGGTCCACGTAAGATGTTTGTTCTACATGAGCTTCATATATAAGTGTGAAAGTGTTCTAATACTCCTGTAGACCGATCGTCGGCTTCGGAACAGAAAGTACATTATTCTTAAAAAAGTTTTACTGCTTGAAAGCTTATAAAATATGGATGCGTGTAGCAGCTATTTGAAGATAAGTGTGTAATTTTATTTTAGTGAATTTTGTTTATTGCATTCTCATATTGTTTATTTTATGTTATTAAACTTTTGACGCTGAAATTGTTTAAGATAGTATTGCAAGTAGATTATTTTACCATTAAGAAAATAAATTGTGTCTGTTTTGTCACTGACATACAGACGAGGTAAAAATATTCTGAAGTTAGAAATCTTTGATAACGTAAAAATTTTCTGTAAGAATTTAATTCTGAAAGTAAAAATCTTTGATTAATATAGATTAAAAGAATAATTTAAGAACAAAGTTGCTCTATTAAAGTATATTTTTTTACTAATGTGAAAATTATATGTTGTGTTCTAACTTGAGAAAACATTTCGTTTTGAATTTAATAAATTGTATTTTATTAAAATGGTATCTTTTGACAGATATTTACGATATAATAAATGCATTTTTTTTGAGTAAGTTGAGTTTCGTTTTGAATAACGTTGATTTATGAAATGACAAAATTAAGTTCTGAACAGAACTTTTATAAGAATAAGTTTTCTTATAGGTTAAAAATCTAAATTTGAATTTGTTTTAAAAGGTTAGAGAGAATTTTGTTTCCTGGAACAAAAGTAAATTGTATTCTTTTGAGAACGTTTTCGAATTATTTTTGCTAGTAAAGTAATTTTAATTAATTTTGAATAATTATGTTCTTAGAACAAAAATATAAAGTGTTCTTGTGAGAACAAAAGTTTTTAAATATTCTTGCTTGACATAATATTATTTTTTTTTCTCTTAAGTTAAGAACTGTGCAGTTATAATCTAGTTTTGTTTCATTTTGAGAGGTAATATTGAAGTTATAGAATTTTTTTTGTGTTTTATTATAAGTATAGGGCTATCATATGATGTAACGGTAAATCCAGACTACTTCAATTTTGGTTTACCACCCTAAGGAAAGAGTTATATAGAAATTATATGTGAAAAAAATAAAAATTTTATATTTTGTGATATTACATTAATTTGCATTTATATTTATATTGTATTTTTGAATATATATATATATTATGTGTTATGATTTCTGTAAAGAAGAAATCCCTGGGCGTAAGGATAGGTTTACGTAAAAAAATCTAAATTTTTGTTCTTGAAATTGAACATTTTTAGTTGAAAATTTTAAATTGAAATTCTTGTTCTTGAAGTGGATTTTTTTAAATCAAAATTTTATTTTGGTTGCTAGTTTTGTTAAACAAAATGGCGTTTTTGGAGAAGTACAAAAAAGAGGATCTACGTGTCTTTTGCGATGAGTTAGTCTTAACCGCAACTGACGAAATGAAAATGGTAGATTTACGTAATTTAATAATTTAATTACTAAGCATGCTGATTAGGAGGAGGACTATACAAAAAACTTACTTACAACTATAGTCGATAATAGAAAACTGAACAAGAGCGCTTAGATTTAGAAAATCAACTTCTTTTCGAACAAGAACAACATAAAATCGAACAAAAACACCGTAAAATCGAACAAGAAAATTTAGAGCGCAAACGGACTTTCGAACTTAAAAAAATACGCCTTACCCATCCGACTTCGGCATCTACCTCAGAGGTAGAAAATAATAGATGCGCTTACGAAAAGCCGCAAATCGATCTACAAAAATTGATTCCCCGTTTTCGCCAAACGAAGATGATATGAGCATCTTCTTAGTGCTGTGTGAGCGACAGTTAAAGGTTCTAGGAGTTTAGGAAGAAAATTGGGTTACGTACTTCATAAGCGCTTAGTGATATTGCTAGACTCATTGCTAGGGAACCGGAAGAAAAACCCAGGACGACGAACACATCAAGGCGATGTTGTTGAAATGATTCTTATTGATCGCTGAAAAATTTAGAATTCTGTTCGTACAGCACAAGAAAATTGCAGAAAGTACCTGGAAAGACTATTTTTTCGAGCTTAGAACATACTTTGAAGGTTGGCTATCTGAGCTCAGCATAACTTCATTCGAAGATTTGAAAAGTCTTATTTTATCTGACAAAATTAACAGAAGGTGCTCCCCATAGCATTGAGGAGAACATTTCTTGGACGTTTGGACTGATTTAAATGATCCAAATGTCTTACACGAGAAGCTAGATGTTTACGATATTCTAAGGGTAAATCCCGTAAAATCCAAAGAAGTGGAAACCCACCAGAAAAATAAAAACTGGTCAAAACAGGAAGAGACCGTATCCTCGAACTTTTCTAATAAAACGTTTCTGAACGAATCCTTCTACTCAAAGAAGATAATGCCGTCAGACAACGGGAGGGTGAATCCCTCACCACTGATTGAAGATCGCCCAGCCTTGAAATATTATGGTTGTGGTGCTCCCGGATTTATTCGTGCTCAGTGCCCTACGTGCAATCCTGTGGTAAAAACTGAAACTTCTCAATTCGAGCAAATCCAGATACACACATGCTCAACCACAACCACACCTTTAACTACAGTAAACCTGTACATTAATGGGGTCTATGGAAAAACCTGCGTAGATACCGGATCTAGTCACAGCATGGCTAGTGAATCATTGTATTCTGTGTTAAAAGAACGAAGTGCAACATTTCAGAAGACCTCTCTGAACATGTCCTTAGCAAACGGCCAGCGGTGAAAAGAAGACAGTTTGACCACGACAATGAGACAATCCTGTAGAAATTGAAGGAAAAAAATTTCGTACAGATTTTATTGTGTTACCTAAAGCTAAAGGAAACAGAACCCTTTTAGGAAGATACTTTCTTGATAAGTCAGGGTTTGTACCAGGCGTTAAGAACAAACGTTGGTATTTCGGCGATAGGCCTCATATAAAATATGGCTTTGCAGATCTTGTTCTAAAGCCTCTTGAATGTTCTGGCCAGGAGTCAGAATTAAATTACTTGCTGAAAAGGTATGAAACCCTCTTTCAGCCAGGTGGAGAAGCTCCTGTGAAATCAGTACAGTTTCCATTGAGATAACTCCTTATCTAAAGAAATTTGCTAACTTTACTAAGCAAGTGAAAGACTTGATCGAACAGCGAACAAAATCAGGGCAGAAGGACCTCAGTATTCTCCTGGTGACCATGTATGGGTAGAACTCCATCCCGTTAGCAAGGCTGGTCAGAAAAAAACAGCCAAATTCAGTCCTCGTCGTGACGGATCCTATGTAGTGATCACCTACTTCCTATGAAGTTGCCAGTTTACAAGCTCCTGAAGTTCCCTTAGGAACTTACCATACATCTGCCCTAAAACTTTGTAACAATGTTACCGACCAACCAGTTACTCTACTCAGGAAACATGATAGGCCAAAGAAAAATGCTCTTGGTCCGTTGCCGAAATGTCTAAGGAACCAGAGGGAGAGGATGTAACAAATATTTAAAGATTATATCGCTAGATCGCAGCACTAGATGAAAGTCCCTAATATTAGCAGCTGTCAAATAGATTTTCCCGTGATCCTATGCGATAAGTTTTCCGCGGAGAGTGTTCTACGAGCGCAATAAATAGGTTGTAAAATGCGCGCGGTCTTGCGTTAGATTTCCTCGCAGAGTTTACATAAGAGGTGGAGGGAAGAAAGGTGCAAATGTATTTTTCCGAGAGATTTCTTCTGTCGTTCGTAACTTTGTAAATATGTACAGCCATAATGTAAGTAGAAATATTTCTTGTAGTACAGAGATTCATTAAACTTTCTTTCTACTAAAGTATATAGTGGCATGTCCTTTTGGAATAACGAGTCTCTTATTAAATATAATGCCTTCTCATGGAAAGTAAGAAGGTAGCTACAAATTCAATTTAATTTATGAGAGAAATTGGAGATAGGAGTATATATTTCCTGGCATTTTATCATGAAATATTTTACATATCCAGTTCTTTTAGATAAAGAACTTCGATTAAATTAAAACTAGTCGGATGTACCAATCCAAAAACTTTCGTCTATCTCATACATTTTAATACTTCAAACTCCGCTATCACAGTGCCATAATTAAATGACAATCTATTCCCATCATGACGATTCTAAAGATATGAAATTCTATGCATTAGTTCTTGAGTGCATTCGCTAAGATAGTGTACATCCGGTAAAAATGCAGCATAGAAGCGCCACCTATGGGGTGATTTACAACAAAACCTAATCAGCAATAACTTATGTTAACGTGTAACTAAATCTGATGTTTGATCAAAATCCGTACATTAGTTTCTGAGATTCCGAATTCACGTAAAAGGATCGCGAAAAATAGCGAATTCACGTAAAAGGATCGCGAAAAATAACGAATTCACGTAAAAGGATCGCGAAAAATAGCGAATTTCGTCAAAGGATCGTGAGAAAATACAAATTTCGTCAAAGTATCGCGGTAAAAACGCAAATTTCGTCAAAAGGCTGCAAAAAACACTAATTTTGTGAAAGGGTGCTGAAAGAATGAGAATTTCGTCAAACGGTTTTGGAAAAAACGCTTTTTTGCACGTGAGGCCGTTTAAGTTTTTTTTGTATCTTTTTTTTTGTTTTTTGCTGAGCTGGTAGAATGTCTGTTGCAGAAACCGTGAAAAATGCAGCATACCAGCGGCACCTGCCGGGTGATTTACACCAAAAAAAATTTATCTCAAATTTATATCAGGGACTAACTGAATCTCAAGTTTGATGAAAATTCGTGCATTAGCTCTTGAGAAAGAGCAGCAACTTATGTCAACGTATAACTGAATCTGAAGTTAGATGAAAATCCGTGCATTAGGTTTTTAGATCCAAATTATATCAAGGTATAACTCAATCTGAAGTTTGATGAAAATCTGTGCATTAGTTTTTGAGATATAGCTATTGCGGAAATTAGGAATAATGCATCATAGCAGCGCCAGCTGTTGGGCGATTTACACCAAAAAGCAATCAGCTCCATTTTATATCAAAGACTAACTGAATCTAAAGTTGCATTAAATTCTGTGAATTAGATCTTGAGGTTTTGAGGCAGATCCCACAAAATTTGTACAACATACAGACAGACTCGCAGACAGACATTTTCTAAAAATATTCAAATAGTGTTCAAGACCTTCCAAAACGTGCAAATCCGTCCAAAACCGGAAGTTGATTTTTTCCACGAATTCAATACTTTCTTCTTTTAAAAATAGAAGAAAATAAAAGGGTGGCGCCTTTTTATCATATTAAAAAAGAAAAAAAAAAGGTATAATTAACTTCAGCGATTATTTTATCCAATCTGGCTATAACTGTTTAAATCTTATGTAAATAACTTTTCTTGTCTTTAAAAATGAATCTCATCATTTAATACCTTTCTCTTAACTTTTTAAAAACTTTTAAATCATCATTTCACGCTTGCTGTGATTGTAGTTGCTGTGATTGTTTACATAACTGAACGCAGTAATTAATTTTAAAGCTATGCTGGGGAATGGAGAAAAGCAAGTCGGAGAAAGTTAATGCTTTATAAAAATAACAGTAATTATTGCCTCTCTAAGAACTTACGTTCGCCAAGTAAAATATTATTTAGTCGCGTGTGATTATTAAATAATATAGGACGTGGATGAAAAATTTGTAGCATGAAAAATAAATTCAGCATTCATTCTAAGTTAAAAATAAATTTATCAAATAGTATTTATTATACAGTAAGATTGTACTTACATTACAAATTAAAAATGTCAGTCAATTTTCTTTGTTTTGATTCTACACGGGTTTAATGTTTTTATGCATGGCGTATATGGGGGATTCTCACAATCTTTTGACTTTCATGTCCCTGAATAATAATTTTTTTATTTAATACACTTTTTTGTGTTTTTTTAATTTCATATACTAGGGAACATCCCATTGCATCATTGCACAACAATATTAACGAGATAAATAAGTTTTGGACGATGTTGGGGGTCCAAGTACCTGGAAAACTCCTATACCATCCTGTGTCCCTGACACTGATTTTTAAGTTTGGAGCTGTCTGGATAAAATTGTTTCAATAAAAATAATTCGATGTAATTTTTTTCTGAAACTGGAACTATTGTTTTATATAAATATGTAGCTAAAAATTAACCTGCACACATTTTTAGAGTTGTTATTATTTTTAAAACTCTGTCCCTGGGTTTTAGATTCCTTACCATCTCTCTTCTAAAATTATACAGAAAATCATTTCAGATGCGGCCACAGAATTTTTTTCAAGTTTTTTCTCATGCAGAAGTATGCTAGAGAAAGAATGTCTAAAATTCTTTGGCAGGAAATTTACTGTAGAATTTAAATCAGCATTTAAACATCAATTTCAAGCATCGTGGCTTTATTGGTAGTCTCACCGTCCCCAAGGTTTATTCCTGCACTTTTCGAGGTAAATTAAAAAAAAAAAAAAATCCAATGTTAACAATTTTTTCTAAAAATCAATGAACATTGTGGCTATCACTTAGTCTTAACATGATTTTCTTAAAAATGGGTGGTAATTTTCCTTTCCGTTCCATCCTTACCGTCCCTTTTTTTTACCATTTCGTCCCTTTTTTCCAATACCATCCCCCTTTTTTTACCTTACCGTCCCTTCTTTAACACCCCTTTAAGACAATGTTATACGAAAATTCTGTATTAAAAGCACTACATTGTTATTATTTCTTATTTGAATGTCCTGTGGGTACTATACAAATTCATTATAAGTAAAAATTTAGAAGAAAATAAAAAGTTATAGGGGTAAAATTGTAACAAAAATTAAACTCGCAAGTTTAACTTAAACTTCAGTTAAATAAAAAATGTTTCGCTGCTGACCATTTTTTCTTTATTTTGAATCATTAAGGCATTCGTCTATCAGATTAAAATGTTATTTTAGCAAGTTTAATTTTGTCAGATTTTCCCCCCCGAAAAGTCAAAAGATTGTGAGAATGCCCCATATCTGGTAAGTGACAGATAATAGATACTGGTGGCTAAAAGAGGACGGATAGTAGAAGTTTTATAGTTTTTCTAAGGTATAAATTGACTAACAAATAACACCCTAAGAAGTAAAGTATTGTGTTTCTACATTTAACCTCTTAACCTACGATTTAAGTTTCCAAGGCTGGCCCCAAAACGTAAAGAAGATTGCGCAGCGTTCGAGCCATTGCACGGTTCGGCAAATCGGCCCTAAGTTGCAACAAACGCGCACGACTTACGGGATGTAAATACATATGTAAGGTATAACTGGTTTAATTTTGTGGAATATTTGATAAGTAATTACAACCTGATGTAATAATTGTGGTACACACACCGCAAAAGATTTATCATCAATCACTAAAATAAAACATAAATCAATAACTAACCACTTGCATTTTTTCGTACAGAACATATAATGTCACCACTTTGAAAACATCTTGCGGAGATACTTCTCTAATATTTAATCCATTCGGGACGAGCGTCTTTTACAGAATTTTTAATCTTTTATCACCGGTTTTTTAAAACAGAAAATTTTTGCCTAATTGAATCGGGAAAATGCTCGGATTAAATAAGGAAAATTTTTCAATAAAAATTTACTGGTGAGAATAACTAAGGATTCTGAGCACCTTATGTGGCACGTATACGTGCCGCTCGTCCCCAATGGGGTTAAGAAAATATATTTCAAAGTGCAAACGTGACCAAGAATAACATGTAACTGATTATGATACAAAGATGCAATTAGTATCTATCACAAGCCTGGTCTGTGCTGTTTGTGGTGGGCGAATTACAAACCGCGAACGTCGCACCATGGGCCATGCCCTTAATATTTACATATGGCCCGACTGATGTACTACGGGCCCGGCCTGTGATAATCAATTTTGGCCCGAATACAAGAGCACGTGTCTCACACGTAGTTGTAGGTTAAGGGGGGGGGGGTTAAAGTTGAGAGTAGGGTAAAGAATGATAAAGTGGCCACTCTAAGGTGTGATAAATATTTGTGATACAATTTACGAATGTTTTTAATCAGTAAACTTCTGGAAACACACACCAATAGTAACTATAATAACTTTAGTTTTAATTGGTATTTTACTTCAGAAAATATTTTTAAATGTACACATCACTTTAATCGAAAAATTACAAAATGGCCACTTTGCCCGTCTAGGCCGGGTCACATTAATTCAGGATGTATATTTAATCAACACAAGCTAAAGTAACACACATTAAGAATAAGTATTAATTTTTGTAATATTTTAAGTATGAATACATTACAAGATAAAGTAAGCAATAATGAGTATCAATATGACGACGGAGGAATACAAGTACTCCCAGTAGGCATGCAGACTGCAAATGTCTGTCTCTACAGAAGTTATTGCCCCAACCTGTCTTCTTTCTATACTAATAAAAGAACAAATCTCCTTGAAGTTTCAGTGCACTAAATTGTTAATAACATGCCTCTTTTCTATCCGATCTTCTTCGTTTTTGGGGTGAATTCTCCTTTCAGTTTTTGCTCCATTTCTACATTTCAGTTAAGACCCTGGCATCCTTGCAAGGGGTCCAGCACAGGGCCCCTTGAAGTTTTAGTGCACTAAGTTGTTAATAACATGCCTCCTTTCTATGCGAAATTCTTCGCTTTTGGAGTGAATTCTCCTTTCAGTTTCTGTCCCATTTCTACATTTCTGTTCAGACCCTGGCACCTTTGCAAGAGGCGAGGTACAGGGCCCCTTGAAGTTTTAATGCACTAAGTTGTTAATAGAATGCCTATTTTCTATCTGATCTTCGTTTTTGGGGGGAATTCTCCTTTCAGTTTCTACCCCATTTCAACATTTCAGTTAAGACCCTGGTACCCTAGCAAGGAGCCGCTACACGGCCCCATTGAAGTTTTAGTGCACTAAATTGTTAATAAATTGCTTCCTTTTCATCCGATCTTCATTTTTGAGATACTTTCTCTGTTTAGTTATTCTCCCGTTTCTACATTCCAGTTAAGACCAGGGGTCCTTAAATTTTTTGTGTGCCATGCGTTTTTCACACCCTAATTTTCTCACCTTCGCAGAGCATGATTTTAAAGTTGAGTCTTGAACTCTTCTCCTTAGACCAACACTCACATATTTTTATTGGGGCCCTAGGGCCCTTTTTTAAGCATTTTACCAATTTTTTGTACATTTCTTTCAAATTATATTCTAATGATTAATTCATACCCTATCCTTAATCTTGACTAATCGAAGATCTAAAACGCTAAATACTAAAACGTTTTAATATGTTTTCATGTTAGGGCCTTGTTCTCAACTATCAGTTGGTCCCTTTTGGGCCCCTTATTATAACTCTCTTAAAAATAGTCCGATTCACTAGCTTTTTATTCCTAACAACATCTTAGGTTCTCCAGCTATTACATGAACGACAAAAAACATTTCAGACTTCAATTACCACCAATTTTGAATATTAATCGCCTTCTTGGGCCCTTGGTGCATCTTCTTTAAAAATGATCCGAATACCTTGCAGATTTTTTACCATAGTTCTAGCGTCCTCTGATTGAATTAAAAACTACTAAAAAGTGTATTTATACAAAACTGCATGCCACTTAAGTACTTTTCTCCTTGGGGCCCGGTACAGGGCCCCTTGAAGCTTTTGCACCATAAATTATTAATTAATTGCCCCTCTTAATCCGATCTTCATTTTTGGAACCATTTTCCCATTTAGTTATTCTCCAGTTTCTATATTCCCGTTAAAATCCTGGGGCAACTTAGGGTCCTGTAGGGCCCGATCTGGGGCCCCTTGAACTTTTTGTGTGCTATGCATTTTTTACATCCTAATTTTCTCACCTTCTCATTGCATAATTTTAAAACTGAGTCTTGAACTCTTCCCCTAGACCAACATTGTCATATTTTTATTGGGGCCCATTTTCAAGCATTTACCCCATTTTTGCGCATTTCTTTAAAATATTATTCTAATGATTATTTCATACCCTAAGATTAATTTTGACTAATTGAAGATCTAAAACGCTAAGTACTAAAACATTTAAACATGTTTTCCTTTTAGGGCCCTGCTCTCAGCTCTCAATTAGGTCCTTTTGGGTGTCCTGTTATAGCTCCCTTAAAAATGGTCCGATTCCCAAACTTTTTTAAACAACTTCTTGGGTTCTCCAGCTACTACATGAACGACGATAGAATTTGCAGACTTCAGCTACCTCTCATTTTGAATATTAATCGTCTTCTTCGGGCCTTTGTTACAGCTTCTTTAAAAACTATCCTATTCTATTGCAATTTTCTTTAACAAAGTTTTAGCATCTTCTAGCTACTTTAAAACCTCTAAAAAATTTTCTTATACCCAACTACATTCCTGTTAAGACCCTGGCCCCCAGGGCCCGGTCTTTATACCTCAGCTACCACCTTTTTCGAACATTAATCTCCTTTTTCAGCATCAACTTACGTCTACTCACTACAGCCGTAAATTAAAAATCGCGTTACTTTAAAGGTAACTTTAGATAAGTGATTTCATCCGTTTATTAAATATCATGTTAATGCTAACAGTAATTTATAAAATTTACAAGGTGAGGGGGCATCTTTCACCGCTTTGTGGCACGTTATTTTCTCGGGTTTAAGGGCCGAATTTCAACGGGATTTGCTTCCTTCAACTTAGATTACAGTTTTTATGTATTATGAAATTTTATCTGAGACTTTAATTACCAACATTTTCTAACATTAATGGTGCATTTTTATTTTTTTTGTTTCTGTGGGCTTGATTCCTACGAGGTTTGGCTCACTCAACTTGGTTTTCGATTGTCTCCTGTACGTGTGGGCACTTCCGGTAAATGCTGCCATAGGTAGTGGAGATCTAGATTAGAAGTTCGTTCGGAAAGAAGTTTGATGGGAACACACTAGACGCTACGGAAGGCAATGGGTCCTCCGAAATTAGGTTCATTTAAAAGAATTTCCAAAGATATAAAATCATACAAACTTAAGTTTTGTTTAAGGTTATTATTTACAAACCCCGGGCAACGCCGGGCGGGTTTGCTAGTCTTTCAAATAAAATACTTATGAGTAGTATTTCGTTATGAACAATGAATAAAGAATAAAGAATCGTTTCCGGACAAAGTAGCCATCTGGCCATTTTGCCCGATCTCTTTGTAGACACTTTGCCCGGAATGACGCCATTACAAAAATTGTGGCCTATCATCTAACCTACATGACTTAGTTTTTTTCAAACACACAATCGTTTAAAAGGTTATTTCGCACTGATCAAGCAACATAAAAGGAAATAATTATAACACTACATATTATTTAATCATGCTATAATCAAGAGATTGTACCACTTGCCAAAAATAAAAAATAAGAAGAAGCAATAAAATGAGTTCAGAACTAGAAAAATGTAGCCACTCGCTTAAAAATTGCAGACAATTGTACCAGACTGTTTCGCCCAGTATACAGAGGAAAAAATTCAAATGGCCACTTTGTACTCACCGGCCATTTTACTTGTCTTTCTCCTATATATCTATCACATTTCCAAATTTTGGGAAAGAACTTTTGTTCTAAACATATACTAACCAAAATTTCTGTAGATTCTGGTATTAAAAGTTCAAATAATTCTTAAGATAAAAAAAAAATATCAAAATTAATAACGCAATACTTAAAGTTAGATTTTCATCATTAGATGGCACTATCAACAAAACAAAAGTTGTGGTTACAAAGTAAGCAATTAAAACAACCTGAAATACCCAATTTGCTTAAAACAGAAGATTGTTATCAATTAAACAACGATAAGCTCCTCTTCCAAAGAGCGTACGTCGAAGATAGCAGCCCTAGTTGTGTCACGTTGCCTTGAAGTGTACTTTATAATCTACTTGCACACTTCCAAAATAACAGCCTGTTGACGTAATGCATCAAATTCTTTGCGAAAATCAAATGCAGAGCGAGAGTTTTCACCCTGAGTGCATCAAAAATTGACCAACATACTTATAC